>JBAMCG010000077.1:2022500-2355000 GCA_037075325.1 Drosophila mayaguana
TTCTGTTTATGTGTGGCCGAGAGCCGAAAGAAAATATCGGAATTATAGCATGCATATGGCTAGCTGGCTAGGTGTACAAGGGAAAGCGCATATAATACTCGAGGCCAGCCGGCGCAGCCGACGGATGACGACGACGACGACGACGACGATGGTGGCGACGCTGATGACGACGCCGGAACGACAGTAACGGAACAGAGCTGCGATAGATACGATACGACGATAAATACAACAGAGAATCGAGCAACACTTCTTTTCTACTTGAGCGTTCCGTTATCTTGGGGCGCATTAACCGTTTGCGTTTGGCATTGCACGCGTCGCTCTTGCTTTCCCAGCAAATCGAATTCAATTTCTTATCAATTTTCTGTATTTCATTTGTGTTTGTATTATCATATTTAATTCAATTCTTGCACTTCTTATTCATTGTTTTATTTTTCGATTTTCGTTTTTCGTTTTTCGCTTTCGTTTTCGTTTATATTATTTTTGTTTTATTTGATTTTATTTTATTTTTTTCGTTTCTCGTATTCCGGGCCGGCAGCAACAGATAAGAGATGTCGGGGAAGGGCAAGCCCAAGCGTAGACTGACAACGGTGAGGCGTTCGCTCGAACTCTGTGCAAAAATAGTAAAACTAGTGAAAAATCAGGGAAATCGCCGCATCGACATCAGCACGAAAAGCTGCAATTAATTTGCAGTCGTTGCTCACAAATTGTATCTCAATCACCCAGCATAGCCCCACACCTCTCTCCCCTCGCCCCACGCCCCACGCCCCACGCCCCACGGCCCACACCCTCACATTGCCGTAATCTCGTAGATATTGTCTATCTGTTACGTTTGCCCTGCATCTGCTTCGATATTTATGCGCGTGCTGCGTGTCTTGTCTGCTTGCTCCACAGATTGTGCCAGTGAGCGATATTCTGCGCGCCCAGCAAATCAAGGAGGACAACGAGGTGCAGCAGTCGCAGCAGTCGACCATCCTGCAGCGCTTCAAGAGCGCCTCCATTGCCAACCTCGATGACCTGCCCGGCGAGGAGGACAAGAAGTCGATTAGGAACCGCATGCGTATGAAATGTAAGTGTTATTCAAATTGCGTTAAGTATACGCAATGGGGGCTGCCTGCCCTAGGTGGGAAGGGGGCTTAGCTTGTGTGAAGAGTGAAGAGAGGCAGAGGGAAAAGCGGAGCGAACTAGAGCTAGAGAGATTGAGGAAGAGTGGGAGATGGTAGAGAGTTAGTGTGAAACAATTATAGTGAGACCGAGAATGTATGTGAGGGGGAAATTACAGAGAGAGAATCGGATAAGCAATAGATCAGAAGTGAAGCAGATAACGAGAGAGCAGGGAGATATAGAGAAAAAGAGCCAGACTGAGATAGTGAGGATCATGGGAGAAAAATAAGTAGAGTGAACGATTGAGAGAGATAAATAGTGCGAGAGAGAAATATAATTATAGAGAGGAAGAGAATGAGAGAGTGGTCGTAAAGGCGACAGAGAGAAGGAGAAAGGGAGAAAACGTGAAATGGTGGGAAAGCGGGGGATATAGAAAGTGAGAATGAATGTGAGGGGGATAGTAAGAGAATCGGATAAGCAATGGGTCAAAAATTAAAGGCAGAACGGGAGAGAAAGGACATGTAGACAGACATGTAAGCCAGACGAAGATATTGAAAAAGGTTGAGAGAAAGAGATATGAATAAAAATAGAAATAAATAATAAATAAATGTACTAGAGAAACAGATATGGGGAGAGAGGGAGGGCTAGTGAGGCAGTAAGAAATAGAGAAAGATTTCAAGGACGGACGAACAAGGACGGAAGGCAAACAGCGAAAGAGTGAGAGAGAGAGAGAGAGAGAGAGAGAGAGAGAGAGAGAGAGAGAGAGAGGGAAAGAGCACGCAGAATCATCCTCACATATTATGATTACGCATCGTCTCAACTGTTCTCTGCCAAGGGGAAATCCTGCTTTCAGCTGTTGTCCAATAAGACATCAAAGCAGGAGACATTTGAACTTGATCTCTATCCCCATTTGAAATTTGTCACTGTCGAATCGTTTCAGTCGAGTTTTCATTTTAGCCAAAGTAGGTCAGTTTTGTGATAAATTTTAGACGATATAGTGAGTGACTATTATTTTATTTTATATTCAATTTTGAAAAAAATTATCTTTGCCTGGGCGAGCCGGCTCGCCCTGATCGTTCGCTATGTGGCTGGACGCCCTGATGTCTGTGCCGTTGGCAATAGTCAAGTTTGTGGGACTTGAGCATACTGGTAAAGAGCAGCCTGACAGCTTGGCCTTAAAAGGCGTCACACGCGCCCACACACTGGCACGCCCACACATACATATATATATAGAGTCAGAGAGCTATGAATGGAATTGGAATTTGGAAATGCGAATGCGAATTCGAATCATGGAATGTGGTTTCAATCGTGCAGAGAGCGGACAGGTATCTCGCGCTCTCACGCTCACGCTCATTCTCTCTCTCTCTCTCTCTCTCTTTCAATTGGCCTCTCTCTGGCTCTCAGTTTTAGTTAATGAACCTCGCGGGGATTTCACTTTTTTCGTCTCATTGCGAGCGTCACAAATGATTCACTGTGGGGAATCTTGGAAGGCACTTAGCATACATTATTGTTGCCGTTGTTGTTGCCGTTGTTGTTGCATGGCGTAAGCTTTGCCATTCCAGTCAGCGGCTTTTCTCTGCGATTTCGCATGCAAAACGCCCCCTTGGCCAAACAAGGCACATCGACTGCAGGCGAGTAATGATACAATATGAGAGTAGAAACGCAATCGCATCGCCAGGCCCAGTAGATATTCGGTTAGCTAGCTGAGTTGTTGTTGCCATTATTCTTGTAGTCGCAGTGGGTGGTCGGCCAGATGATTGACTGGGTGTGGGAAAACAAATCGAAATATCGAGCCAATTCCATGGACAGACTCCTAGCTGAAAGTAGGCCAAAGATGAAAGAGCTGCACTTGAGCTTTGCACTAATTCAAATGACATTCTTTGATTTTCTTTTCATAACTCCCTCCACCGATGCCTCCGCCAAATGATGTCGTACCACAGTTCATATGTAAGTAGAAAATATGGCTATAGCTCTGTATTCAGGTGATTAACCCAAACTCTTGCCCCTTGCAGCAATCGATCGCCCAAGAGTGAGAAGAAATCGCGCACACGTCGCAGCCAGGTGAACAGCCTCTGTCTGGATGAGCAGTCGAAGTATCCGCTGTTTGGGGCACGTCTGAATCTGCTGGAGCTGAACATGTCCGATCATCCGTATGTACCGCGCTTTGTCGTCGACATCTGTGCTCACATCGAGCAGCCCGATTGCATCAAACAGGATGGCCTGTATCGCGCCAGTGGCAACAAGCTGCTCGTCGACAAGCTGAAGCACAAGCTGATCCACTTGTATGATCCCCACTTGATGCAGACGGACGACATACACACGCTCACCAGCCTGCACAAGCAATTCTTTCGCGAGCTGCCAGCTCCGTTGATCACCCAGGAGGCGTACGATCGTCTGGGATGCTGCCTGACCGACGATGCAGCGATCGAGCTAATGCATTTGGCCTTCGATGAGATGCCCGAGCCGAATCGCTCGACACTGCGCTTCCTAATCAAGCATCTGACCAAGTGAGTGGACAGCAACGAGAGATTGGGGCTTAAAGAGCACAGAGTAGATCAGTTGGGGCATTGGAGGTTCGGTTATGTGAATATCTTACAGAGAGCAGATCAGCTGAGATTATAGCTTAAAGAGGAGAGTGAGATTTGAGCCTTAAGAGCACAGAGTGCAGAGTGGATCAGTTGGGGCATTGGAGGTTCGGTTAGGTGAATGTCTTACAGAGAGCAGATCAGCTGAGATTATTGTAATTAGTGATATGAATGCATACAAGTCGAGGGTGTTATGTTATGTCAGGAGCTATGTTAGATAGTTTGAGTATGGATCATTAGAAACATGATAGTCGTGGCTATAAAATGTTTATTATATATTATTCTAGCTTACATATTATGCAAGCTCTCAGTTCGGTTGATAGTTTGCATTATAACATTTAAAATTTGATATGTAAAGCGAATGTTAAGTCTCATGTTAAATAGAAATTGTCGTAGCATATAAGGCTGTAGCAGAAACTTAATAATAGGCGTGGCTGTATTGACTGATTAAAACTGTAAATGTAAAGCGACTGTGAAATTACATGAGCATGTTGAATAGAAACTATATGTGCATATCCACTGACTGTTAGCTCGAGTTTCGCCAGCTTTGTCGCCAATATATATATAGCTCGAAGTCAGTCAAAAGTGAAATTGAGTTAATTAAGTAACCAAGTTGTAGGCGTGGCCAGCAGGTATGAGCTGTATTATGCAAATATGAAGTACTATTCTGTTAATGCAATTGCAAAGATGAGCAACAGTCAGCGCTAGGTGGAAAGATAGTCCGCACTGAAGACAATAAAATAGAATTTTTCTATACCTAAAGTTAAAGCTAAACCCCATACCAAATCGAAATGCAATTGAAGCATAGCTTGCATCTTGTATGATTTTAGTTAATACAAATATAATAATAGTGCAGAGCTGAAGGCGCTTGAACTTAGTTCTACTCAGGCAAGTTGAGAAGGATTTAGCATATTTGAATGCAGCCAGCAACTGGCAAATGCAATTGGTATTTGTTTTAGCCAGGTCATGGGGAGCTCTAAGCAAATGATTTCTTGAATTCATTTCAGTAAAATGTGCCTAAGTTATGGAAATCATTGTTTTGTAATCTTTGCAGCGTTGCGGCATTCAGCAGCGACAATCGCATGCCTGCCTCCAATCTGGCCATTGTCTGGGGCCCCTGTCTGCTGGCTGCCAACAATATCAATTTCAATATTGGCCGCATGAATATGTTGGCCAAGGTGCTCATTGAGAACTATGAACGCATCTTTCGTCCGGCAAATGAGCGTCTTGTCTGCTAGATATGCAAGCATATATACATATACAAATACATACATACAT
Organism: Drosophila mayaguana; assembly: GCA_037075325.1. NCBI lineage: Eukaryota > Metazoa > Arthropoda > Insecta > Diptera > Drosophilidae > Drosophila > Drosophila mayaguana. The sequence continues at coordinate 2,027,465 of JBAMCG010000077.1, forward strand.
ATAGATATGTATTCAATCACATATACACATACATATATACATATATAAAGGAGCCGTGGGCAGACGGACAGCAACAAAGGACAACAACATCACAGAAGCTCTGGCCTTTGCGAGTCGTGCGAGAGAAGCAGAAACTTATCACAATTTTCCATCATTTATTGTAATAATTACGATTACGATTACGATTATTATTAATATTAATATTATTATTATTATTATGATTATTATTCTTGTCTTGTTTTTACATTTGCTTGAAAGTGCGGGATTTAGTCGAATCCCATTTCGTGCTTTAGCTTTTCTCCCCCTTCCTTTAATCTTTATTTATTGTTAAACAAAAAGTGTTTGAGCGCCAGCAAACATTTCATGTAGTCGAATTGAGCAAACACACGCAAAATACTTACCAAAAAGACAGTAGACTAAGTGCAACTAGTAGTACAGTGAACGCTAACTATGGCTAATTATGTAACAAGAACTCACATATACATACATAGATTCTACATCATTTTTTTTTTTTTTTTAATATATTTTATAGAATTCTGTTTTGTGAACGTGACCAAATGATAAGCAGCGTACTCTGGGCATTATCTATGCATAATGTCCTTTAGCGATATATCTATATATATTTATCATAAATGTCATGTCTTTTTTTTTGCTTTTTTTTTTGAGTCAGTCTAGAAATGAGTTAGTTGTGTATAAATAAATAAATAAATATATATATATATATATATATATATATATATATATATATATATATATATATATATATATATATATATATATATATATATAATATATATATATTAAAATTAACATTGTGAATGTTTTTATTTTTTTTTTTAAGGTCAACAGAACATTTGTTTGATATTTTAATAAATCTGAAAAGTATTTCAAGAATAAATATGAAGTAAACAAATGGTTTTTATTTATATTTTTAATTGAAAGGGAGAGCAGAAGTCTTTGAACATTGCTTGCAAACAACTGTTGGACGTGTTATTCTTTGCACTCTCTATCAATTGAACAAAATTCTATTAATATAATTAACTGGACAATATAATAATTCAACTTATGCAACTTCAGAACTATGTGAGATCTTAAACTTCTTTTAATCTCCAACTGTCTTCTTCTTGAACTGCTGCTGCCATCCTGTTGTGATTGAGTAAAATATATGCATATATATATGTATATAGACTTCTCCAAAGTTCAATTTTGTGACTTCAAGAATATCAACTTGATTGTATTAAAGTAAATACAGGGCCCTGCATATTCGAGTGACCCATTTGGCAACCCTACAAGGTTGCCCATATTCCATGTTCTTTTTTTTTAGCTCAATGAAAAATACTATTTTACTGATGTTATCTCTCTCTCTCTCTCTCTCTCTCTCTCTCTCTCTCTCTCTCTCTCTCTCTACGGCGTATAACGCCCGTCTCTGTCAAAAGGTATTGGGCTGCCAGAGGGGTTACTCGAATATGGAGAACCCTGCAAATAAATTTATACCCTGCTGTTAAACAATTTCTTTTAAATAATGCTTGAATTTTCGAATTTTCAATGCTTTTAGCAGTTCCGCATATGGTACAGGGTATGTTCTAGCCGAGCACTGTCGCACATAGCACTCCTGCTCATTATTTTGATTTTAAAACAATTATGAAGTCGCATTATACAATGACTTCAAGCAAACCGAGTCTTACCCCTGCTTCGGCCACGACTTAGCCTTGTTCGCTCAGTGCTTGACTTTCGTTTTTCTTTTGAAATCAGATTTGTGGTGCTTTTAATTGATATTGAAATGCAAATGCAAATGGAAATGGAAAAGAAGCTAAAGCTGAAGCTGAAGCGGATGTTGACTTTGGAGCTAATAATGCTCAGCTCTGGGCTGAGCAATGCACTTGGGGTAGCTTCGGTGGGTGATTCCGACTGCGATGTGTGCTTGGGCTCAATTTTATGTTTGATGCTGTTTCGTTTGGTTTTCTTTTCTCCTCTTCTTTTTGCCTATGAGTTGGGGCTGGGCAACCGCAAAATGCAATTTGGCCAAGCAAATTATACGTAAAGTTTTGCGAGAGACTCCAAGAGCAGCGGGCGGTGGTTAGCCAATGTAATCAGCCGAGGATGTGACGTGTTCGTTCTGAGAATGTTGAGCCAGAGTCACACACACGCATACACACGCACACACATGCTCAAATTTGAGATGGCGTCTGCTTGGCGACAAAAACTTTTGCCGGCCAATCAGCTAGAGCCATGGCCAAAAGCCGCAAAAACCAAACACAGTTCCAATTCGCATTTGCGGCCATTTCGGCTGAAATCTCTAACAAAATTACGAATTATGCCGAGAGTTGAGAAAGTGGGCGTTGCGGCAAGTCTTGAACAAATGAAAGGGTCACACACACAAACACACACACACGCACAGAGGCAAGTAAATTGATCCACATGCGACAAATAGTTGTGGATGAATGTGAGGCAAATGCAATTATGAGCCACAAAATGACGGCAAAAACAGAGTCCGCATTTAATTGAGAATGGAAATTGAATAAACATTTGCAACTTGTAATCGGGTTAGGCCAGTGGGAGCCAGAACTACAGCTGGAGCTGGAGCAACGATGTCACTCGGCTTATAATTAAATTGTTGCCGGCCACAAAGGCTTCTTAGCGTCTGTGCAGCAGTCAAGGATTCAGTCTTCGCTTTGCAATTGGCTTACGGATTGAGGGGCTTGCCAGCTTTTGACTTTGGGTTCAATGCGAAGCTGCCAATTTGCCAGCCGACTCATTTGCGGGCCATGTGCTCGATGTGCTCAGTTACATACCCTAGCTCAGCCCCAGTCTAGCTCCAGACTTGGCCAACAATTTGCCAGGCAAAGTAGTTCAAGTCCATCGATTGATATTCCCGCCTGTTCGGTCGTAATATTTGAGATTAAAGCAAACTGGAGTCAATTAATTGGGCACAAACTGTTTACAGGGTATTAGCTAGTCGCATTTAGGTCTTTAGAATTCATACGTCTTGCTTCTTCTGTATTATTTTCTTCGGTTTTTTTGTTTTTCCGTCATCTTCTTTGCTTTTTTTGGCAACACTCAGCAAATAAATTTTGCGATTTCATTGCGGCCAAGCAGTTGACTGCAGAACAGAATAACTGAAGACCAGTCATTGGATGAGTGGAGCAGGATTACCACTTGCCCGACGAGCGGCCTGACCACTGAAACGTGCCTTAACTTATAAAATATGGCAAGTGCCAGCTGCCAATTGCAGTGCACCGCAATGCTAACAATTTGCCCCATGGCTGAAGCCAAAATACTCTACGTCCCACAGTCCTTGGATATGAGTCGATCTATTATTATTTAAATAGGTATTTGAGTTAAATAATATATGATGATAAATAAATAAAGAAAATAGAAACGAATTTGTATTGAATTCATAAAAAAGAATAGCTAATGATTATGATAATGATTAGTGACATTGCTGATGAGAATGTCAATGCGAACGATAGTGCTATAGCTAATGGCGCTGGTAATGAAAATACCACGCGTGCTAATGTAAATGCTAGTAGGAATAATAATCATCAATCCTCAATTTTAATATATCGTGATGATGATAGTAGATGCCAATGCTAATGCTAATGCTAACGCTAATGCTAATGCTAATGTGCTAGTGCTAACAAATGAAGGTGATAATGAAAAAACCAATGCTACGCTAATGCGAATGCTAATAAGAATGATGAGCAATGTTCAATTTTAATGATAATGATAATGAAGATGACCATGAGTGAAGATGCCAATGCTAATGCTAATGTTAATGTGCTGGTGCTTAATTAAATGAAAATAATAATGAAAATGCCAATGCTAATAATAATACTAATGCTGATGCTAATGATCAGTTGTGAATGACATTAATATTGACATATTGAATGCTAAAATGAATGCTAATGACAGCGATGATGATCAATGGTAATGAAAATGCCAGTGCTAATGCTAATGTAGACGATAATGATTTCTTTTTTGAGGTAGGTAAAATTACTTTAACTAGCGTCAGTCAGGTCTTCATTCTGACTCATGTGATTGATTGAATTTGCTGCTCAGCTAATAAAAAGGTATTTAGCCCACATTAGCCCAGAAAGTGAAACCTATAAAGTGAAAGCCTTCTATGTGCTCTAGCTAGGCATTGCCCTAAGTACTCCTGCTTACAGTACCCAACGCAGACAGTTTTCCAAGCATCTTTGACTTCCAGGCTTGATCTATTATAGTCTCTACTTTCCGCCAGGTCGGTCCTTTCTTCAGTCTGTCTTAAGAAAATGATAATGACAATACATAAACTGAGTATTAAGAATGCAATTATTTGAAGTATTTAATTATGAAGAATCACTAGAAATATTTAATTTATTTATTGATATTTTATTTGATAACAAAATAATTCTTTAAAATATTATTAAGTAAGTTCTCTAAGTATTAGTAGAATATTTCATTAATAAATGAATAAATTCACATATATGAAATATATGCATAACACTTAATAACTGTTAATGTGAGCTCCGTCCGTCTAGCCTTAAGTCACTTTGATCTCTCAGTAGCTGCGTTACAATTCCCATGACATAGTAATGAGAACTGGAGCTTAAGAAGCAAGTGAAGGAACAGAAGTGCGACCAACAGCAGAAGCAGCAGCAGCAGCAGGAGTTGGCACTTGTTGTTGGCCAAGTGGTTGCTTTATGGATCTACGAATTTGCTGGGTCTCGGCTGACGGAGGCTGAGTTGGGGGTTAAGGGGCGCCACCTGTTGGCGAGAGCTGTGCCACAACCGACGTATTTTCTTCAAGCGTTCGCTAACCACAGCCACAGCCCCAGCCTCAGCCTCAGCCTCAGCCGCAGCAGAAGCAGAAGCAGAAGCACTCGACATTAAGATGCCGGCAATGCGTAATAACTGGGCGGCGCTAAAGCCGTAGTTGAGCCTGAGAGTTGGCTGACAGGACGCTGAGCTGGCAGCAGTCAAGGATGTGACAGTGCTGAACCCATTTGACACAAGCATAATATAATAAAAACCGCAAACAAGTGATGTCAACCCGCCCAGAGCGCCCATTCAAGTGAATCGGACTGAGGCTGTGTGTAAGGCTGAGGCTGAGGCTGAGGCTGAGGTAACATTCACATGGACTTCATGGCTGTGGTCCAAGCGGACTGTGAAGTGATGTCGCCTGTCTGTCTTGCAGCGCCTAGGCCATGAGCCGGCCTGAGCTGGGCCCTGAGCTGGGGCCTGGGCGTTATCCTTTGGCGTGATTAAGCCACAAGTGCGTGACATTTTAATGCGACATTTATGCCCAGGACAAGAGATTATTATTGAAAACGCGCCACTGCAGTCGCGTGACAACAGCAGCAACAACAACGATGCCGGCGAGCACGAGCAGGAGCACGACTAAGAAAATAATAATAACAATGATAATAACATCAGCAAGGATAACAACAGCAGCCGACAGCAGGCAGCATCGTTAGTTGCTTAACACCACAGCCTCTTGCAGCTTATTTATTTATTTTCTCATTTGACACCTAAGTGACACATTTTGTTTGACGCACCCGCCGGGGGCGTGGCGTGGCCAACAATGACTGAAAGCTGGCCCACAAACATTAACGCTAAAGGAGGAGGCCAGAGAAAGCGAAAGAGAGAGAGAGAGAGGCGAGCAGCAAATGCATGTATTTTTAGCAATCTCTATTGTCCTCATATTATTTCAACAGCTACGTGCCCAATTGTCAACGAATGACTGAAAAACAAAAAATACATCTTCAATAGAGCTTAGCCTAGTGTCAGTATGTGTATGTAGTACATCAATACATCAATCAAACATTCTTGTTAACAAACCTTGCTCAGAGTAATTTAACAACAAATTTATGAGTGAGAATTTTAGGCGTGTTTATAAATGCCTGAGCAATATTCGTTCTTTTACACATGTCAGATATATAGATATCTGATTGCAAAGACCGAAAAGAGATTCATATTTAAGAAAAAAACTCTGAAATTTTGTTATTTTAATATTTTTTATTTTTGTATTATATATATATATATATATATATATATATATATATATATATATATATATATATATATATATATATTTCTGCAATAATAATAATAATAATAATAATAATAATAATAATAATAATAATAATAATAATAATAACAATAATTTAGTAATTTACTTACCGTTCATACCTAACCTTTATATTTAACAACTAAAAAATAAATAAATATATATATTATTTTATTTATTTTTATTTTTTTTTTATTTTTTATTAAATAGACATGTAATACATTAACTATGCATAAATAAATAAATAATAATATAAATATTATGTAAAATAATATAATAATAATGAAATTGTTGATATTTATTTTCGTTTATAGATTCGTCCTCTTCGCATTTTTAGAAAATAATTATTTTAAAAATATTTAAAAGTTCTCAATATTAAAACTGTGCTTATAGTTTCGAATAATTGCATATATCAAAAATGCATTAGGCATATAAAATGGAGTTTTTCATTTATGGAAAAGTTCCAAGTGTAAAATATTTAAAAATTCGTTTCTAACTACTAATGAAATGACTAACTACTAATTAGATATGGAAACTAATGTAAGCTTAGCATATTTCTATTAGTTTGAAGCCTTCGACTTATACATATATATTACTACTTATGCATATAATTCCTAGAGTCCTTTGCTGAGAAGAAGCAGCAAACACCGCCTGCTTGCTTTGAATACTCCGATGAGCAGTTGGACAGAGTTCTCTCAGTGTATCAGCTAGTCGTTCACTGGCCTAATGTAGCCAGCTTTCTGCTTTGTGTTAAGCTTTATTCAAAAAAATGGCAATTTAATTAAATTCTTTGGAAAATGCTTTTGCTTTTGTTCTGCTTGCATGAACTGCGCTCTTTTGTCTTATTATCCAATCCAATTTCCTGCCAAAAGTCCCAAATCGCAGCAGCTGCCCCTCCCCCCTGCAGAGCAACGCACACATACACATCCAGATATACAAGTATATAGTATGTATGTGCATATATACGTAACCATATGCATATGAACAGCCTGGAATTTGTCCAAGTCGTACGGGGGCTGCTGCTGTCGATCTAGCAGGGCGTGGGCCGCCGAGTAACTGCTCAGGTGTTGAACAGGTGTGCCATCAAGTAAAATCTATTCAAAGAAATGCCCTCCATGTGTGTGTGTGTGTGTGTTGATGTTATAAAAACGTAATAATAAAGTTGGCGCTTTGCTTTTATTGCCATTTGGCAGCGTTTGGGCATGCGGATGTGACGACAGTAAAAACTATTTGCGCACACACAAACACAAAAACACACACACACACACACACACACACAGCTGGCATGGAATGTTTACAAACAAAATACCAATGGACACAGATGCCATAGAGTGTTGTCATATCAGTGCTAAATTTCCCGCATGGCGCTGCAAGGTATGCAATGCCGCAGCGCGCTAGCTGAAGCCTGAAGTGCAGGAGACCGGCCATGTCTATGTGAGTCTCTGTCTTCGTCTCTGTCTGCTGTCTCTTGTCTGCTGTCTATTGTCTGACCTCTTGGTGCATTGGTAGCCCTTAGCTGCCTTTCATTTTAAATTCAAATGCTGTTTGCATCAAAGACGTCACGTGGTGACGGCGGCGCGACGCCCACCTTAACTCAATTGGCGTCTTTATTATGACCGACTGTGCTGGCCAAGTGACAATAAAAAAGAAGAAGAAGAAGACAAGAGCATGGAGAACCGAAATTGACGTGTGTTCTGGCCAAGCTGCTGGCCGCCAGAGGGCGCTTCATGGTCGCGGGCCAAATCGAAAATGAAGTCAAATTGCCAAAGATGCCACGTTTGGACAGCAACAGCTGCCAGGCACTATGCGATGTGTGTGTGTGTGTGTGTGCATGTGTAGTTGCCTCTGCCTCCTCTATGTGTGTGCGTGTGCGTGTGTGTGTGTGTTGCGTGTCTGTGTGCGTGTGCTCTGTTTGGTTAAATGGATTGTTTACTTTGATTACAAAAATATGGCAAATGTTTGCACGTTTGATGTCTCACTGAGTGTGTGTGTGTGTGTGTGAGTATGCGTTTGCTAGAGATGTGTAAATATCGTGACGTAATTGACGCCAAATAAATGTTGGTTTAGGCTGAGGAAATGCCTAACAATATAATCAAAACATATGATATCTGACTATATTCAATGTTTACTACATTGTATTATAATTCTCAATCAATTAATGCACTAATATCAACTACATGGGAATGTTTCTGTGAGAATGTTTCTCTAACTGCAGCTCCTTAATTTGTTTTAAAAAATCGTATATAGATGAAATCTATATTTTGTAACAATAATTTTGAAAAACTTATATATGTCTTATATTTCATATTATCAATTATAGAGTTACTAACTCAAAACTGTCGCACAGTACTTTAAAATTTAAAATAAATATATATATTATTTAAGAAATCTATTTAATAATTTTGTACCTATAAGAAATACCAACTATGTATTTTTAAACTAAAGTAAAATAAATTAAATTAATAAAATACATACCAAAAATATATTTAGTAACAAAAATAGAAGTAAATAAATTTTAAAGCATATTTTAAAGAATTTTCTTATATAACTAATACAAATTTGTTGTTTTAAATTTACGATTTTTTTTAATTTAAAATTTAATTTTATTTTGATTACAATTTCGACTCTTAGATCAAGAATATTGATAATGATACCTAAAATAGGTATTGAAATATATTCGTATTGAAATATATTATTTGTCCCATCTCATCGCTAATCCAGGAATAGCTGGTGCCAAAACGAACAGCGAACATAAGGACAGCTGAGTGGGGGTCAGGCCGGGGGGCTACAGAGGGGTCAGTAGCAGAAAGAAAAACAAATGCTGCTTGTAAAATGAAAAAGCTAACATTATTGCAAAAAATCTGCTCGCATACATTTGACTTTGGTTTATTTTTATGCATTTCCAATGCAGCCCCGTCCAGTTCAGTCCAGCTCAGCTGGGGCCTCCGCTACAGTTAGAAGCTGGAAGTTGTGGCAGGCAAGCAGGTGGCACAAAGGGAATCTGAACAATAGTGCCTCCTGGGCTATAGCGATTGATTGAAAGCGTTTTTTATGACGTGAGTACGTCGAATGCTAGAGATATTGAAGAAGAATGCTGACAAAAGTAACTAAGAGAGAGAGAGGGAAAGAGGGAGAGAGGGAACTGATCAGGCCATTGAGATAAACGAAGGCGAAGAAGAGTCAATTAAAATGAAAAAGCAAACAGCCGATTCTGGCTGAACTGAGTCGGATGACAGCTAGAAATGCATATTTTAGTTTAGTACTTTTGTATTTTTTTGAATCACATATAAAAGTTGATTTCTGGTACACCTGATAACAGTTTCAGATACTCAATTGATAAGCCCTCAGATTGATCACTCGCTACTCGCTATCGGGCAACTTTGTTATCAGCCCTCTGCTCTTGCCCCGTTTTATTTGCATTCGTTTAGCTGGTGCGCTGGCCAAATTTATTTGCAAATGAGAATGTGGCGAGTGCAAGACATGCGAATACCCTGTAAACAAAAATGGTGTACGAGCTGATATAAAATTGCAATTGCGAGTGATTTCCGAATTCTGCAAGCTCTGATGAGCATGATAGATTCAAGCATTATATACATATATATATATATACAGGGCTGTTCATAGTCAACTCTACAAGGTCGAATATGAATTCGATATATATCTATATATTTTCATGTTGACGATAATAATCATATTTGGTTCTAGTCCACCTCCCAAGTGGCCACCTTGAGCCTGTGCGGCGTGTAGTGCCCGTCTCTGTCGAGAGAAATAGAGTCCGTCCTGTATATATACTTTCAGTAGACTGCACTTTACTTGGCTGCCAGTTCCGCCTTATTCGTGTTAGCAGCCGCTACAGGGTATGCTGCAGAGAGCTAAAACGAAAGCGTAAACGACTAGAATAACATTTTTATTAGCTTCTCTTTGTAGAGCAGACCAACTGCTACAATCACTGCGTGCCGGAAGACAGCCCAGCTGCCACGCCCACAATGCCAAATAGTTGTACACCCCACAAGCGCGCGCGCGTATATATATATATATATATGTGTGTGTGTGTGTGTGTGTGTGGGTGTGGGTGGGTATATTTATTTTTAGTGAATTTTATTTTATTAATGCGAATTTGTTTGGCCAACGTCAGAGCCGGCGGCAGGGCTCCTGGCAGGATGTGTGTGTGCTCGGGACACCGCCTGCTCGCTATTATGGCAGCTATTTGTTTGCCAACCAGAGCGGCCATCGACCATCGAGCATCGACCAGTGCCGAAAAACGGCAGCCAGCTAGCTCGGTGGCCCTGAGAGGGTTGGCCTATGGGGCGTATGCGCTATGCACGCTCGTATAATTATTCTCGCGCTCGGCGGTCTGACCGGAGTGGGCCGGCGTGAGTGAGAGGGAAAGACGTAGCGGACCACATGTCGCTCATGATTAATTGAAAGATTCTCTCAACTGTTTCGGTATGTTTGTCCTTTGTTTTTGGGCGCTGCCATAGCCAGGGCTATAGTTGTGTATTAGTGTGTGTGTGTGTGTGTGTGTGTGTGTGTGTGTGTGGGCCATCGCAGTGGCCCTTGGCGTTTTGATAAATTGTCGCAACCTTTAAACTTAAACAAATTTCTACGATTGTCGAGTGGTTTGCATGGCAAATGTCAACAGGAGTCCCAGCGCCAGCTGCTGGACAGGATTAGCATATGCTGCTAGCCAGGGCAATAACCTGTCTCTGCTCTGCGCGGCTCTGGCTGACTGGCTGACTGCTTCACTGCTTTTCTTATTAAATAAATATTTATTTTAAAAACTTTATACAAATTATTCTCTGACTGCGGATGTTTGACATATTTTGCTTACATTTTGTGGCTCATATTGAAGTCTTCGATTTAGCCTCACTTGGTAAATTTACTGAATTTCATCTTGGCATTGCTTAATATACAAGCTATATTTGAGGATAGCTATTTGCTATTCAATTATTATCATGTTGAGATAATATTATATAATTATTATGGAAGGTTGATTAGTGCAAAAATTAATATTAAACAAAATATGCTACTAATTTGAAAGCGTTTAATTTCAAGCAAAAATATTTGTTTAAGATGTCGTGTGTATTAAATATCTTGAGATTTCACAAGTGCTGACATAGTTTAGTTAAATGATAGCATAGTCAGCAGAGCGGTTGCTGTAAATAATTCTATTTCTCTTACAAATTGATAGTCCATATAGATAATGCTAAAATACTCTATATGTCTGTGTGCCTATAGAACTGTATTACTGTATTACAGTTTGACTGCCACTTTGTACACCTCTAAGCACAGGTCTTAGAGGCACAGGCGCAACTGGCTGTCCGTCTGCACACAGCATTTCAGAGTCGCCTACAGCTGTTTGCTTATCTTTAAATGGAAACATATTATCAGCACTCGCTGTACCGGTTCAATATCCATTACCGGTGTGTCGAACATGGCAGAGTTGTTGCCAGATAAGATGCCACCTTAGGGGGGCAACACGCCATCTGCCCACGGCAGCGGGGCCACAGCCAGTGTCGAAATGTCAGAGCACAAGATCACACTGGAGCAGCTGCAGCACGAGCAGCTGGTGCAAGTCGTCCGGTCGACGCCCAAGAAACGGGAAGAGCTGCAAGTGCTGTTGACAGGCACTCGACCCATTCTCTACCGGCTGTCGCAGCGTCGTCTGTGTGTCTTTGGAATGATCTGCAGCATCGCCCTGATCGCGCTCTATGCCTACTGGGATGTGATGATGCTGAGGGCGCTGAATACTAAGCGGGATCCGGACGCACACAGCGCGCGGGAGCCGCTCGCCGCGCAGCTGGAGCGGGAGGTGCGTGTGCTCTGCTGGGTGATGACCACGCCCAGGTATCACAAGACGCGAGCGGTGCACATACTGCGTACGTGGGGCAAGCGGTGCAACAAGATCTACTTCATCACCTCCGCAGCAGACGATGAGCTCGACACAATCATCCTGAACAAGACGGATTCATACGACGAGCTCTGGGGCAAGACCAAGGCGGCATTCACCTACCTCTACGAAAACAAGCTGCACGAGGCGGATTGGTTCATGAAGGCCGACGATGATACGTACGTGAACTAGTGTGAACTCAGTTAGCAATGAACGCCAGGAATTGAGTCATTTAGTTGAGGCAGTTCAACTAGTAAGCCAGGTCAACTGGCGGACCAGTTCATCTAGGGAATCAGTTCAATTAGGGAATCAGTTCAAACAACGAGGCAGTTCGACTGGTGAACAATTTCGATTAGTGAATCAGTTCAGCTGGTGAATCAGTTGAACTAGTGAGCCATTGCAAAGAGGGAACCAGTGAAACGGTTCAATTAGTATATCAAGTTTAGAAATGAATCAGTTCAAGAAACGAAATAGTTCGACTAGTGAGCTAGCTTAGCAAACGAATCACTTTAAGTAGTGAAGCAGCTCACCGAATGAACTAGCGCAACAAGTGAAACAGTTCAGCTCAGTTCAACTAGTTAATTAGCTTACGAAATGAATCACTTTAACTCACTAGCAAACAGTTTAGCAAGTGAACTAGTTCAATTGTGAACCAGTTCAGCTGGTTTACAATTCAGCTCAGTTTAACTAGTTAATTAGCTTAGCAACTGAATCACTTTAACTAGCGAACCCGCTTAGCGAGTGAACTAGTTCAATTAGTGAACCAGTTCAGCTGGTTTACAATTCAGCTCAGTTCAACTACTTTATTAGCTTAGCAAATGAATCACTTTAGCTAGTGAACCAGCTCAGAAAATGATCCAGCTTAACCAGTGAACCAGCCTAGCGGGTGAAATGAATTAGTTCAAGAAGTGAACCAGTGAGGAACTGAATAAGTCTTTCATTTGTGTATATAAAAACTTTTCACCTATTCGATATAGAAAATCATTTTATTCTCCTGAGTTTCAGCAGCTTGAACACCGTCTCAATCTTTTTGCTTTTTTGGGTCTCTATATCTCTCTAATTTTCTATCTCTGTCTCCCTCTGTCTGATACTTATTATGTTTCCCTCTTTGTCATTTTCACTCAGTTTGCGCTCACATTCCATGCGCTCTTAAAGTCTGATTTTCCTTCGCCCTTTACAGTGTGTTGTGCATATCAATATCAATTTCAACTCTCTTCTCTTTCAGCTATGTATTTGTAGAGAACATGCGCCACATGCTGTACCCCTACTCTCCAGACATTCCCATTTACTTTGGGTACAACTACAAGCTGTTCTACAACCCATTTGGGAATGCAGTAAGTGCATGCTAAAGGTATTTCATAGTATTGATGATATTCATATTGCCTGTTGCTTGGTTAGTCGTACATGTCGGGGGGCAGCGGCTACGTGCTAAGTCGGGAGGCGCTGCGCATCTTTGTGCACGGCGTGAACGATAGCAGCAAGTGCCGGCAGGAGGACAATCACGCCGAGGACGTGGAAATGGGCATATGCCTCTATAATCTGGGCGTGCCCGCCGGCGATTCGCGGGACTTAATGCTGCGCAATAGATTCTTTCCCATGTCTCCATACACTTTACTCATGTCCAAATACAATAACCTGGACTTCTGGCTCTTCAAGTACGCCTACTACAATCCCCGAGCGGTGAGTCGAATCACAGATACAGCTTGAGTCGTTTTTACTTGACTTGTTGATCTGCAGTGCCACAACTGCCTCTCGGAATATCCGGTCGCCTTCCACTATGTGTCGCCCGAGGAGCTCTATGTGTACGACTATTTGTGCTACCAACTGGAAGTCTATGAGCGTCCACAGGTGCAAGAGCTGCTGCCGGAAAAGATTTTACCTGGCCAGCTCTATATACCGCCATCGGACAATAAGTATTATCAGTCATAAATGTAAAGGGATTTTCATTGCCTGAAAACTGTGTTTTTCTTTTCGTATGTATATTAAATGAAAGCTGTGGGCAGAGTTGATCAATTATCGATAATAATATAATAAGTCTTTCATTTGATAACTTTGATAATCGATAATCAACTGTACACGGTGCTATCGAGAATATCAATTATGGTATCGACAATCTAGTAAGCCTCAACCACTTCCACGTAAGCCATTGAAACTCACTTTAGATAAACATTTTCGCAACAAATTGCAAGTGGCCCTAAAGGAGGAGGAGGAGGCAAACTCCAGCAGGGCAATGTGCGACTCGCTGTGGCCAGTTAAGTAACTGCATACATGCAGGCGATGGAGTCCATTAGGTCGTCGAGGCTGGGACAATGGTCATTAGTTCTGGACGTTCTTATTAAGCTGTGGCTGCAGCTGCAACCCGTCGGCCCGTTGGCCCGTTGGCCCAGCAACGGGAGACAGAGCAACAAATGCAATGGGAGCCGCAGCAATAGGAGCAGGAGGAACAACAGGAACAGGAGGAACAATGGGAACAAGAGGAACAATTGTAATCAAATGAAGTTGAGCAAGACGATGATGGAGTTGACTTGATGCCCATGCTGTTGCCCATAGCAGAAAGCCAAAACTCAAAGCATGTTGATGACTGCCCACGCAGCGAGACAGAAAATGGGTGAGAGAAAGAGAGAGAGAGAGAGAGGGTGTGTATGAGAGAGAGAGTGAGAGAGAGAGAGAGGGAGAGGGAGAATGTAAAAGGGGCATTTGAAACTGTAAATTATGTTTTTTGGCCATGGAGTGACGACAGTGGATAGTCAACGCTGCTGCCATCGGCGTTGGCCAGTTGATGGAAATGTTTGTTGTAATGCTGCTCCTGCTGCTCCTCCTGCTGCTGGACGATGAGCGATGAACAATGAACGATGAGCACGGACACTGGTCTGAGCATCGAGAGCCGTCTGCACTGGCGACCGAGCTCTAATTATGCAAACTACCTGCTGTTACTCAATTAATCTTGATTACGTTTGTGTTATCCAAATATAATTATGTCGGTATTAATTGCATTGGCCAAAAGCGTCGGCGGTCCTGGACAACAGCCCATGCAGTGGCTATCGACCAACATGAGCAATTTGTGCGCCTGTTGCGGGTGTGTCTTTAAGCCCAGTGCAGGCCGGCTCATATCTGCCGTTGTTGGCAACATGCTCCCGCTGTCCGCATCCTCTAGGCATTAGGCCAAAGTGTTTGGCATTAGAGCAGCAACAGTGCGACCTCATCATAATCAATGGCAACATTTCACGTGACTTTGACTTGCTGCTAATTAGGCGGCCAGCCAATTCAAGCCAAGCCAAGTCAGGCGAGGGCCAGCCAAAGCCTGTTCATGTGGGGCCGATGATAGGGCCAATAAACAGGCCAACTATTTGCTGGGGCGGAGGCGGAGGCGAGGGCGAGGGCGGAGGAGAGGATGGGGCCTGTTACTAAAACACCTCAAACATTTTGGCCAAGCTGAGTTGTCCTATTAACCTTAATGCAGCGCACGTTGAAATTTATTGGCCTTGAAAGCAAAAGTTTGAGCAATTCAGCTAATCTATATAAATAACAAACTTATTGACAGATATTAGTATTATCATTGGAATTAGTATTTATATTTTAATGTTAGTATTGGTATTGGTGTAAGTGTTTCTATTTGGTATTTGTATTCCTATTAGTATATATATTATAAAATAGTATTAGGATTTTTATTAGTGTTAGTGTTAGTATTACTTTTCTTCTTAGTATTTGTATCAGTATTAGTATCGGCATTGTTATTAGTATTACAATAAGCATTACTATAAGCATTGGCATTAGTATTAATATTAGAATTACTATTAGCATTATTACTATTACTATTAATAGTATTACCATTAGGATTAGTATTACCGTTACTATTAGTATTAGTATTGACATTAGTATTAGTATTACTTTTACAATTAGTATTAGAATTACTATTAGTATTACTATTAGTGTGGTTATTAGCGTGCATATTAGTACTAGTATTCATATTAGTATTACCAATACCATTAGCACTTCTATTAGTATTCGTATTATCATTAGCATACTACAGACTTGGATACGACGTGGAAAGTTGGGTCCACGAAAATGTTCGTGAGCCCTTTCAGCTATTCAGCCAACTTTTTGGCCAGCTTTTAGAGCAATTAAAATTTGCTTTCCGTGCCAGCATATTGACCTTAGCTTGATTTGGGTTAATTGATTTCAAAGATAAAGCAATTGCCATTGATGGCAAATGCATTTTCATATTACAATCGCAAAAAATGGAAATTGATTTTTGGACAGGATTTCGCATTGCTTTCAATTAACTGAATGTTTTTTCTAGATGCTATAGAAATACATAAAATCATTTCAATAAAATGGCATCAACGGCAGCTGCCGCGGCAGGTCATTGAACCGTAAACTATGTCACACAGCCATAGACTCACAGCGAGCCGGAGCGACTGAGCGATTTAGCGATTGAGGCAACGGGAGATGCAACAAAAATGAGAATTGCTGTCCCATGTGTCATTTCGTCTCCTAATCGTTCAAGCGTCAATGCGGGCGATTTATTTGATTTGCTATGAACCAGCCAGCGAGTGTCTGTGTACTCACACCTTTGTGCCTTTGTGTCTGTGTGCCTTTGTGCCTGTGTGTTTTTGAAAAAAAGTCTTGCCTGGTTGTGGGTGACTCTGGACCCACAAATCATTTTCAGTTTGTACAATTTTTATGTCAACTTGTGTTGTTTTTTTTTTTCTTTTTTCTTTTTTGGCAGAGCTCGTTGCTGGCTCTGTTTTTTGTTTAGCCGATTCACAAACACAGTCTCAGAGCCACACACAGAGATGCACACACCCACACACACTCATACGCACACATCCAATCACACACGGCACGCTTGCATTGCTGTTGCTCGGCTGCACTTCCGGCCTTTCGGCTGCACCGCCATTGACTGTTCAACCATGCCATTGCACACATACACACACAGGCATTTTCTCACACTGGCACACACACACACACACTCGCACACACACCTATTCACACTCACTAGCCACACATTCACACACACGAACAGTATCAGGTTCGCCGGCATATCCGGGCTATGTGCCAGGCATTGGACATTGCCGTTACCGGCTGCAGCCAACATCGCACAGTGGTTACAAATCTCTTGGCAGGGGGTTGAATTTAGATGAGTTCAATAAATATTCGATTTGCCATAGTATAAATGATAAAATGTAATTAAATTTAAATGTGCATAAATATAAATAAAAAAATCATATATAAAATAAAAAATTTTAAAAAAGATCGAATAAATCAATTAAAAAAAAACAAAAAGCTTAAATTTGAATAACCATATAAAATAATTGAAATGTTAACATTAATATATTTAGTTATATTTAAAAAAAATTATATATTGAAGTTTTTTAAATTTATTTATATAATTTTTTCTAAATAATTTAAATATTCTCTAGCTTTTGATTTTTGTATTTTTATTAGATTGGTTTATATTTTGATATATTTAAAAACATATTAATCATACAAGAAGAAGAGTTTCTTTATTTTGTTTAGCTTGCCATTGTTTTCGAGCCACTGTTGGGCAGTTTTGGCCCAGTGTACGGCATTATTTGTGCCCTCTCTGGGCTGTCAGCTTTTTCAGCTTCAAGCCATTGAAAAGTTCTCAGTTGCAACTGCAAATTATGTTGCCTGGTGTGCTGATTGTTGTCGTTGTTGTTGCTGTTGCTGTTGCTGTTGCTGTTGCTGTTGCTGTTGCTGGTGTTGGTGCTGTGATTGTTGTTGCTGGCAGTGCCTGATAATGGCACACAATGTTTA
This sequence comes from Drosophila mayaguana, assembly GCA_037075325.1. Taxonomy (NCBI): domain Eukaryota; kingdom Metazoa; phylum Arthropoda; class Insecta; order Diptera; family Drosophilidae; genus Drosophila; species Drosophila mayaguana. The sequence continues at coordinate 2,045,185 of JBAMCG010000077.1, forward strand.
TTTACTTACTTTAACATTTTTGCTGTTGCTGCTGCTGCTGCTCCTGCTGCTGCTGTTCATTTTACTTTATTTTGTCAGCGCCCCGATGGTGCAGTCGACGGCGTGTTGCATGCAACATGCTGACAATGAGACACTTGAGCATTTGGCGCCTGATTGCATGCTACACTTTTACTGCACTGCACCGGGCTGCACTGCACTGGCCAATGCAACGCGTGCGACAGAGACGTCACGACATTGTGTTTGCCTCCCCCATCTCGTTCGCACGCAATGTTTGCCTGCCTTTCTGACTTTGACTTAACTTATTTGTTGTCTCTGTGACTCTCACTGTACGAGTGTGTGTTTAAGCTCTCTCACACACACATGCACACACACATACACAAGCGCTTGAGGTGTCCGGCAGGATTGTCGCGACGCCCTGCCTCTGCCTCTGCCTCTGTCTCTGCCTCAGTTGCTGCTGCTGCTGGCGTCGCAGCCAACGCTGTAAAGTGTCGTGTTGGATTTGCGTAATTTATGCTCTATTTGCTTTTCGGCTTCATTTCACTTTTTGCTACTGTTACTTTTTGCAAAATATTTCGAGTCTTACAACTCCCCTTACTACCTCTCTCTCTCTCTCTCTCTCTCTCTTTCTCTCTCTCTCTCTATGTATGTATGTGGGTGCCTTATGCAGTGGTTTGTGTTGGTAGCCAACAACGACCTTGATATCACCTAGAATATGGAGATTGGAGATTTTTGTGGTTACTATCGAAGCGAACTAGTTCCAAACTTTGTTCTTCTTAGCCTACATATATATAAATACCAGATAAATTGAAATCTTGTACAGACAACTTTAGTATTTAATCCCAGAACACATTTAGCATACATAATAGTGAGCTTATTGGCTCAGCTGGTTCATGTGAACTAGTTCAGCGAAATTGTTCAGCTGGTCCAGTTCACTTGCATTTCATTTAATTGACTCTTATTCATTTATTCATATAAATTATCTAACTTATTGACTCATATTGGTTCATATGAGCTAACTCAACTAAATTGTTGAACGACTAAATTGAATTGAGCATGAGATGTTTCTGGCTAATGACTAAGATGGTGCATAGGATTTGATTGGATAATTACAAACAAGTTCATATGAACAGTTTGAGTGATCTGCTCAAATGAACTAGTAGCCGACTGATGTGCATTATGTGTAGCTGATTCATAAGAGCAGTTTGACTATTATATAAAACCCTTTGTTTAGAGCCGCTCTACTGACTCATGCAACTAGTTCATATGAACTGCTATCTTCAATTTCAAATTCATTCCAGTCGCTCCCCTCACTTTGCCTTGTGTAGGAGAGCCCGTCAAGTCAAGTGTACCGCACCAGAGCTTAAACACCCATCTTCAACTCCAATTCCAGTTCCAGCTCCAGCTCCAGCTCCCGCTCCCGCATCACCTCCATTCCTTAGTTCAGCTCTATTTGGTTGCTGTTGTTGTGGGTGGTCGGCTTTGTTTGCTGTATTATTCTTATAACGTTGCTCGATATGAGAACTCAATAAATTTGCCTTACTTTGGCGGCTGTGTGAGCCATTTCAACAGGCGATTAGTTGCCAGGTGCCTGGTGCCTGGGGCCTGGGGCTCCAGCTATTGCCTGGTTCAGTGCCAGGCTCTGCTTTCGCTCTGCTCCGCCGCCCGACCGCCCGCGCCTGCGGCAGCTCTTGTGCAACAGTTGAGCGCCCCGGGCCAAATTGAATGGCCGGCAAAGGCACACGTGAGCTGAGCTGAGCTGAGCCGAGCCTGTTGCCTGGACCTGGAGCTGGCTAGAGGCAGGGGCGGGACGCGACCGAGGGCGGGCTGGGCCTTGAGCCTGTGCCTGTGCCTGGAGCTGTGCTTGGGCAACTGGGGCTGGACTTGGGTGGCGCTCTAATAGGTTTTACATAACACACACGTCGCAAATAAATCTAAATGCAACAGCAGTAGCAGCAGCAGCAGCAGCGATGGCAGCGACGGCAGCAGGAAGCTTCATGAAAAATCCTTTAGCAAATAAAATTTACATAGACCGCACACCAATACACACACACACACATGGAGGTTTTCCTGTGAATTTATTTGAAAATTTATTGAGTTTTCGTGTTAACCATGCATAATTAAGTTTTGCCAGCCGTCGACTGATGTCGGCACGGAACACCCGGTGGCTGGAACTGGAGCAGGAGTCGGGCCTGGGCATGCAGCCTAGAATATGGACTGAAATCTATTGGCCTGCAGCAGAAGCCAACAAGTTTTTGCGATTCAATACCGTATGCCCATGGGGCCTGTACTACACGATTTAAGTTATTGTAAATAAAGGATTATCAAATGCCAGCTATCATTTAATTTATTCCTCATTGCAGATTGCAGAGCCATCAGCTGCGCTCGATTGCGAGTGACAGCAGTCGGTGTTCAAGCTCAACATTGGCCCTAAATGTGCGCAACAATGTTTGCTGATCCCCATTGAACTTTCAGTAAATGATAATCGAGCTGGCAGTGAAGTGAGTTTAATCTATCCAAAATTTTGCATGAGATTCTCCTGCGAGATTCTACGTAAAAGCGGTACAAGCACATTAAAGCTTTTTAAAAATAAAGAGTTTTCACATATAGCTTTGAGCGCTTTTGAAGCGCACTAAATCTTGGTCCACATTAAAGCTCACAATCGATTTATTGGAGTGCAACTAAGGATGCTTGAAAGCTTATGAAAGCTCTAAGTCAAATACAGCGTTATGCAGAAGATTATTCTGAAGCCTTAAAGCTTTTACAATTAATATTTTGAATCTATTATGTATAATACCCTATCATATTGACAAATGTATACCAAAAGCTCTTTGCTCAAGTAGCTGAAAGCTCTTGGCAATACTCTTAAATTAAGAAATTCATTAAATATATTTTCCCAAAAGATTTTTGCCAATTTCCACTAAAGTGACATGCTTAGATGTTTATTGTACATCTAGTAGCCGCAGCAGCCAGTGTTGTGTAATTTTCGGGGCGTTAAAATAAGCCTTTGACTCTATTTACGATCGAATGGAAAAAAACCCTTTGACAAGCCGTTTGTACACTTCGTATACCTTCGCTTGTTTTTTTTAGGGGCTTATACACTTCTTATACCTTCGCTTGTTTTTTTTTAGGGGCTTACGGGTTGACAGTGTCGTTGGGCTTAACGCCGTAAATGTTATTAATGCGTCGCAGGCGCTGAACGCTATGGGAAATCAAGTTATTTGACTGCTGCTCGAATTATTATTCCTGATTGCATTTATTTGCTTTATTTCTCGCACGGAACTTCATCTATAATGCAAGCAAGTTGCCAGACAGCACGGCGCCCAGTTCCAATTCCGACGCCAGCTCGGCTTTTGCTCATCCATGTTGTTGCCCTGTCGCCCGTTTGCCCTTTTGCTGCTTAAGTGAAATGCATAAAAATCAAATAATTTTCCTGTTTTTCATTTGCTTCACTTTGCTGCATTTACCGCGCGCCGCGCACCGCCCGCGACACGCCCCTGCCCAGCAGACTGCTCTCTTCTTTTCTTTTCCTCCGGCTTCTTCTCTACTTTTTTAAGTATATACATATATATAAATATATATACTCTGCAGTCGGCTGCCGTCTGGCGTCTCCGGCCTGCCCTCTGCACCGACTGCCAGCCAGCATTCGAAATGTTAAAAGTAATTTCCTCGACTATAGTTGATAGCTACTGTGCCGGCAGCTGTTTGCACCCGGCTCCCCGCCGGGTGGGCTTGCCGCCCAACGCTCGACGTCCGCCTCCTGTCACCAAGCTCTGGGCGCAGCCTCTAACTGCGCCCCGGAGTAAGCTACAGCGCGCTTGTCCCAGTCGAGTTAATGGAATGTCCTATAGCTCGTAGGTTGGCTACGAGCCCTTCCCTCCCCTCTATGCATCCCTTTTAATACCCATTACATGCCCTACCCGTGCCTCCTGCCCTTCCGCTGGAAGTGACTTTCGCATGCAGCTGTTAGTATAGCACTGCACTTGGAGGCATTATTCTCTTGGAAAGTGCTCATCAAGGTTCATTTAACATTGTTTCAGCATCATAATCATAGTTTAGAGTCCACACTGCTACACCATATACCCTGTAAGAGTAATTCAAGCTCTTGACTGATTGAGTCTCTGCACAGTAGTAGGCTGGAGCTCCATTTCCGTACCAAATTATAAATTCCTCATAGAAAGCTGCTTGTGTAGTAGAGTCGACGAGCCGGTCGCAGCTACTGCCACAGCTGCAATCACAGTCGCAGTCGCAGTCACATTGTATTGAATATCTTCGCTATCAATGCAAACTGAAATCATTACAATGGGACAATAAAACATTATCTTGCGATTGACATTTCCATTAGGGCGCACTGGCTTATTTAGTAACATTTCTGCTATTCTGTTCTGTTTTCCCTTTTCGGCTTACCGCCTTTTTCACTCCCTCTCTCTGCTCTTCGTCTAATGCTCTTTTACAGTCCATATTCAACTTATTGTTCATTTTCCTGTGTAATGCGACAGCAATGAAGGTCAGACCGAATTGTTGACATTCCCAATTAGCGCCGAGCCGCAATAAAACACAAAAATTTACTCTTTAAAGCCAGCATCCAACTTCAGTGGGCGTAGAGGTACATGAATAACAGACGGTTTTCTTGATTTTTATATATTTTATTATTTTTTTTTGGTTTTCGATTAATAAAATAAGCATATTGGTATATATATAAACGAGTGTGTATAATAAGGCACATCCTGACCACTGAAAACAATAATTATTTTAGGGGGCGCGAGTGTTGTATAACTAAGTAATTGATTTGTATGAAATTATACATTTCATGTACGCTTTCTGTCAGTGCCTCGACCGATCTGCAAATGGAAATGTGCATAAGAACGTGTAGTGCAATCTGTAATTATAAACTTTACTTACCAGTCACCATCATAGCTGACCGAGACGTAGTGCATATTATGAGAAATAAATTTAAATAGTTTATGCTCTTAGCATAAAAATGGAATTATATTTGATTAGTGAAGTATTCCATTGTCATAAGCCGAAAAAATAATAGTCAATCTATCGTTAGCGTAATGAGATATAGTAAATCCTGGGGCTTCATGATATGAAGAGAGAAAAGAGAATGTAATGAGCATAAATGGAATATCCATGTAAGATATCTGAACTCACTAGCATATGGAGAAATATATATGTGTACATAGATGTGTATATATATGTGTGAGTTCAGCTTTCGTTTCCGTATTTTTTTAATCAGACATTCCTTAGGTACTCCTCAGATAAACAAGTGAAATTTTCTATAAAAAGAAATGCTTCAGCTGACTGTCAAAAAAAAATAAAATAAAATAAAATAAATAAATAAAATTAACTTACCCATTTAACAAACGTGTAATTATTTGTCTTTGCTCTTATATTCGTGTAAAATTGTGCACGTATGGATCCGTGCTAGTGTGCGTTTGAGCATTTATAAACCAAAGAAGTTGACTAAGCATGCATATAACAACCATTTGGGCTCGGAGTTTAGGAAGCAAGTCGTTGTACGCCGCCGAGACGTATATTGTAAACTTTCTGCAAAAACAAAAGAAAAAACAAAAACTCACACCGTCAGTATAATTTAAAGCGATTTAAATTTACGTTTTCTTTTTTTTTTACCTCCGAAATATGTTGTTTTTTTACTAATTGCATGCACATAAAAACTTGAATTTTTTCATGAAATTTTTATAAAAAAGAAACATAACATGAAATTTTGTAAAATAAATCATTTCCAAAATTTTATATAAAACTACAAATGCTGTTTTTTATTAACTGCATGCAAACAAAAATTTTTATTTTTTTCACGAAATTTTTATGAAATATAAATTTAACACGAAATTTTGTAAAATAAATAATTTCCAAAAAATTATATAAAACAAAAAATGTTGTGTCGAGATAGACGAATCGAATTGAACTGAGGAAAACACATTCTGTGCCGAGGTATATAGCTGGAAAAATTGGGAAGGCCTACTTGGATGCAAGAAAAAAGCAAATCAAGGTAGAAATTTGAATGTGAATGTGAGAAACATGAGCAGGAGACGTCATGATACCGTTGCATAATATGTCAGTTATAATGTCATATATGTATACATACATATGTATATATATGTTTATATACATCTTTATATACATACAGTGCTTTTCTTTTGCTGTCACAACAATTCGCTTCGTTAAGAGCTTCGGCATTGAAGCCGAAAAGGAGCTCAACTTGTTATACTCATTCATGCAAGTGTATTGAGTATATTGGCTTGCAGCTATCTCTGTCTGTTCGTCTACTTGTATGAATGCAAACAATTGGGCCTATCCGCCCACTAAGGGCTTGGCAAGTCGGATGGTGCATTTTCTGGCATCTCACAAAGCATAAGTTGAAGATTGGAATGTATTTTTCCGTTTTACTCTTTAAAGCCATCATCCAACTTCAGTGGGGGTAGAGGTACATAAATAACAGACGGTTTTCTTGATTTTTATATATTTTATTATTATTTTTTGGTTTTCGATTAATAAAATAAGCATATTGGTATATATATAAACGAGTGTGTATAATAAGGCACATCCTGACCACTGAAAACAATAATTATTTTAGGGGGCGCGAGTGTTGTATAACTAAGTAATTGATTTGTATGAAATTATACATTTCATGTACGCTTTCTGTCAGTGCCTCGACCGATCTGCAAATGGAAATGTGCATAAGAACGTGTAGTGCAATCTGTAATTATAAACTTTACTTACCAGTCACCATCATAGCTGACCGAGACGTAGTGCATATTATGAGAAATAAATTTAAATAGTTTATGCTCTTAGCATAAAAATGGAATTATATTTGATTAGTGAAGTATTCCATCATCATAAGCCGAAAAAATAATAATCTATCGCTAGCAATCTATCATTAGCGTAATGAGATAAGGTAAGTCCTGGGGCATCATACTATGAAGAGAGAAAAGAGAATGTAATGAGCATAAATGGAATATCCATGTAAGATATCTGAGCTCACTAGCAAATGGATATATATATATATATATATATATATTAGAATGTGTGATACAATCTGTAAAATTAAACTTTACTTACCAGTCACCATCATAGCTGACCGAGACGTAGTGCATATTATGAGAAATAAATTTAAATAGTTTATGCTCTTAGCATAAAAATGGAATTATATTTGATTAGTGAAGTATTCCATTGTCATAAGCCGAAAAAATAATAGTCAATCTATCGTTAGCGTAATGAGATATAGTAAATCCTGGGGCTTCATAATATGAAGAGAGAAAAGAGAATGTAATGAGCATAAATGGAATATCCATGTAAGATATCTGAACTCACTAGCATATGGAGAAATATATATGTGTACATAGATGTGTATATATATGTGTGAGTTCAGCTTTCGTTTCCGTATTTTTTTAATCAGACATTCCTTAGGTACTCCTCAGATAAACAAGTGAAATTTTCTGTAAAAAGAAATGATTCAGCTGACTGTCAAAAAAAAAAAAAAATAAAATAAATAAATAAAATTAACTTACCCATTTAACAAACGTGTAATTATTTGTCTTTGCTCTTATATTCGTGTAAAATTGTGCACGTATGGATCCGTGCTAGTGTGCGTTTGAGCATTTATAAACCAAAGAAGTTGACTAAGCATGCATATAACAACCATTTGGGCTCGGAGTTTAGGAAGCAAGTCGTTGTACGCCGCCGAGACGTATATTGTAAACTTTCTGCAAAAACAAAAGAAAAAACAAAAACTCACACCGTCAGTATAATTTAAAGCGATTTAAATTTACGTTTTCTTTTTTTTTTTACCTCCGAAATATGTTGTTTTTTTACTAATTGCATGCACATAAAAACTTGAATTTTTTCATGAAATTTTTATAAAAAAGAAACATAACATGAAATTTTGTAAAATAAATCATTTCCAAAATTTTATATAAAACTACAAATGCTGTTTTTTATTAACTGCATGCAAACAAAAATTTTTATTTTTTTCACGAAATTTTTATGAAATATAAATTTAACACGAAATTTTGTAAAATAAATAATTTCCAAAAAATTATATAAAACAAAAAATGTTGTGTCGAGATAGACGAATCGAATTGAACTGAGGAAAACACATTCTGTGCCGAGGTATATAGCTGGAAAAATTGGGAAGGCCTACTTGGATGCAAGAAAAAAACAAATCAAGGTAGAAATTTGAATGTGAATGTGAGAAACATGAGCAGGAGACGTCATGATACCGTTGCATAATATGTCAGTTATAATGTCATATATGTATACATACATATGTATATATATGTTTATATACATCTTTATATACATACAGTGCTTTTCTTTTGCTGTCACAACAATTCGCTTCGTTAAGAGCTTCGGCATTGAAGCCGAAAAGGAGCTCAACTTGTTATACTCATTCATGCAAGTGTATTGAGTATATTGGCTTGCAGCTATCTCTGTCTGTTCGTCTACTTGTATGAATGCAAACAATTGGGCCTATCCGCCCACTAAGGGCTTGGCAAGTCGGATGGTGCATTTTCTGGCATCTCACAAAGCATAAGTTGAAGATTGGAATGTATTTTTCCGTTTTACTCTTTAAAGCCATCATCCAACTTCAGTGGGGGTAGAGGTACATAAATAACAGACGGTTTTCTTGATTTTTATATATTTTATTATTATTTTTTGGTTTTCGATTAATAAAATAAGCATATTGGTATATATATAAACGAGTGTGTATAATAAGGCACATCCTGACCACTGAAAACAATAATTATTTTAGGGGGCGCGAGTGTTGTATAACTAAGTAATTGATTTGAATGAAATTATACATTTCATGTACGCTTTCTGTCAATGCCTCGACCGATCTGCAAATGGAAATGTGCATTAGAACGTGTAGTGCAATCTGTAATTATAAACTTTACTTACCAGTCACCATCATAGCTGACCGAGACGTAGTGCATATTATGAGAAATAAATTTAAATAGTTTATGCTCTTAGCATAAAAATGGAATTATATTTGATTAGTGAAGTATTCCATCGTCATAAGCCGAAAAAATAATAATCTATCGCTAGCAATCTATCATTAGCGTAATGAGATAAGGTAAGTCCTGGGGCATCATACTATGAAGAGAGAAAAGAGAATGTAATGAGCATAAATGGAATATCCATGTAAGATATCTGAGCTCACTAGCAAATGGATATATATATATATATATATATATATATGTATATATTAGAATGTGTGATACAATCTGTAAAATTAAACTTTACTTACCAGTCACCATCATAGCTGACCGAGACGTAGTGCATATTATGAGAAATAAATTTAAATAGTTTATGCTCTTAGCATAAAAATGGAATTATATTTGATTAGTGAAGTATTCCATTATCATAAGCCGAAAAAATAATAATCTATCGCTAGCAATCTATCATTAGCGTAATGAGATAAGGTAAGTCCTGGGGCATCATACTATGAAGAGAGAAAAGAGAATGTAATGAGCATAAATGGAATATCCATGTAAGATATCTGAGCTCACTAGCAAATGGATATATATATATATATATATATATATATATATATATATATATATATATATATATATATATATATATATTAGAATGTGTGATACAATCTGTAAAATTAAACTTTACTTACCAGTCACCATCATAGCTGACCGAGACGTAGTGCATATTATGAGAAATAAATTTAAATAGTTTATGCTCTTAGCATAAAAATGGAATTATATTTGATTAGTGAAGTATTCCATCATCATAAGCCGAAAAAATAATAATCTATCGCTAGCAATCTATCATTAGCGTAATGAGATAAGGTAAGTCCTGGGGCATCATACTATGAAGAGAGAAAAGAGAATGTAATGAGCATAAATGGAATATCCATGTAAAATATCTGAGCTCACTAGCAAATGGATATATATATATATTAGAATGTGTGATACAATCTGTAAAATTAAACTTTACTTACCAGTCACCATCATAGCTGACCGAGACGTAGTGCATATTATGAGAAATAAATTTAAATAGTTTATGCTCTTAGCATAAAAATGGAATTATATTTGATTAGTGAAGTATTCCATTGTCATAAGCCGAAAAAATAATAGTCAATCTATCGTTAGCGTAATGAGATATAGTAAATCCTGGGGCTTCATGATATGAAGAGAGAAAAGAGAATGTAATGAGCATAAATGGAATATCCATGTAAGATATCTGAACTCACTAGCATATGGAGAAATATATATGTGTACATAGATGTGTATATATATGTGTGAGTTCAGCTTTCGTTTCCGTATTTTTTTAATCAGACATTCCTTAGGTACTCCTCAGATAAACAAGTGAAATTTTCTATAAAAAGAAATGCTTCAGCTGACTGTCAAAAAAAAATAAAATAAAATAAAATAAATAAATAAAATTAACTTACCCATTTAACAAACGTGTAATTATTTGTCTTTGCTCTTATATTCGTGTAAAATTGTGCACGTATGGATCCGTGCTAGTGTGCGTTTGAGCATTTATAAACCAAAGAAGTTGACTAAGCATGCATATAACAACCATTTGGGCTCGGAGTTTAGGAAGCAAGTCGTTGTACGCCGCCGAGACGTATATTGTAAACTTTCTGCAAAAACAAAAGAAAAAACAAAAACTCACACCGTCAGTATAATTTAAAGCGATTTAAATTTACGTTTTCTTTTTTTTTTTACCTCCGAAATATGTTGTTTTTTTACTAATTGCATGCACATAAAAACTTGAATTTTTTCATGAAATTTTTATAAAAAAGAAACATAACATGAAATTTTGTAAAATAAATCATTTCCAAAATTTTATATAAAACTACAAATGCTGTTTTTTATTAACTGCATGCAAACAAAAATTTTTATTTTTTTCACGAAATTTTTATGAAATATAAATTTAACACGAAATTTTGTAAAATAAATAATTTCCAAAAAATTATATAAAACAAAAAATGTTGTGTCGAGATAGACGAATCGAATTGAACTGAGGAAAACACATTCTGTGCCGAGGTATATAGCTGGAAAAATTGGGAAGGCCTACTTGGATGCAAGAAAAAAGCAAATCAAGGTAGAAATTTGAATGTGAATGTGAGAAACATGAGCAGGAGACGTCATGATACCGTTGCATAATATGTCGGTTATAATGTCATATATGTATACATACATGTGTATATATATGTTTATATACATCTTTATCTACATACAGTGCTTTTCTTTTGCTGTCACAACAATTCGCTTCGTTAAGAGCTTCGGCATTGAAGCCGAAAAGGAGCTCAACTTGTTATACTCATTCATGCAAGTGTATTGAGTATATTGGCTTGCAGCTATCTTTGTCTGTTCGTCTACCTGTATGAATGCAAACCATTGAGCCTATCCACCCACTAAGGCTTGACAAGTCGGATGGTGCATTTTCTGGCATCTCAGAAAGCATGAGGTTTAAGATAGTTCAAAAATATATGGTGAATAGTTGTAGAGCTAGAAATTTGAATTGAATTGCTGCTGACATCCTCAATTGGGGACGTAGCAAGTCGTTAAGTTCATGTGTCAACGCTTGCGCACCGAATAAGTAATCTGTAGTTGGTAACGCCCGACTGCAACGTTGCTACTTGTTTTCTGAAGAGTTCATGAGAAGCCATTTTGGCTGCTGCTGCTGCTCACGGTAACTGTTAATAGTCCTTGGCTGAGCTGCGGCCATTAATGGGGTACTTCAATTGGAATTCATAAAGGCTTAACCAGTCGCTTGCTAGTTGCTTTCCCATTCAAGTCAATGCCAAAGGCTAGACGGCATTTAAAACTATGCAAAGGCTGTGCGGGGGCGTGGGCGTGGGGCGTGGATCTTGCGGGCGCACGCGTCGTGTGTGCAATGTCGAGTGCCTCGATTTACATTCCTTTTATGTTAGGGGCTTTTTCTTTTGGGACAGAGCCAAAGATAAAGGAGCAAAATTGGGAGTGGGCCGGCCGTATTCAGGGTGCATAATTTGTGGCATTTGGCTCGGTTTGTCATAAGGCAAATCGAAATGTTATTTATATGCCGTACGTGTGCGACCACGCCACGGAGCCGAAGCTGATGACGACAAATGCGACAATGTCGCAGACGTGCACGGCTTATCGCTGGCTCTGGCATCCCAGCCCCAGCGCCCCAGTGCTTCGGCGTACCGGCCCGCCCCACTCTACGCATTTGTGATAAGGTTTATACGTGTCCGTTGCCAGTCAGCCAGACAGTGAGCCACTGAGCCACTCAGCCAGCTCCTTTGCCAAGGTGACCAACTGCCACTTTCGGGGGCCAATTTGTAAAGGCCATAAGCTGCGAGCATTCATGAATATAATCACAATTTAATTAAACACATTCATTCAAGGTCTGGGTCAAGAATCTGTTAGGCTGACAGTCGACTGACAAGCATAGTTGCATATGAGTTCACGATAAGGTTTTAAGCACTACAATTAAGTGTTGGAAAAGGCAGTGGCTGCGGCGTACACTAAATCGCTGATGAATATCTGTCGTGAGTTATGATATGAAAATATGATTATGAAGGTGCGGATGAAAATTAATATGAAAATTAAAATTTATATGAAGAGGAATATGGATTGGAGTGTGAGTGTGAGTCTGAATATGAATATTTATACGAATGTGGATATGAATTTGGAAAAGCATGTGGTAGTATAAGTGTGTATATGAATATGAATGTGAATAATAATTACAAAATGAACATAAGGATGGCTATAAAAATGAACATGAATAAGAATTAGAATGTACCTATAAGAGTATGAGCTACTAATGAATACGAATTAGAGTATTAATATGAACATTAGAGTAAGCGTGAGTACGCAATAAATATGAAAAGAAATACAAACTACAATATTAATATAAAAATGAATTGAATATGAATCTGAATCTGAATATGAATATGAATATGAATATGAATATGAATATGAATATGAATATGAATATGAATATGAATATGAATATGAATATGAATATGAATATGAATATGAATATGAATATGAATATGAATATGAATATGAATATGAATATGAATATGAATATGAATATGAATATGAATATGAATATGAATATGAATATGAATATGAATATGAATATGAATATGAATATGAATATGAATATGAATATGAATATGAATATGAATATGAATATGAATATGAATATGAATATGAATATGAATATGAATATGAATATGAATATGAATATGAATATGAATATGAACATGAACATTCGCATCAGGACGAGTTTGAATATGAATGAGCAAAGGTGTGAAGTAGGCCATTGAATGTTCGGATATTCCAGTGGGCTATTTAAATTCAAGGCAATGTAACTGTACAAAGCTCTAATACCTAAATGCATTTATAAATCAATGAATTGGTAAATTAATGATTAAAATAATATACTTGATTGCAACTCTCGAAACTGCCTGAGTCAACAACATGAACTGACATTTGCAGGACGACCATTTATATTTGATTCATAATTATGTGTTCGGAGACATATATTTGTATAATATAATGCATTTGGAAATATGAATTGAAGCATAAATATCAGATGCATATTAGCACATTAATTACGTACTTCCATCCCAATCTGTTTCGATGAGGTAGCTAATTACACACGCGGCTGATCCTGAGCCCAAAACTGTCTGCTCGTCTGGCAGTAAGCAGATAAGCAGTGCAGAGCACCACTGACTGAACTCCAGTCTGAAGCAAGGTGTTGCCGACAAGCTCATTCACTAATGCTACAAATTTATGAGCCTATGGATATGAATATCAGAAACGTATGCCAGATCGTATTTTAGCTGCTAACGACGCCGCAAAGTTGGACTTGTGTTGTGTCTAGTGTCTTGGCAGAGCTCATCAAATAGCTAACGTACTTTTGGCACTTGCTCTCAACTCAGCTCAGAACTATGCAAGTTTTCATTTACGCATCTGTGAACCTTTCGGAACAACCTTTATGGTCGGTGGAGGTGGGGGAGAGAAGCTGTGCTTAGCTCGGTCTGGCTGCCTGGCTACCTGGCTGCCTGTTGATTAGAGCATCGCATCCACTTGACTGTGCCTCGCACTGCTGCTGCGCCTCGCTGCATTGTTCTGCATACTCCGTTTTCTGTCCTTCCATCGACTACAATAAAAATGTGTGTTTATTGATGCAAAACTTGGTTGCTGCAGCAGCAGCAGCAACTGCCAACGACAGAGCCGCAGTAGAGAATGGGTTTTGTTCGTGGCATCAACAGCAGCAGCAGCAGCAGCAGCCACAGCCACAGCCACAGCCGCATTCACAATCGACAGCAGCAACAATAGGTGGCAACAGTGACATCGACACCTGGCGCTACTACCTACCTCCCTTCCTCTTTCTCTCTCTCTATTTTTCTCTCTTTCGTTCATTTTTCAACTGGTTTTTGCTCTTAGCCAAGTTTTTAGTTGGTAATGAGACCGCAGCGGCCGCAATGTTTGAGCAACGAGTGCATAATAAATATGCAAACTTTGTGGCAAGTGGCAGCTGACGGCGCTAATCAATGCGCAAAATCAAAAGTAAACAAATGTTTGCCAACCGCACCAACGGCCATTTGTGTGTGGGCCAAGTGGGTTTCGGCTGGGCCAGGGCCGGGCTAACAGCCAATGTCGAAAGTGGCGCCCGCAGCAGCCATCACGTGGCTGCCACTTGACTTTAGCGTCCTTGTCACAATGGCAACACTCACACACTGACACACGCACACACACACACTGGCACACCCAGTTGCTGTCACACAGACATGAGCGTATGGACTCGTTTCCATTTCTATTTCTATTTCTATTTCTATTTCTATTTCCAACTTGCACTTCATCGTCAACGGGCCATCAATGGCAACGTGTCGCATTACTCAACATGGCTACGTGACTTAAATGCTACCATGGCTGCCTGGGCCGGCTGTCATTCTGCGGTCTGCTGTCCGGGATCCACCGTCCGGTGCTACTCTCTAGCTGGCGCTGTCCCGCTTCTGGCCAAGACATAAAGCCCGCGCCACATTACGTAATGAATGGAAACGTCCAACACTTCGATGCTCAAGCAGCTCAACTTGGTTATGCAAACAGCAGAAAAATAAAGAAAGCAAAATAAATAAATAGAAATAAAAAAGAAACGCAAATGTTTGTGTAAGCGAACCGAACGAAGGCGCTCGAGATGGCCACGTGACAATCAAATTGCAAAAGAAAAATAAATAAAAATAAAAATAAAAATAGTAATAAAAACAAAACTGCAAATAGACTAAATCCGCTTTCTTACGACGACCCTGGAATAAATATCCTTAAATGCAAAATAAATTAATTTCTGCTTCATTGGTGAATGCTTATTCGAATACTTTTTATACCTGATATTTTCATAATGATTTATATATATTTACATATTGTAGTGCAGATTAAAAAACAAAAATATACTAATAAATACCTAATTAATAATAAATAAATAAAATAAACAATAAATGAATATATGTAGCTTCGGTTTAAACTCTCTTAAATTTCAACCCTAATTTGTATACGCCCATGGGCGGATATGCCGAAACTAATCTAATTAGAGGCGACCTTTTAGAAACGTGCTTTCGGCCCTAACGCTGAGCTCGTGAGTGAAACGAGCATATTTTTTGTCAAGAAATTCAGTTTTAATACCAGAAAGTTCGGCTGTACCATTTACGAGTATAAACGGCATATCCTTATATTTGTTATTTTCATTGGTTTTGTCATTGGTAATTACAATTTTTGGAGTCATTTTCAAAGCCAACGTACGTGGCGTAATGATGTATAAAGTATGGCTGATATATCTATGTCTATTGGAAAAACGGGTAAACCTTAAAATTTGATACCTGTTTTACTCTTAAGATCCTGTTTGTCGAAAAGCTCCAACGCCCACGTCTACTATGAGCGTGGCAAATCGTATTTGACTATATTGCGATTGGTATATATTGTTATATTTTCAGCACTTTGCGTTACTTGCCTACACTTACTAAGCCTCATTGTGCGAACTTCAGTCGTATCGCTCCCCAAATGGTTTTCGCTAATAGATCATCACTCGAATAGTTCACCTCAAGGTGCTCAATAAAATACAAAAACGAAAAGAACCGTAGCTTCTGAGGCAGAGCGAGAGTGCGTGAGACGTTTACGTTTAATCCTCATCAAGAGCAACAGCTGAGCTGATCTAGCCGAGTCTGCCGAAGCTATGAACGGAGTAATAATAATAATAATAATAATAATAATAATAATAATAATAATAATAATAATAATAATAATAATAATAATAATAATAATAATAATAATAATAATAATAATAATAATAATAATAATAATAATAATAATAATAATTATTATTATTATTATTATTTGAACAGTTGTACATGTAAATCTATCTATCAAATGTATCACACATGGCTATTTTTTCGAATACATTTCGTTATAAATACTTGAGCTAATAATTTGTTTGTATTAAGAGAAAGACATTTTATCCCTATTCATGGTTTGTTTTCTATTGATGGTTCTCAGTTGTCGCCAGTTTTCAGACTGCCACTCACGATGCGCTCACGCTGTCATCTCTGGCTGGCACTTTGTGCTGCAGAACTTTTCCACTTTTCATTGCATACTTTTTAGCTTGGCGCACGCAGCTGTTGCTCGCAAAGTTGTTCCAGTGTCCGGCAATGTGCACTATAACTAATCCTATTTACCGGATGTTGTCATATCACGCGCGCGTCATTTGACCCACACACGCTCCACACACACAAATCTATATATATATATATATATATATATATATATATACATATATATATACATATGTGTATACATTTATATATACGTATATAGATTGGGTGGATATCTCACGTCTCTGTCTCAATAGCATTTGCTTGGCTTGACCATGTGCGCCCTGGCCGGGATCACAGCATCGGTGTCGACATCGTGCCACGTTCATTGCCATTGTCAACATCTTGTGGCCAGCAGGGACACGTAGCGACACGAACTGTGGCAGGAGTGGCAACAGTGGCAAGAGTGGCACGACCCTCTATGTTCCTGCTCCTGCTGCCGCTCCCGTCCTCGTCCACATCTGCGTCCGCCTGCCCAGTCCTATGACCACAATTTGCATTGGCTGCTGTCAAACGCAGCGAGGCGTCTGCCAATTTATGAAAGCGACCCTTGAACCGTCCGGGCCGTTTGTTATGCAATAATTTATAAATTTTTTAAGCACAATAAAAATTGAATTAAATATAAATCAAAGCGCGCGCGCACAAACAATGACAGCCAAAAGGAGTAAAAATATAAATAAAATGCAAATCAAGCAAAAAGGCGGCACAAACTAAATGCTTTCCAAGGCCAGGCGCGGCCCATTAATAGGGGACAGATCGGTGCGGGCTCGTGTGTATGTGTGGGTGTGTGTGTGTGTGTGTGTGTGTGTGGAAAGTTTTTAACTCTTGCAACCGCAGACAATTGCCACATGTTTGTACGGCGCCTGTGGCAGGCTCTTGACCACGCCTCCAGCCGCACGCTGCTCAAAATTGGCCACAGACCAAAAGTGCCAAAAACGTTTGCAGCAAATAACAACAACAACAACAACAACAACGAAAACAGCAACTACAGCAGCAACAGCAACAATAATAGCAACAATAGCAACTGTTTTCTCTTTTTGTTTTTGTTATATTGTTGCCACACGTTGAACAAGCCGCCCACAGCCTGCACCACAGTGCGAGCCACTCGACACCATTCGAACCACCCAGCACCACCGCCGCTCGATTCTGTTTTGTCTTTTTATTGAACTCACAGACGGTTGACAAAAAACGCCACACAAATCCTTTTTGTTTTCATTTACAATTGTTTTTTAAATAACTTTATGCGGATGTTCTGTGAAACGATTTCGGCTGCATTTTAGCCAGTTTTGATTAATATAAGTTCTGAGCTCAGATATATTTATGAATTGGCGGTCGATCAAAGCACTTGATAGGATTGTAATTAGAAATTTAGTTAAAGGGGAAAGATATTAGAGAAATGCCTCTTAAAAATAAAATAAAAACTAAAAACGAAACGAAATAAGAATTTTTTCTTTAAAAAATAAAATTAAAATAAATTAAAATTAAATTAAAAAAAAAAAAAAACGCTCATCAGCCTGCAAGTTTAGCAAAAATAAATATATAATTATTTAAAGCTAAGAGTATTTAAAAAATATATATATGTATACAAATATATACAAATTAATTTTCATAAATAAATTTTCATAAATAATAAAATTGATTATGCTTTTTTTTTAGAGATAAAAAAATTTAATTTAATTTAAATTTAATAAAATGTATAAAAAACTAATATACAAAATAATTAATAATATACAAAATTGTATAGTATTGTAAACAACATTTTTATTAGGGGTTTATATTCATAAGCTTCTGACAATAAATAAATGTATATAAACATATGTATGTATGTAAATAGTATATATTCATATATATATTTATACATTTATTAGGGGTTTATATTCATAAACTTCTGAGAAATAAATAAATGTATATAAGCATATGTATGTATGTAAATAGTATATATTCATATATATATCCACATTCCTGTAGAGCCAGACTCTATAACTATAGCAGAATCCCTCTATAACGACTCCGTTTCTTGCGTCCGTACGGTTATTTTATTATTGCGATCTTATAATTAATAAAAAAAACGATTTTGTAGTTTGTGGAATGCGGTTGCTGTGCAGTCCGCTTGAAGTGCAAATGCGTTTCAATGAGCAGCAGCAACAGCAGCTACAGCAGGCGTCGCGTATGTCCTGGCGTGGTCGTGAATCCTGTACACTGTGTCGTCTATCCATTTTGTCCGCTCGTCCATGTCCCATGTCCTGCGTGTCCCGTGTCCCGTGTCCCGTGTGCCGTGTCTCGTGTCCTCGGTCTGGTCTTTGTATAAAAGTCATATCCATTGCGTGTTGTCGCGTTTTTTCAAGCGTGCTGTAATTTTTTATGCGCTGATTCTTGCACAACCCGCCCGCGCACTCGACAGCCCCATCAGCCCCATCAGTCCACCCTCTCCCGTCTCCCTCATCAACCGCCAGCCAGTGTGTCTACGCCTGTGCGGCTAGACGCATAAATATTCTGATTTGGCAAAAATTATATGCCCGTACGTGCTGCAGCTCTTGCAACTGCCCCTTGCGCTGCTCCGGTCGAGCCTTTGTCTCGATCTCTCTGCTTGCCCCCCTACCAGCCAGACAGAGAGCGGCCCGAGCTGGCATGAGTGCCCTCCACCCAACCAGCTGGCTCGATAATTTTTCGTCGCCAAGCGGCGCTATCGAA
The DNA here is from genome assembly GCA_037075325.1 of Drosophila mayaguana. NCBI lineage: Eukaryota > Metazoa > Arthropoda > Insecta > Diptera > Drosophilidae > Drosophila > Drosophila mayaguana. The sequence goes on from JBAMCG010000077.1 coordinate 2,064,503, forward strand.
CCTGGTTGGACATTGTGCTTGCCCCAACTCCCTCTCTCTCTCTCTATATCTCGCTCTCACTCTCTCTCTCTCTCTCTCTTTATTTCTGAGCTGGCCAACTGGTGGCCATTGGTCGTTGCGCTGCTTTATGACAGCGCATAATTTACAAATGGGCCAAAAGCCTGTTGCATAAATTTAAAACTCAGGCACGACCCCTTTCCAGGGCGCAGCGCTGTGTTGGCCACGTCAAGCGGCGCTTGTTGGTTCGAGCCGCTTAAAGCCGCAATTCGCGTTCGCGATTCATTTGCATGTTGTGCGCTGCTTGCTGCCGTGTCCTGCCGATGTCCTCGGCGTAGGCGGCGCCCTCCAGCCTGTCCGCCTTATCGCCGCTGCCCTCATTGCTTCAGTCGGCTTGTCGCACTCTTCTTCTTATTATTACTCTGCTTCTTCTGCCTTTTTTGGCCTGGAGACGCTTTTATCTTGTGAATGGCCCAAACTACTTTTAAGTTGTTGTGCCCGCTTCACAGTGGACATTAACTGGATTTATAGCGATTAAAAATCGGCTTTTATGCAAATGCCTCAAGCGCGTTCGCTTAAGTGTTACACGGCTATCGGATAAATGATTCGATTGCTTTACTCAAAGTAGTTCATCGAATCGAAGAGGGGCGAAATAAAAAACATCGCACAAATATACATATTAATTAGCATTCGAATTATGAAAAGTAGCAAATATTTTGCGGTAAATATTGAAAGTGATTTATCGCATTGCAAAGCAATGAATTATAATTAAATTGTACATAAATTATGCAGTTAATTAGCGTAAGCGTAAGGCGATTGTCACACAAAACATATTTCGATTTTATGTTCAAAATATTTTAGTATATTTTTAAATGCACTTTACAATAATGACAAAAGCTAACAGGAAATATTGAATAAATTAAGTCGAGAGAATTTTTCCCGTAATTAAATACAACAGTAATTGAGAATTAAATAAGAATAGATATAAAATAATTGAATTCAATTAAATTAAAATTTAATTGAAAATAATAATTAAATTTAAAAAATGTATGTTAAGAAAATTATTATATATGTAAAAGATTAAAATCAAATTAAAATATTAATAAAAAATAAGAAAAAGTAATTAAATTAAAAAAGAAAAAATCAAACCTAAACAAAATTTGATTTAAAACATTAATCTAACGAAAATGCAAAAAATTAGTTTGATTCAGTAAACAAATTCAATTGAATCAAATAATAAAACTAGATTTAATACATTAAGTTAAGGAAAATTAAATAAAAAATGTATTCGATAATATTTGATTTATAATTAAAATTATTTGTAAATTAAATAAAATACATGAAAAAATTACGAAATAAAATAGAAAAAATTATGTTAAAGAAAACTAAATTCAAAAATCTTAAAAGTAAAATATATCGGTGTAAAATAATAATTAAATAAAGAATGAAAAATCAGTGCAAGTGTAACAAAAAATTAAACTGTCCAAATTAATTGCCCATGTCCATGATGAATAAAATAGAATAAGAGCCAATGCAATAACGCCAAGAAGGGAACGATTCTTATGTTGGCTAAAAATAGGATGTTAAGTAATAAAGTGAATTCCATGTTGGGTACCCTAAAGGGTCTGTAGTGTCTATTACACTGCACTAATTTTAGCCAGAGCTAAGTTTACCACATTTCAAACTATATTCATAGCTCAAAATCTAAAGTTTCCACACTCAAAGTTAGCATCGAGCGGGTCTCAATCCAATTAAAAGCGAGCAATTAAATCAGTTTCAAATTTCTAATTCATCCCATGGTATAACCCGTGCCACATCCTCCTCTTACCAGCTAGGACCACGACTACGGTGCTGCGGCTGCTGCTGTTGATGTTGCTGCTGCTTTTGCATTATTAATAATTTTTTAGAGTTGAAAAGTTTGGCTAAAGATTTTCTATTTCGTTTGGCGTTTAGCAAGCGACCCAAACTTGGCGCAGCGCGTCCTCTTCTTGTGATTTATTTTTCCCGATGATTTATGTATAAGTCTATATGGGGCAGGCTGTTTGCCTCCGGTTCGCCCAAGATGCTCCACTTGATAGGCAACGCCTTTCATTCGTTTGCCTCATTTGTAGCCTCGAGATTTTTAGTTGGATACTGCGACGTCTTGCCATGTATCTGTGTGAGTGTGAGCGTGTGTGTGTGTGTGTGTGTGTGTGTGTCTTGTGGCATGTTTTACTAATAACTTTTACGGGACATTCGCAAATTTTGCAATACAATCGACAAAATGTTTACTTTTATCCTTGTCATCTTAATCCTTGGGCGCAATTTGCTGGGCTCGCCTTTTGTTTGCCTGCCGGGAAGTCTCTCACACAGTCGCTTCCTCCCATGACGCTCTTTCTCTCCTTCTTCTTCTTCTTCTTCTTCTTCTTCTCTTTTTTAAATGGGTTAAATAACCTTTTACAAGTAATCTCAATGCAATGCCGGGTTCGTTGGCTCTCCACAAAGAAGTCAGCCACACACACACACACGCACACAGATAGAGTTGCGCGCGTGTCAGCATCAGTTACAAAGCTCCAACCCCCCTGCCCTTATTCCTCGCTCTGGCCACACTTGCCGACCCCTCCACGAGCTACCCCCAATCGCTGTCAGTGTTGGGTTGCTTCCGCCATTGTCGCTCTTATCAACAGCATAATTTGTCTTGGCGTGTGGTGTAGCTGGAGTTACCCCTCTCCCTGACTACTCCCCCCCTCTCTCTCTCTCTCCCCCTCTGCATCTCTCTCAATCTTTTATGTGCGGCACATCCCTTGAGCAAATAGTTGTTGTTATTGTTTTTCTCACGTTTTTGCTGTGGCAAACATCGTTTTGTGGCGCTCAACAGACGCTTGCCTGCTGTCTTTGGCATTGGTCCTCAAGTGCTCGCCTCTCCTGCCCACTCCCCGGCATCACATACGCAAATTGGCGACATACTGCAAGTATTTCATGTATATGTGTGGGTATGGCAGCTGCAACAGCTTTGGCCGCCTCTTTCTTATATTTGTTCAATTTGATGGCAGCCACAGCTGCAACTGCAGCGCTGTTAAACAACAAATTGATCCACTTGTCGCAGACAAAAGCCAATTGCGGTCCGCAGGATAAGACAATAAAATGCAACTGAGTAGGCAAATCTTATTTGTTCGAAGGCCGCAATTGCAATTCCAATTTGTAGATTCAATTTGAGAGTCGATTTCCAACTGTGGCGCATCTCATATGTGGCACGGTTTGAGAATCTCATAATATAACTAATTGTCATTGTCATTGTCATTGTCATTGTCATTGTCATTGTCATTGTCATTGTCATTGTCATTGTCATTGTCATTGTCATTGTCATTGTCATTGTCATTGTCATTGTCATTGTCATTGTCATTGTCATTGTCATTGTCATTGTCATTGTCATTGTCATTGTCATTGTCATTGTCATTGTCATTGTCATTGTCATTGTTATTGTCATTGTCATTGTCATTGTCATTGTCATTGTCATTGTCATTGTCATTGTCATTGTCATTGTCATTGTCATTGTCATTGTCATTGTCATTGTCATTGTCATTGTCATTGTCATTGTCATTGTCATTGTCATTGTCATTGTCATTGTCATTGTCATTGTCATTGTCATTGTCATTGTCATTGTCATTGTCATTGTCATTGTCATTGTCATTGTCATTGTCATTGTCATTGTCATTGTCATTGTCATTGTCATTGTCATTGTCATTGTCATTGTCATTGTCATTGTCATTGTCATTGTCATTGTCATTGTCATTGTCATTGTCATTGTCATTGTCATTGTCATTGTCATTGTCATTGTCATTGTCATTGTCATTGTCATTGTCATTGTCATTGTCATTGTCATTGTCATTGTCATTGTCATTGTCATTGTCATTGTCATTGTCATTGTCATTGTCATTGTCATTGTCATTGTCATTGTCATTGTCATTGTCATTGTCATTGTCATTGTCATTGTCATTGTCATTGTCATTGTCATTGTCATTGTCATTGTCATTGTCATTGTCATTGTCATTGTCATTGTCATTGTCATTGTCATTGTCATTGTCATTGTCATTGTCATTGTCATTGTCATTGTCATTGTCATTGTCATTGTCATTGTCATTGTCATTGTCATTGTCATTATGTCCACAAACCTGTATTTAGCAGGAATCAAGTTTTCTTTTTGTTTGCGCCCACTCAGTCTACCGAGCTCTGCATTAAGATAATTGCCATTGTTATAGATATTGATGCAAGAGTGAGTATAGTTTATCCTTGAACCTACTGCCAGCCTGAGCTATTTTGTGCTTTGTCATTGCGCTTTACACGGCATTTGTTGTCAATGCAGCTGCTCCAACTCCCTCTCCCTTTCTGATTCGCACTCACTCACTCTCTCTCTCTCTCTCGCTCTCTCTCTCTTTCTCGCTCTCGCCGTGACTAACCTCTAAGCTGCTTATAACTTTATAATGTAAGTTGACTTTGTGTGTTTGTTTGCCGCCTGACGTCACGGGGCGAGCATCTAAAGCAGCGATATCTATCTACACGTAGCTAATGCCCTCTCGCCCCCCCCCTCCCCCACAAACACACATATACACACGCACGCACACATTTACAAATAGCCAAGCGTCCGCCCACTCGTCCCACACCTTGCAATTTCCTTTCAAGTTGGCGTTGCTGCCAATTTGGCTGATTGCTTAATCGCATCACGACGCTGCGTCGACGTCGACGTCGCTGCCGGCGCTGTTGTATGCGAGACGCGTTGCGAAATCAGCTCACTTCCATATTAAAACAACGACAACAACAGCATTAGCTACAACAATAGCAATCTGTCTAAGACCGCCCAACACTTTCGCCTGCCACGCCCACACACATCCAGCTCCATCCTGGCCATCGCCGCCAACGGCTCTCGCTCTGCCTCTCTGCACGCCCGCCCGCGCGCGTACAAAAGATGTCGCGTATAATTTAATGACTTTGTATGCCTTGAATTTTAATGACAACAGCAACACAACACAACACAGTAGCAACACCAGCAGCAACAGTAGCAGGAAGAGCAGCAGGAGCAGCAGCAGCAGCAGCAGCAGCAGCAGCAGCAGCAGCAGCAGTAGCTTCTATTCTGCTGTTACCCCTGCTGCTGCTTCGTGCTATCCGCGCATCGCTGTTGTTAAGGATAATGGATCAAGTGGAGGCGGCGGCAGCAAACAAGCGACACCACAAATTGCAGCAGCACGCAAAGCCGCAACAGCAAGAACAGCAGCAGCAGCAACAACAACAACAACAGCAACAGCAACAATGGCAACATCAACTAGAAGAAGACATTGGCATGCATGACAGTCGCCTATGTAGACAACGGGATTTGTTTGTTTGCAGCAACGATCAAGTCCTTCAAGCAGACACCCGAATCCACGCCTCCTGCCCTCCGCCGTCCGCCGTCCGCCCTCCGCCTCCATTTACTTGGCCACGGCCAATGCCCAATGGCCAATGGCCAATGGCCGGCGCAAGCAGCGCGCATTACTTTAGTGGCAAAGATTTATGGCTTTATTTGTTCATTTGTTTGCTAGCGTCGCGCTCTCAGCTATTGCTAGGGTTATTTTTTATGCCTCGAGAGCAGTGCAGCAGCAGCGGATGCTGCAGGACAGGCTCGAACTGGAATTGAAACTACAATAGGCAAGCATTGCGGACTTCAATTGCGACTCGCCAAATGCCCTGCTCCTAGCAATGCTAGCAACTAGAGAGAAATTATCTGCTATGATGGACTTCAAGCAGTTCGACATCCAACCGGAAATTTAGACTCAGCATGGAAACTGTTCTAAATTCTATGAACTCACCTTTTAGGTTGCAGGTTAAGACTAATCCAAAAGTGGAGAATAATAAACTATCAGGAGTCTTATGCAAGGTTTACTCAAGTAACTCTAATAATTGTGTTCTATCCCTTTTAGAGTTAATCCTGGAAGGAAGGGATATCCTTTCTCTAAGATATATAGCATAGTGGGTAGCTGATAGTTAAAGGAAGAATGTCAGATAAGATAAGATAAGACCTTGTATCTTGCATTGCCGTAAAAACCCTTTTGTATTAAATTCTGTTTTGATTAGTTAGCAGCTCACTTATTTTTTAGAATAATTAAACCAAATTTTATAATAATAAAAACAATATCTACATATGTATATATTTTACATACATATTAACTTAATCTAATAATCATAGCCTTATAATTTGATTATATTATTTTGTATTCTCATTATTTTACACATTTTTACCATTTCTTATGCATTTTTTATACTTTTAATTTTATTCTTATAACTATTATTATTTTATTTTTTTACAGTTTATTGTCATAAATTTGTAATTATAGATTAATGAGTATCATGTTACTAAAATAAAATATTGAAGCTTGCGTAACTCTAAGGCAAGTAAATAAATAAAGAAAAGCAAATAAAAAAATAAAAAGTTAATGAGCAAAAGATAAATAAAATAAATAAATAAATAAAAATATATTTAGAAGTATCCGTATGGCTTTAATAAATAAAAATAATTAAAAATATATATTCCATACAAAAAATGCAAAAATTTATTGCATACTTATTCGCGCAATTCAAATAACTAAGAAATATCCACATCATTTTTTTATAATCAGCGCAGTTTGCAAAGAGCCAAGATATAGGAGATAAGGATATACAAACTTTAACTATATCAGAGTAAAGCATTAGAGCTATAGCCGATAACAACATGCATAAGAAAGTCTCTGCGTAATAGAAAAACTAACGTCACTAGAAAATGAAAAGGCAACAAAAATAATACAAGAATATATATTTCTGAAAATCGCGCAAATGGAAATGGCTTATTTGAATATATTTATATTATATACATTATATATATTTTAAGTTATAATTTATACACTTTTCTTAGATAGTCGAACATTATTGGCCAAAGTTATTTAATGATCGATATCGGGAGTAAAGTAAATTTGCTTGAGTGCGAAATGAGCTCCAATCAAAATAGCTGAGAGAAACGAAGAAATTAAAGCTGCAGAGAGCCTTACGAAGAGTCTATAACATCTTTAATCAGCAATTAAAGTGAGCCATATAAAAGAGTAGTTTCTAGTTTTTCATGGAGCACTTTTCGCACTCTGTGTAGGGCATTTGATGAGTGGCTTGGCTTGCTCTGTTCCTGTTCTGCCTCTCTCTCGCTCTCTCTCGCTCTCTCTCGCTCTCTCTCTCGCTCTCTCTGTTACTCGCGTGTATTTGTTTTTAATTTCTTTCTCTCTCCCACTCCCACACACTCGCATGTTTTTTTGTTGTGCTCTGTTCGCCTAACTTGTGATGTATTTTTGCCTTTGCTTGCTGTGACTTTTAGCTTGGCGCTCGCTTCCTGTTTATTGACTTGTCTCTCAATTAAGTTGGAAGCTCAAAGTCCGCACTAGCATAACCATGCCGGTACCGTTGCCCTGCCGCCTGCCTCCTGCTGGCCGCAGCCACAGCCACAGCCACAGCCACAGCATCCTTCACGCAGACAGCGGGCACTAACAAGCGAACGCAGGACTGTCGCCTGGCATTGCGTGTCCGTGTCCCGTGTCCTTTGTCCCGTGTGCCTAGTTGCCATTGTTGTTGTTGTTGTTGTTGCTGTTGCTGTTGCCCGTGTCCCTTTTCTGTTGCTTACATACTTATTTTACTTTATTCTTTTTTCTGCTTGCCGCTGCTGCTGCTGCCGCTGCCTCTGCTGCCGCTGTTGTTGTTGTTGTTGCTTCTTAGCTTGCTTTCTGCGTTTCCAATCTCAATTAATTTGCTCATAAATTTGTTGCCAACTTCCACTTGTGCCACGGCCAAGCACTTGGGCGCCCCGCCCCGCACCGGCCCCTCACCGGCCCCGCCCTGGACTGCCTGCCGAGTTGTCGTTGTCTTTTGGTCCTTGTTGGTTTTGCTTTATGCCCGAACAACTTATTTTTTATTGTAATGCCATCTTATCGCCCGCCCGGCTTCCAGCAACAACTGCGTGATGTATGTGCCACTCGCTCTCTCTCCCTCTCCCTCTCCCTCTCTCACACTAACACTATCTCGCTCTGGCTTTCTTTTTGTTGCCGTCTGAATCGTTGCGCCTTGGCCTTGTTTTTTAGCCGTTCGCATGGTTTATGTATTTTAATTTATGCTCCCCATTTTTGCGCGTGTTTTTTATGCCTTTCTTAGCGTTTCTGACGTTGATTTCTATCTATTGAGATTGAGCCAGAGACATTCTGTTTAAGCAGCGACAGCAACAGCAACAACAACAGCAACAACAACAGCAACAACAACAACAACAACAACAATAACATTCAAGCAAAATGTCGTTTTTATGGCGCTTAATTAACTTGGCCGCCATTTTCTAATTGCTTTTGCTGTTTGTCCAGCGTCCTTTTGTCAACTTGATTGTGTTTTGTTTATTTCTGCGACCCAAAAAAAGAGAAAAAGGCAGAAAAAAAAAAACAAAAACTAATATATAGAGTATATGGAGGCAGAGAGAGAGAGAAAGAGGGGGGAAATTGTTGTGCTTTGAATTTTGTTTGGCATTTTTTTTTTTTATACAATTTTGATTGGAATTTGTGATATGAAAATTTGGGAAATGTCTTGGATTATTAGTTAATTAAAGTGCTTAGCGCCGCGCTAATGATCGTACCCAAAAACGTTAACCAGAAAAACGGGCAAAGTCTCCCTCTCTCTCTTTCTCTCTCTCTCTTTCCTTCTTTCTCTCACTCTTTGTTGCTGGGCTTTTTTGTGTTGCTTCTGCTTTTTTGTTGTCTCTGGTTTTCCGCCTTTAGCTGCCTTTTCACTTTTCACTGACTTTGAAATGCGCAGATTTATTGCGACAATTTGTTTAATGACAGGCATTTATTTTGATGGCGCCCCAGGGGGCGGCAGTGGGTGGCCACACGCAGACGACATACGTGTGTGTGTGTGCGTGGCAAAGGGTTTTCTTCTTAGCTCTCTAATGGCCTGGGTGCAGTTGAAGGTCTCGCCCGACCGCTCGCTCGGTTGCCACTGACAATTTAATTATTTTACGCTTACATCTTTCTTATGAGCCTGTCACGTGTGTTTGGGTGTGTGTGCGTGTGTGTGTGCGTGTGTTTGTGTGCGTGTGTGTGTGTGCGTGTGTGTGTGTGGCAAACGAGGAGCGCTAAATAAGCTAAATGACTGCGTCTCAGGCTGTCTCTGCTCACTCACTCTCATTCACTCACTCTCCCTCTCTCTCTCTCCCTCTCTCTCTCTCCTCTCTCTCTCTCTCTCTCTCTCTCCATCTCCCACTCTCTCCCTCTTCATGCTGTTAATGGCGCCCAATTTAAGCAGATCAATTTAAATTTTGTGTACTTTTTGTATTGCCAAAGTTGGCCCAAATATTCTTTTTGCTTCTTATACTCGTTCACAAGGCGAATGGAGTATATACGCTTTGCACAATGCACATTTGTTTATATCAATGCAAATGAATTGGGCCTCAATTGAAGCTCAAGCAAAGGACTTCAATTTAACAGCTTTCAAATATTTTTCTGTTCCTATTCTGCTGACCCATTAAAGTCTTTAATCATCTTTTGTTCATAAATTATATAATTGTAATACTCACATAGACAATCCCAATCCATTGAGACCTGGAATGGGATAGATATAGGCTCTTACAGGCAATTCCAGCATCAAAAACTATTGGAAGCTTCGAATATTGAGAAATACCATATCTTTTATAATACTAAACCTTGGAAGCGTATAATTGTGTGGAATAGATGCTTGAGTGGATCTGAAATATATCGTATGTAGACAGTTGTAAATTGTAATTTAAGAATGCCAAACTGCCCAATAGACTTTGCTTAGTAAGAGGGATTGATATTTGAAAAGCGAAAGCGGTCATTCATTCCATTTACTCTCCATTCCTTATACGCTTTGTTCGCTCTCACGACACGTCGTGACACATCGGCTGGATCATGCTGAGCTAAGCTAATGCTCGTGGTTCGAGCATGAGAGGGGGCAAATTATCGCTCACTCTCACTCTCTGTCTCTTTCTCTCTCTCTCTCCCATACCTTTCTAAACTTGCCTTAAGCCCAAAAAGTGCAGGATTCGGGCGAGCCACAAAGTGAGTGAGAAAATGTTTATAAATTTATAAAAATGGCTTAAAGCTGCACGACATGGTTCTCAAGCTCTACAATATGTGTAAAGGGGCGTGGCCACAGAGCAAGAACTGTGAAGTAGAGAAGTAGAATTTGACAAGGGAGCTGAGGGCATCTCTTCATTTTAAATTATATATAAAAGTAATATGCATATACTACAATATATTTATATATATATATATACATATATGCCTTATGTGGATAAGAAAAAATTAAAAAATTAGTATGTCATTTAAAATATTGTTTATATTATTATTTATATATTTTTCTTCGATTAGCCTTAGACTAAAATGAATAATGGTATTAAAAAAGTGAGTGTAAAAAGTATTTGAGTGTATATATATATTTATATATATTTATTTAAAAACATTATTATATTGATAAACAAATATTCGAATATACACATCATTATAGAATTATATTGCAATAGGTAATCGTTAGTGATAAGAGCATTTGGAGTAGGATTTGTAGCAACGGCAATGTCGCTCTCCCCCTGCTCACTCTCCTCCTGCTCGCATAGCCTCTACAGCCTCTGCCTCTGCCTCTGCCTCTGCCTACTCACAGCAGTTGAGCAAGTAAGTTACTCACTGTATAAAGTATAACTTATTTATTTACTCTACGTTAGAGTTAATATAAAATACAAAAAAAAAAAAACTTAAATTAGGCACTGGCCAGTGGGGCCTTCGGCTTGTTATAGTATCGTGGTGCTCCCATTGGAACGAGTTGAAGTCGATTCGGTGGCTTGGACTGCGCTGTGAGCGAGTATCGCGCAGCAGGTTGCACTCGGCTGCATCGCTTCAGTATTTCTTCTTAAATTGTTCTGCGCTTTATTTAATTTGCCCAGATTAAACTTTGCTCAAAAATATAATTGGGTTTTTTATTTCATTTCCTTTGCGACGGCAGCCTTTTCTTCTTCTCCTGCTGCTGCTGCTGCTGCTGCTTCTTCTTCCTTTTCTTCCTCTTCTTGCTAGTTGCGTTAATTTTGCCAATTTCGGAGCGTTTTTTCTTGAGCCGGCGCTCAACGTGGCCGACGTGGGGCAACGCTTATTTGTAAACGATCAATCATGCAGCGCAAATGTGGTGCCGCAGTGGCTAGGAGGCGTCCCGCTGCTGCCACTGCCACGCCCATCACATGTGTGTGTGTGTGTGTGTGTGCGAGCGTCATATAGCGACAATTTATGCAGTGTTAGGGCAACGATTGAGGATGGGTTGCCACTGGGCTGGCTGAGTCGAGCGCGACGTATATGGCGCATATAATGATATTTTTTTACAACGCCAACTGAATATAATAACGAGCAGCAGGACAACGGCAAAGGCAACGGCAACAGCCACGACAACGACGTCAGCGACTGAGGCATGGGGCATGGGGCGTGGGGATGAGCACGTGGCTGTTGCTGTGGTTCGAAGACAAGGATATTGCAGACGACAACAGCGACGCAGATAGTTGTGGCACATATGAAGACAAGGGTCTGTCAAATACAAGTTTCTGGCGGGGCTGAGCCCCGCCGCCCCCTCCTGCTCCAGCCACCAACTGAGCTCCAAAGGGCAAGACCAGAAAACGAAGAAGAAAAAATGCAGAAACCCAACGTGCAGGCAAGAAAAATTGAAGATGTTTTTAAAGGCAACACACACACACACATGCATAAAGCAAATACGATTTTGCCTTGCCGGCTCTCGCTCCATCTCTCTCTCTCTTTCTGTGCACAATATAAGCAGCAGCGTTACACACTTTGCTCAAATTGACAGTACACAAAACTGTCAAAAGCAGCGCTAACAACAACAACAACAACAACAACAACAAGAGCAGCAGCAGCAGCAGCAGCAGCAACAAAGTCTGTGAAATATATACGAGTGTTTTGTGGGTGGGCTGCAGTTATTTTATGATGCCCTAGACATAATACGCAATATGGGGTCGATAGGCGAGCCAATAGAGCGTAAACTCTAAGAATGTTGCTCATCGAGCATTTTTAAATCAACGAGATGAGCATTGAAGACAAGTTATACCCTATATATCCTGTATGAAATACAGATATGCGTTGCATCAGGCAGCATCAACTCCAAGAGTCTTCCATATGGAAAACTAAATTCTTTGAGGACAATTAAGCCTAAGAGCACTCTTCTATAATATTTAGCAGGGTATCTGCCAGTCTACCATCAGTATTCATTGATGCTATATAAACCAAATATTCATGACATACACTTCCCTTAGCTTACAGGGTATATCTGAGCGTACTCTCATCTGCAAAAGCTTATAAGGTATATGCCACTCCAAACACACTCCCACAATAGCTTACAGGGTATCTATGAGTGTACTCTCATCCGCAAAATTTTACAAAATCCACTTCCACAATATATTACAGGGTATCTCTGACAGCACTCGCACCAAGAACAGATTACAGGGTATCTGCCACCCACTAGCAGCATTAGTTAGTTAATCTGTATTATGTGCTTCCTGTACTAACTCTTGGGGACTTGCATACTTCTCTAAGAATTATTAACAGGGTATCTACTAGCTCACTCTCAGTGCGCTCTCGCCTTTTGGAAATGCTGATAAATATGCAAGCTATTGATGATATATGCATATACTCTTCAGCAATTCCTTACAGGGTATCTCTTAGTGTGCTCTCTTAACAATTTTAGCTACAGGGTATCTTCTAGTGCAGTTATAAGTCTTGCGGTGGTTTCGTGCTCAACTACAGCTACAACTTCAAGTCAATCACTTCAACCAAATTGCAGGGTAGCTTGTAGTCGATCATTTCTTCTGTTTCCTTCTCTCTTGCTCGCAAAACTTTGCCGGCGCTTGAAAATATGCCAAAGATCAAGGATCAAGATTATATGCAAGCAGCTACCGGGCAGCTCTCAAGTGGACACGCTCCCTTTCTCGCTCATTCGCTCTCTCTCTCTCTCTCTCTCTCTCTCTCTCTCTCCTCTGTGCTCTGTCCTTCTGTCTTCGTCTCTGTCTCGCTGCTGCAGTTGAGGCAATTGGCAAACATTTACATTAGCACTTGTTGGCCCTGCAAAAAAAATGAGTTTGCAAACACGAGCGAGGGAGAGATAGAGGGAGAGATGGGGCGGGAGACGGGGCGGGGGACGGGGCGGAGGGAGTATGTGCATAAGAGGGTAAGACTCTTGTGCGCTAAGAGCCGCCTTTGCCTCTGTTGTTGGTTTGCAAATGCGAAAACAAACGAGAAACTACGCAAAAAGGTATGCTACACAAATAAGCGCTGTGTAGTCAAGTGTGTGTGTGTGGGTGAGTGTGTGTGAGTGTGCAGTTGAGTGTTTACATATATTATAACGTTAGCTGGCTGCTACTGCGTTTTAGAACGCCACATTAACTACACAACATTGCACAGCGAGGGCGACACTGAAATAAAGCAAGCTCCAAGACTGAAGACTCGAGACTCGAGTTTTGAGTCCTCCTCCCTGCTCGCCCCTCACCCCTCACCCACTCACTCTTACTCAGTCCTGGCCAGGGGTCGCTTCCGCAACGACTACAACAAAACGAAGAATCGGGCAAATAAAAAACGGGCAAGCTGAAGTAAACGTGGCTAACAAGAAACTCGCTGGCAAAAATTGTCCTCATCCTCAACAGCGAACGGGCAGCGTCTGCTGTCGCAGGCAAAACAAGCGACGGAGGGGGACAACGACTATGCAAATACTCTGTCGAGTTGAAGACAGAGATGTTAGGGAAGCTACTGATTAGAAGGGAGAGAGAGACGGAGAGAGAGATAGGGCAGATTATGAAGACCTTGGCGATAAAAAACCTAGAAAGCGAAGGAAAGAAATAGAAAAGGAATGTAAGAGAGAGAGAAAGAAGAAAGAGAGAGAGAGAGAGAGAGAGAGAGAGAGAGAGAAAGAGAGAGAAAGAAAGCAAGAGAGAAAGGAAGTACGAGGAAGGGAGAGAGCGAAAGCGAGAGCGTGCCGACAGAGGAATAGAGTTACTACGGGCCAGTTTAATCGCAGAGTTAATACTGTAGTAGGCCAATGGGAGATTAGAGGGAATAGTATTGTGGTTAATTATTAATAGCTATAGATCTATCGATACATATCCATGTCGACGGCTATGACTTGGCGTGAGTGCGATGAAAGTGAATGGCTAAAGAAGAAGAAGAAGAACGAGATCGAGAGATCGTAGAAAGCGAAGAAATAGTTTAAGCAAAGAACGAAATTGAGCCTACTATAATAGTCCATACAAATATTTATTAATCCCCTTTAACATATATAACATGTATAACATATATAACATACATAAGATGTATAACATATGTAACATGTATAACATATGTAGCACATATAACATGTATAACATATATAACATATAACATATAACGTATACAACATATGTAGCATGTATAACATGTATAACATATGTAACATATATAAAATATATAACATGTATAACATATGTAACATGTCTAACATATGTAACATATATAAAATATATAACATGTATAACATCTATAACATGTATAACATGTATAACATCTATAACATGTATAACATATGTAACATATATAAAATATATAACATGTATAACATATGTAACATGTCTAACATATGTAACACATATAACATATATAACATATATAACATGTATAACATCTATAACATGTATAACATATGTAACATATATAAAATATATAACATGTATAACATGTATAACATATATAACATGTATAACATCTATAACATGTATACAACATCTATAACATTTTTACATTCCCGTGACAAAGCTAATCAGTTAGCTAATATGCTTGCCTCATAGATGAGATAGATGATTCGTTGGCTGTCGGTCCGTCGAAAATTGCCGGGCAAATGTTGTTTGTATAATATCCGCTTCTATCTCTCTATCTCACTCATTGCACTCCTCTTTCCCCCTCACTCACTCCCTCTCCCCCTCTCTATCTCTCTTTGTTCCACTCTCTCTGTGTGTGGCGCATTTTTATGCCAGCATTTAGCAATTTTCACTGTTTTGCTTGGGCTGCTTGATGCCAGCTTCTGGTCTCAGGTCTCAGGACTTGGGACTCTGGACTCTGGTCTCTGGTCTCAAACTCTCTGCCCGCTGTCGCTGTCGCTGTCATTGTCCTTTCGCTTTTCTTTGCCTCGCTGCTGCTGCTGCTGCTGCTGTTGGCAAATTCAAATTCTCATGTGCTCATATATTTTTCAGCTCGCCATTTGTCCACTAGCTGCCTCCACTTGGCCCAGACTCGCTGCTCCACAACTTTTCGTTAGCGTAATGATGCGTTATGCATAGAGAGCTTCGACTCCTGCTACTGCTGCTGCTGTAGCTCAATGGCATTGGGGATAAGCGAAGTGGGTGGCGGTGGTGGCTGTGCAGTGGACTGGGGCGGGATTCGCCTTTTAATTTCCGTTTGATTTCTGCCACGCCCCCAGCCAGGGCACAGCTGGAGGGGGTAAGTGGAGGCATGCGTTAATGAGAGCGACTTTTTGCCAAATTTAAAAGCAATTTCATCTAGTTGTTGTGTATTCGAGTGCGAGTGTGTGTGTGTGTGTGTGTGTGTGTGTGTGTGCATGTGTTTGTGTTGCTTGCACAACAACGGAAAGTGCCAAAAATAAAGTTATTTCATAATTTCTATTATACGAAAGTTAAAATGCAACTTTGTCCAGCAGCAGCTCAAAAATGTAAAATAAAATCATCGTATGGGCAAATATTTTTGTTGGCCTAGTAGACAAACTGTCACACACACACAGGCACACTCACACGCACACACACACCCACACACACATGTGTGTGTATTGCAGTTGCAGTTGCTGCTGGGACAGTTGCTGTTTTGATTTATTAATTACAATTTATTATGCCGGATGTGTTGGCAGAGTGAGAGAGAGCAAGAGTAAGAGTTAGAGAGAGACAGAGAGATAGAGAGAGAGAGAGAGAGATAGCGAGAGCAGTCTGCAAATGACACTCTACAAGTCAAGTTTCTGATAGTCCGACCGCAGGGCAGCAAACGATTAGAAGATGAGCTTTAAACTCATGAACAGCTTCGTTGACAGACAGCAAGAGGCAGCGAGAGAGAAAGAGAGAGAAAGAGAGAGAGAGAGAGAGAGAAAGAGAGAGAGGGACAGTGTCAGGTGGCAAACGTTTTGAATTTGTTGCCTTCCTGGGCCTAGCCACAGTTGTCATCCCTGCTCCCACATGTCCTTGGCCCCTCGCCCTCTTGGCGCCTCGCCTCCTGTCCTTGATGCTTTGCACACTGTGTCCTTTGCTGCTGCAGCTGTCGCCCAAAAAATACTTTTGCTCCTTTGATGACGTCTGCATTTGCAGCTCTTTCTCCTCCTCCTCCTTCTGCTGCTCCTCCCGAAATTACAATTCGACTTCATTACAATTGATTTTATAACATTTTGGCAACAAAGGGAGCAGCTCTGCTCAGATGTCTATTTACAGATATCAAATATTTGCTTTATTTGTTGTATTTTAGACATTCTTATGCAGTGAAAAAAAATTTAAATTTAAATCTTGACTCCACATCTGTTTTATATCAAACAATTTTCAACATAAATTTTTAATTTTATTGTTTACTTTATTTTATTTTATTTTAATTTTTTTTTTAAATACATATATTGATCTACAGATCTCGAAAGATCTGGACTTTTAGCTCAGAAGCTTTGCATAATATAATATATTTTCTTTTATTTTATTTATAAATACTTATATAAAATATAATATTTACTTCAGCTGTACCAGAATATTTTATTTCTTATATATATAAACTTATATTGATATACGTATATATAAATATGAGTTATAGTTTTCTTTTCCATTTTTACTTTATTTTGATTCCCATTCTGGGATCCTATTTGTCACACTTTGGTAGATCTGTATATCCCTGCTATAGGATATATTTTTCACTATATATTATTGATTATCGCTTAACTTTTGGGCCTCGCATTGTCTGCACAAGAAGAATCAAGGAATGCAAATACGCAAATAAGATCTAAGATCTCTTCAGTGAACCACTATTGGGATAGACAATTAATTGCTTGGCATAGTGAATGTGCATTAAGTGGTCGCATATGCCCGACTGCAACGTTTCCACTTGCCTTTTGCAAAGCCAAACAAATTGCCCCAAATATGTCTGAGTGTAGCATTGTCACAGTCGAGGGTTTTTAGCTTCAAATTATTCCTTTATTAGTGGCCAGTGGAATATTTGCATGAAGAGTGCTGTGGGAGAGCGAGTCGAGTGGCGTCGAGTCAAGGCGAGTCGAGTGGGCCGACAAAGAGGAGATAATTACGAATCGGACTACTAATTATAAAATCATAATGTTAAGTAATTTGAGCTTATATATGAAGCACTTCACACACACACATACACATACGAGCACTCACACACGCACAGACTTCTGCTGGCTGCAACATGTTCGAGTTGGCTCTGGTTGCAGCTCGATGCGCTGCCTACAAAACTTGCCACAGTCTGAGGCAAAGTCAACTTGGAGTCTCTGCCCGTACGGCCTGTGGGCCAAGTTAAGAAATTGACGGCTGACTGCGGCGTATTTCGTGTTGCCTTAAGCCTAATGCCATCTCAATGGAATTTGATTTGTTTGCCACGGCTGCAGCAGCAGCAGCAGCAGCAGCAGCAGCAGCAGCAGAGGCACAATGCAAAGAAGCGCGAATTTTTAATCTTATCAAAGCCAGAGCCAGAGCCAGAGCCAAAGCCAACAGCTGCTGCTGCTTTAAAGATTGAGGACGCGCCGCCTGGGAGGCTGGAGCAAGAGCAGGAGCCGAGTCAGACTCTGAGCCTGAATCTGTGGGCGGACTTAGCTCCATTTTCACTTTCTGGCAGCCTTTGGCCAGCGTCGACGCTTAAGTAAAACGTATGAACTCATTTCGCTGCTGGTTCGGGCTTTTAATATACTCAAGGATTTATGGGCACACACACAGACGCACACACAGGCACAGTTTCAGTTGGCAAGGCGTCGAGTTTATTTAAAAATGTCCGACCGCGGCTTTTGGTCAAAAAGTTTGCCGTCCGCTGCCGCTGCCTCTGCCGCTGCTGCTGCCTCTGCCTCTGCCGCTGCTGCTGCCTCTGCCTCTGCCGCTGCTGCTGCCACGGCACAATGGCCGCATTGCTCATCTTGTCGTTCGCTAGATAAATGGCCCCGGGGACAATTTTAATTTACTGGCAAGCCAAACGATAACATGGCCAGAACGTGGCGTGTCTGGGCAAGTGGCCGCTCGCCTTGCTTCTAATTATTAATCAGATTTATCAGGGGAATGAGTATAGCTGTCTCGCTCCCACTCTGGCGCTCTCCCTCTGTTTGCTAACTCCTGCTGCAGCATCAACTAGCTGTAATGAGCGCACATTGAGCCCATGCGGAGCTTGAAGCAATCAGTGTCGTGTTTTCTTTGCTCTATTTTTATTTTCAACAGCCCACATTCAGTTGTGGTGTCTCTCTCCCTCTCTCTCTCTCTCTCTTTCTGTCTCTGTCTCTGTGTGTTTAGGTAGCTGCACTCATCCAATTGAGTGCGCAACTATTCCTGTCAATTTACAGCGCGTTTGCATTTCAATCCCATTTCAAAGGACTCGACTTAATTACAAAACCCATCCACTATCTCCTGCTGATGCCCTCCGCCCCTCCAGCTACCTGTCACTACAAACACCGCCTCTGAGCGTATTCAATCCCGATTATAGTTAAATATTATGGTACCCATGTTGGGCCCACCTCTCGCTTTGCACTCGATTCTGATTCACATTCCACTGCCTAAGCCTCGCTCTAATCGCTTTTAGGTTCAATTGTTGAGCCTGGCACCGCCTCGCATCGCAATTCCCATTCGGCTGCATTACCAAGTCAAGAGAGTTAATGCGATTATTTAGTCTGCCAGCACTTGAATATAAATTCACCTCCATTCAAGAGCGACCCCACCATTTCAATTGAAGCGCGCCAAAAATGCCGAACTATGTGTGGGAGAGAGATGGCCATACGGATGGGAAGTCCGCAGCATCTGCCGGCTGGGGAACATATGTGAGAAGTAAGTAAGCAAATAAATATTGAATATAATTAATAGGGAGCAAGCAGTGGAGGTGCAGAATAATAATAATATGGAAAGAATTAGTTGAGTTGAGTTTGGAGTAAACTTCTCTCTCTCTCTCTCTCTCTCTCTCTATCTCTCTCTCACCCACTCTGACATCATTGAGTTCGTTCTACTCTAAGATCTTCACATAAGTTTCCTTCATCTTTATCTCTACCATTCTCACTCTGCCGCTCTATTTCTAGCTAGCTCTCTCTCTCTCTCTCTCACTTGCTCTTTCTAAGTGCTGCTCCCTCTCTTTCTTTCTCTCTCCACACATATATATGGTTTTTATACATTCAAAACTTTGCAATCAATTTGCCCTCAAGCACCAGCGCTCAGATCATGCCTCGCGCCACCCGCTGCGCCGCCTCCTGCTCGCCTACACCGCTAATACAGCTCTTAAATATGTAATTAAGTATATTGGACTTGAATCTTTGGCTAATGCTCGGGTGGCGCGTGCAGCTGCTTTAGTTAAGGAGGCTGTTAATAAATATTAAATACATTTTGGCCCACGTCAGAAGGCAACATCAAAGCGCGCACGTAAAATGTTTACGTTCGTTTGAAGGCGGCGTCCTTTAGGATCCTCAGCCTCAATCGTCATCATCGTCATCGTCATCGTTATCGTCATCGCCAGCACTGTCAACATAATCATTATCATCATCATCGTCATCGCCGGGTTTTGGCTTTAGCCGCGGGCGCGACTACTCAATTAACGGAATGATAAAAGACCCAAGAGAACAAAACGTCCAGAAAGAGAGAGCGCGGGAGAAAGAGAGCGAAAGAGAGAGCGAGAGAGGAGCTTGACAGCAGCAAAGCAAATGTCAAAAGTGTTTTCTAATTTGCGCCACACTCGGCATGCCTGATGAACAATGAGAGCAGCAGCAAATGAAGCCAGGAAAGACATAAATACACACATACACACACACACTCACACACACACTCATATCGCATATATATACTTGTATTTAACAAAGTGCCAAAAAAAATGCGGCGAGTCCCTAGGAAAGCTGCAGCCGCGGGCGCCCGCTCGCGGGCTCTACAAAAATGTTTAATTTATCAAATGTCAACGCCTAAAAGACGGCAACATTTGTCGTCGTCAATGACAATGCTGATGACTAAGGCGAAGCGGCGCGGACTGCGGCAGCGTCCAAAGCCAACGTCTGTCTTGGCATTGTTAATACATCGTCTACACGGCCATAGCCGTGCTGTTCCCCGTTCCGCCTCCTTCCCCTGCCTCCTGTCCCCACCCAATCGACAGCCTAGAACATTTTGTCCGGCATTCGCCCGCGGCAATGTTCTGAAAAATGAACGTAGATTTCCCCATACGGAATTATTTATTGTCGCCATCTTCAGCTACAGCCGTATCTTCAGTGCCACCCCTCGCCCACTCCCCCTGCCTACGTCACCAGTCCCATGCCTATCTCCATCTCCGTCTCCGTCTCCGTCTCCGTCTCCGTCTCCGTCTCCATCTCCATCTTGCTCAACATAGTCGTGCATTTGTTTAATGAATTTGACAAGTGAATTGTATCAGCAGCTGTTTTCTATAATTGACGATGACTAAGAGAAAGCAATAAAGTAGCAGCAGCAACAGCAATATCAATAACAGCAGCAGCACCAACAGCAGGAACAGCAACAGCAGCAGCAGCAACAGCATCAGCAACAGCAACAGCAGCAGCAGCAACAGCATCAGCAGTAGCAACAGCAGCAACAGGAGCAGCAGCAACACCAACAGCAGCAGCAGCAACAACATCAGCAGCAGCAGCAACAGCAGCAGCAGCAGCAGCAGCAAGAGCAGCAACAACAGCAGCAGCACCAACAGCAGGAACAGCAACAGCAGCAACAGCACCATCAGCATCGGCAATAACAGCAAAAGCAGCAACATCACCAACAGCAGCAACAGCAGCAACAACAGCAGCAGCAGCAAGAGCAGCAACAACAGCAGCAACAGCAACAGCAGCAGCAACACCAACAGCAGCAACAGTAGCATCAGCAGCAGCAACAGCAACAGTAGCATCAGCAGCAGCAACAGCAGCATCAGCAGCAGCAACAGCATCAGCAGTAGCAACAGCAGCAACAGGAGCAACAGCAGCAGCAGCAGCAGCAACAGCAGCAGCAACAGCAGCAGCAGCAACAGCAGCAACAGCAGCAGCAGTAGCAACAGCAGCAACAGCAGCAGCTGCAGCAACAGCAGCATCAGCAGTAGCAGCAGCAACAGTAACAACAGCAGCAGCAGCACAGGTCCTCGCCCACATCCTTCAATCTAATTCCGATCAAAATATTATCGACAGCGCTTAATGTGCACACACAGTGTCTCACTTATCAGTCAGGAAGGCATAGGCTCGCATCAAGTCGAGCATTATTTATTTTCAGACTGGTGCTCAAGCCCCTGTAGAGCCTGCTGCAGCCATGGACAATTTGCATTTGCTTTTGCTTAGGACCGGCAGGTAACGCAGGTAAGAAATAGCTAAAGTAGATAGTTGGGTTAGCTTGTGCTCAAGCTATATTTATTTCTATTATCTGCAAGTGCAAATATAATTCTATAAAATTATTCTTATTTATTTTCCTTCACCCTTGAGCTGCTCAAAGTGTAGCCCATTAATTTACAATTTACAGTACTATTTACTTTTAATTATATTTTATTTTTTATTATATTATATTGTATTATTATATATTTATATTTAAAGGGCCACAAATCGCCTTTTTATTTATGCATTATTTATACAAATTATATATGATATTAAAATTTGCATTTCTGAACTATTCAAGCTTCGATCTACAACATTCACAGCCAGCGCTGTTCACTGATCTATATATATATTTATTTATATCATAATCGATCTACGCTTCATAGATTTGTCGATTATGGCTCAGCTGCTGTTGGTCACAGTAGCTGCGTCTGCGGCTGCTGCTTCCGCTCCTGCTCCTTATTCTTCTCCATCTCCTCCTGCTGCTGTTGATTTGCTTCAACGCTTGCCACCCACCCACATCTACTCTGCAGCTCCCACCCGCCCCTATCTGGAGGCAGTAAAAAATATGGCAAAAAAAAAAAAAAAAAAATGGTGTATAGCGGCGTGGCATAAAATAAAATGTATCTGCAAATATCTTTGGCCCATCTTAATATTTATTTGTATTCGCATTTATATTGCGTCCATTTGCTTCAGCTCGTCCTCGCCCTCGTCGTCCCCGTCGTCCTCGTCCTGCTGCTGTCCTTTTTGTTCGCTTGTTTTGTTTTTACAGCGCACGTAAAATTGACCACAAATGGTAAGCACATTCCTTCGACTGCCACGCCTCCTGCCCACCGCCGTTCCCCTTTTTGCCTGACTATGCTCTATGTCTATGAGGCGTCGCATCGCGTCGCCGGTCGTCGTCGCCGCCTGCGCAAGTTTCATTCAATGTCCGTTCAATTACACGCACGATTTCCGCTTCCTGCGGCGGCGGCGACACAAGAAATAATAAAAAACGGTAAAAAACAGCAGAGCTAGGGAGAGAGAGAGTGAAAAAAACGAAAGTATATAGATATATCTATGTGTTAGCGAGTGTGTGTGTGTGTGTGTGTGTGTCGATACTTTCGTGTGCGTTTATTTGACAAATATAAAACACATTTTCACCCTGGCAGCGCAGATGCCGCCAAACGCCGGACTTCAGATCTAGATCCAGGTTCCGATCCAGACGACCGAGCATTAATAAAAATAATATTTTTGCTTGCCCTTAAAGTGTTGTGCGTGTGTGTGTGTGTGTGCTCTCGCTGTAAAGTGGCAAAAACAGCGGGCGTCGCTACGAAAAATTGTCGAGCTCAGCAGGAAACGTGGCGCGTCCTGTGATGTCCTTGCCTTGCAGTTGCCAGCCGTCAAGTTTGGGCCAAGTTTTGTTGCCACTTTGCAAATATTTGCTTGTCGTTTCGGCTGCGCGCAAAACACTTTTGCAACAAAAGCTTCAGTCCCGGCCCCAGCCACGCCTCCTCCCCCTGCTGCTGCTGCTGCTGCTGCTGACCCATCTTCAGTTGCGTTGCCCCTTCCTCATTTTTTTTTATGTTGTTTCATTTCCTTTTTTCCCCTGCTTCGACATCTTTTTCGCATGTGTCAAAAAGTTTGCAAACTTCATTACGGTTATTTGGTAAGCGCGCGCAGCGCATTGCAAATGCCACAGACGGACACACGCCCCTCCCCTCGCTCCCCTGCCACGCCCACACACACACACCGACACACATGCAAATGCAGCGCAAATTAGCAAACTGCTTACCAAGTCCAAGTTATTACCGTTAATTTTGTTTGCGTCAAAGTTTTGCTTAGCTTTTGGATACCCATTACGAGGAGCTCCGCGGGGCATGCAGTGCGGTGTGCTTGGTATGGCAAAAGTGTATTCCACTTGGTATAAATCGAAATATATCTATATATACTTATATATATCGATTTGGACTTAACATCTCATTAACATTTGCTCTCATTTTTCTTTCCAAGGTAACTTGTCGTCCATCATCGTCGAGCTGTGAACCTTTCGTCTGAGTGACGTTCGATAGTTGGCCAAAGCGATGGCAAGTCATGCTCTCGCTGTGGGCGTGGCCAACCGTTTGCCCATCTTCGGAACTACTTTTAGCCAGTTCTGATTCTGTCTACGTTTTCCTATACATTTTTTTTTTACTTTTCCTCTTTGTTTTTGTTTCTATTTTTATTCTCGCGCTCCGCCCTGCAAAATGATAAATTATTTTGTTTACTTGGAGTGTGGCAACTATTTCCGCTACTACAGCCGCATTGATGAGCTGAAAGTGTCTATGGGAGAGAGAGAGGGAGAGATAGAGATAAAGAGACAGAGGAAGGGAGGGAGAGCGGGGCAATGCAGTTTTAAATAGTTTCCAAGCAAACATATTCTGATGGAGAGTAGAGTGAGATAACAATGAAATTTTTAAATTTTTCATGAGCTCTAAATTTGCTTCGTTTCAGGGATTCTTGATTTACTCAGTTATCCTTCCTATATCACTAAATGTTTAAGGAAAAAGGCATTCAGAAGTTCTTGTCACACTGTTCCGCTTTCCAGAGGGTGCCGCAGTACAGAGGGTGTTGTAGTTGGCGCTGTTCGAACCGGATAAGCATGGTGAGACTAATTTGTATCTCTCTCAGATTCTCTCAACTTTGGGAAATAGCAGAGGAGTGTTTCTGTAGCGGAACGAACGGACGGTTGGAAGAGCCCAAAAACATAATATTTTATATAGAAGGTGAGCCATGGGCCATCCCATCAGAGGGAAGAAGCTTGTGGAAATGAACTTCGTGCTCGCATCAGATGAAGCTTGAAATTCAATATACAATATACATAAATATACACATGAATATACATTAAACAGTCAAGGTGAGCCGGAGCAGAGTTTAATGAAGCAGAGGCATTGAGAGGGATTGCAGATGTCTGCTCTGCAAGCGTCTCGCGCTGCCTTTCAATCGGACGACTCATACCCATCGCATATCCTGCATAGCTCACATATTTAAAGGCTAACACTGCGACAATTCCCACTCCTAATGAGATGCAGTACATTTCCTATAGATCTACGTCCGTTATTCTGCCCTCCAACCTAAATCCCCATCAATCGATGCATTTCTCGGCTCAGTTTTCGAAGAAATTATCTTAGGAAAGTTTGCTTTAATTTAGGAACTCTTTGGCTTTAAGTTTCTTGTTTCTCTTCGCCATGCTGCCCTACGCTGCGCGTCTTCGTCCTGCCGAGTTTCGGGGAACGGGGGGGGGGGGGGGGGAACGCGTTAACTGAATTACACACACTTTGTGGCTGTTGCCAATACTTTGTTTCTTTTTAGCTGTTTTGGCTTTGTTTTTTGCTTTTTCCTCGTGCCTTCGCGCTGTTCGCCCAACACCTCCCTCTAGAGCTAAAATCCTTGCCTTTCACACAGCTAGCTGATTTTTCAACTTTTAATGATGCGCTCTTACCAAAAAGTAATAGCTGGAACGAATGCGATGCGCTGCGCCGTGCTGATGAAAGCTTGACACTCCCAGCTCCACTCTCCACTCTCCACTTCCCACTCGCCCGCCAAACACCAACAACAACAACAACAACAACAACAACAACAACAGCAGCAACAAAACAGCTAAGCGAGCACTGCGGCAGCAACGAATAGTTTTTATGCGTTTTTCAAGAAGCTTTTAACGTTTTAATGGACACTCGCTGAAGGCATTGGATTGTGTGTGGGAAGAGACACTCCGAAATGGAATTGGAATTGGAACTGGAACTATGTTGGGAATGGCTCTAGGCTCTGGCTTCGGCTTTGGGTTCGGCTTTAGCTCTGGCTTTGGCTTTGGCTTTGGCTCTAGCTGTGTCTCTGGCTCTGGCGCTGGCTCCGACTCCTGCTTTGGCTACTGATAAGTCTCTGGCTCACAGATTCTGCCCAGTTTTACGAGCGAAAAGTGCTGACTGTTGTCCATTTAGTTTCTCCAAAAATTGTTGACATGAAACTGTCGCCATTGTCCTGCACACCCCCCGTCCACGGCCTCCTGCTCCAGCTACAGCTTCAGCCATTGCTGCTACTTGAGGCTTACGCTGGCCGTATGTTTGTGGTAAATGCTAACAGTTTTTGTATAATTGTCAACAAGCAGCGACAACAACAGCAACAATGAGATATAACGTAAACAAGCAAATGCGCATGAGGAAATTTGCGCAAATGTCAGCACAATTCCTAAGCACCAGACCGAACCACCCAGACCCAGGCCAGACCCAGCCAGACCCAGCCAGACCCAGCCAGACCCAGCCAGACCCAGCCAGACCCAGCCAGACCCACCAAGCGACCACAAGAACGCAAACGAGCTGGTAACAAACCAAGTGCCCACAGAAAAGATTATATTATGTGCCCCTCCCACCCACGCACACACACACACATACACCATCTTTATATATATATAAATGTGTGTGTGTTTCCATTTATTGAGTTAACTAAACAGCAACAAGCAGCAGCAGCAGGAGTAGCAGCTAGCGCAGTACTCAAAACTCGAACTGGACTTTGCTGCGTAACGTTATTTCCGCACAAGGATTAGGCACTTGGCCAGCGGCAGCTAGCTGTTTCAGCTACAGCTACAGCTCCTGCTCCTGCTCCTGCTCCTGCTCCAGCGGCTGCTCTAGCTCCTGGTTGCCACTTGGATTATCATTTTGCTGAAATAGCAAAGCCATTGGCAACGACTGTGGCAACGGCAACGGCGGTCACAATAAAAATGCAAAAGGTGCGACGACTCATCAAAAGCTGATGTTGTCTTCTCCTCACTTTTTGTTCTTCTTCTTCATTTTCTCTTTTGCCTTTGCCTTACCTGCCCGCCAGATTTTTCATCTTAGATAAAAAGTGTAACTTAAAGCCCAGCAGCATACGCTGAATGCACAGCTTAACGATCTACATCTATTTATATACTCATTCACGAACTGAGTCGAGTATATTGGTTTTGTGCAATATGACTGCGAACGCCTGTTAGTTCGTCCCCAGGGTATTACATACAGCTTCATATGCATGGCATATTACATATCATTAATCTAGACTGTTGACTCCCATTAGAGATTAATGGGGGGCGTGGCAAAACGAAAAGAGGATGCTTTGAGTCAAAAGAGGTGCAGTTGATTGCGTATTATGCAGTCGGTAGAGCCCGACCGACTACACCGTTCCTGCTTGTTCTCTGCTTGTTTGTTGTCTAGTCAATTTTTTCTCAAAAATATATAAATACATATATATGTATATACACATACACACATATATATAGAAATATGTGTATATATATTTTAATGCACTTGTTGTTGGAGGTGCATAAAAGCTGCTTACAGTTTGACAAGCACTACCTGCTGCACCGCAGCCCAAATGATTGTCAAGACAACGTTCACACAGCGAGAGAGAAAGAGAGAGAGGGAGAGAGAGAGGGACCCACCCACACACACACACGCACTGCTGGATACATTGTCTACTTAGTTAAGTTGTTATTTTTATTACGTTCCACCTTTGGCAAAGACCTGCGGGGAGGTGGGCGCCTGAGATGCTTGTGCTATTATGACAACATAAGTTTAGAGATAGATGGAAACAAAAAGAAAAAAAAAAAAAAAACAAACAGAATGAAGCTGGGCGGATATACACAAGTGGAAAGTGGAAAGTGGATGAGGTTTCACCAGGTTGATAGTGGAAATTTCCAGCGTTTTAAGCGCTATGCAACAATAACAACCGGCAAGGAAATGTCGAGTAGTCGAACCGATGCATAGATAAAGAGAGAGGCAGTAAAAGGTGCGTGAGGGAAGGAGTCAGGCAGAGAGAGCGAGAGACAGTAGACAGAGAGAGTAGCAAAGAGATTGAAGTCATATCTTAAATATACCCTGTACATATGGTACAGCATAAATAATCTAGTAGGCTAAAACGTTCTATAAGTGAATGGCTTACTGATTGACTAAGTGATTGACCGACTAATTAAGTGATTGACTATTGGATTGCTTTTACTAAGATTATGTTTTGAATCCAAGTCACTCGAATTTGATAGCTTAACAACATAATTGACGGTATATACTGAATCAAATCTTGCAGCTGACTGATTGCTAGAGAAATTGACTGCCTAAATGACTGATAAATAGCTGATTGAATGATTGACTTACTTACTAATTGCATTAAAAATGCATTGCAGGCTAATTGCTTCGACATCTCAAACGATTGCATGATTGACATTTAAATATGATTTGAAGTCAAAATTGTGTCGAGCAAGATTTCCTCCTTAGCCAAGCTATTTCAAATTGACCAGTAGAGGCTAACGGCTAAGAGATTACGTCTTCAATTAAAAAGTCCAATTGGACTCTTAGTTAGTAATTTTATCTCTCATAAGTTGAAAATATATTAAAGTGTTCTTAGAGGGTATATAAATGTTATCCGATAGTAGATAGAAATGCCTTCGTTGCTGCAGGGCAACAATGGGAACAGCAGGAGCAGGGTAGGAGAAGCAGTAGGAGAATACAACATTGGCGACAACAAGGACAAAGAGCGTGGGCCACGACGAGGATATGCCAAGCAGAACAAAGCATTTGCAGCTCTCTGCTTGATTTCATTGAAATTGCTTGCCAGAGCACTAGATGGTAGATAAGCCAAGGGTAGGAGTGCGGAAGGAGCCGATACGGATGAGCTTGGGTCACAAAACAAAACAGAAAGCGAAAAAAGACAGTCATGGTAAGTAGCCATAACAGTTAGCCAGAGCTAAAAGAAAGTAGATCACAGAGTTGACGATAGCTTAATAGCCAAAATAAAGTAGAACAGGAGGGCAGCATTCAAGCAGCACTCATGAATGCACTCATTGAATGAGCTTACAGCTGAAAGTGCTTGATCTCCTGTATTTTTGGCCGAAAACCGTTAACCAAGCAGCTGGGTCAAACGAGCAACCGTGTGAAGGGTTTAAGTCAAGTTATTCGCTATTCTCTTAAAATAGACGTTTATAGAAAACTATTTTGCGCATTATTATGATTTGCCTCATTATTGGTTGCAATAATAATATCATTGTCATTGTCATTGTCATTGTCAATGTCATTGTCATTGTCATTGTCATTGCCATTGTCATTGTCATTGTCATTGTCATTGTCATTGTCATTGTCATTGTCATTGTCATTGTCATTGTCATTGTCATTGTCATTGTCATTGTCATTGTCATTGTCATTGTCATTCTCATTGTCATTGTCATTGTCATTGTCATTGTCATTGTCATTGTCATTGTCATTGTCATTGTCATTGTCATTGTCATTGTCATTGTCATTGTCATTGTCATTGTCATTGTCATTGTCATTGTCATTGTCATTGTCATTGTCATTGTCATTGTCATTGTCATTGTCATTGTCATTGTCATTGTCATTGTCATTGTCATTGTCATTGTCATTGTCATTGTCATTGTCATTGTCATTGTCATTGTCATTGTCATTGTCATTGTCATTGTCATTGTCATTGTCATTGTCATTGTCATTGTCATTGTCATTGTCATTGTCATTGTCATTGTCATTGTCATTGTCATTGTCATTGTCATTGTCATTGTCATTGTCATTGTCATTGTCATTGTCATTGTCATTGTCATTGTCATTGCTATGAAAAAGGTATACACAGTAAGTTGTATTTTGTACGTTGATATCATTTGATATTATATATGTATCTAGCTGGAAGCCATTTAGGCTACTCCCCGCATTGTTTTCCGATGACTTTCCGTCGCTCCCAAGCGTCGTCCGCTTTGCCTTTTAGTGCATTGTTTTCGACACTTACATTTACAGCTAGCTGGCTCACATGCCTAGTGGATGGGACCGAAATTGAGTGCGCGGATGTGAAGGACCTGCACAGGCACAAGGACAGCCACAGGCTGGTGTGTGGGGGCCGGTAAGGCGGCGGGGCGGTCGGCGCCTCGATGAGAGCTATGAAAATACCTGCAAGGAAATTATTCGAAAACTGAACAAGCCAAAAACAACTCGGGTTGTTATTTTAGAGTTCAAGTTAAAGTTAAGCAGCGCCGGAGGGCAGACGAACGGACGGACGGACAGGCAGGGCAGCCCGTCCTGCCAGCCAGTCAGCCAAGGACTCTGCAGAAGCAGAAGCCGCCTAAACGGGCAGACGACAAGCGGCAATGAAGTGCACTTCAATGTGAATGGAAAATGGGTGTGGGCATTTGGCTTTGGGTGCATTAAGTGTACGCTGTGCTGAGCTGTGCAGCTTTGTATGTATGATCCGTGTGTGTGTGTGTGTGTGTGTGTGTGTGTGTGTGTGTAGAAGTTGTCATTGTCTGTGCTCGTATCTTTGTGGAACAATTTTGCCTGAATGCAAGCGGCAAAATGCTTCAATGAATGAGTCAGTCAGTCAGAGAACCAGAGAGAGATGCAGAGTGAGAGCGGCAGAGATAGCATTTTAGCGAGTGAGAGGCAGATAGTGCATGGGCATTGCTTTTTGCCCGTTTCTATTCCAATTGCAATCTCAACAGCAGCAACGCCCCCTCAGCCGCCTTCCTCGAATGACGCGAATGGCGCAAAAGTTTTTGCAGTTGACTTAAGTGATGCCAAGTGCAAGTGAACAATTGTTGTTGTTGCTGTTGCTGTTGTTGTTGTTAGTGCTGTTGCTACTGCAATTAGTGCAGAACGTACTATTATTATCATTATGAATTTTAAGCAATCAGCAGCAGCAGCAGCAGCAGCAGCAGCAGCAGCAGCAGGAGCAGCAGCAGCCCCAACAACAACAACAATTGAAACTTTAACTTCATCGGGCAACAATTCAACTTAAAGTTGTCTGCGTAGCGAAGTCCTTAAGAGCATAGCCAGTGGGCGGGGGCAGTGGGCTGGATTGGCGGCTCTTCAGTTTGTCAGTGGCAGCATTGTCTGTCGAGTGGGCCGTCTAATGTAAACACAAGCAACAGAAGCGCCACAAAAAGCGCCGCAATTGACTTTTGTTTTTATTGGCGCTGCTATTCTTCTATTTATTTATTGTTTACCTATGATAATTGTGTTATTTATTTATGGCGAAAGCAGCACAAATGCACGCCGATGCTGGGCGAATGCTGGAAACTGGTGGAAAATACACGAAAATATTTACCTTTGTCACTTCCATGGCGGGCAAGTGGATTGAAAGCAAATGATTCCAGTGATTGACTGAATGACTGAATGAAACTCCAGTTGACTGATTGATGGACGGTGAAAAGTTGACAAACTCTCTGATTGACTGACTGACAGTTTAATTGAGTCTAATTGATTGTTTGATTTACTGATTGATTGACTGATAAAACGAAAGTCTGAGCTGTTAATGTTGTTGTCAGTTGAGTTTTATTAAGGGAATAACTGAACTGATTGAACTATTGACTGATTGATTGCTTAACTTACTGAATTGGCTGAAGGAAAATCTAAGCTGCCTAGTGTTGGATGCCTAGTGATGGATTCACAGCTTGAATGGCTGATTAACCGATCTGAGCTAACTGGTAGATGATTGACTCAGTGAAAGATTGATTGACTGTTCTGTTACAGTCAGCTACTGCTTTACTCGCTGATAGACTGACTGATAGACCGATAGATTGATTGACCGCTTGACGGTTGATTGTGGTGACCAGTTAGTTCATTAGCAGATTCACTGATTGAATGGCTTACTGAGTGATCAACGAACTTTCTAATGCATAGATTGGCTGACTGACTAATTGATGACGAGTGCGCTAGCTGATTGAATGATTGAGGAATTAGCTAGCTGAAACACTGAATAACTGAGTGACTGGAAGCAGAGCTGGATGAATGATAGGTTGATCGATAGACACTTACTAATTGGCCAATTGACGATGAACACAGACTCGCAGACCCCGGAATATACTTACTGATTGATCTTAAGTGAGTCAATGATTGACTATGTAGAGCAGCAGCAGAATATCCTCTTGTCGTGCACTCCCTTGTGTGTCACTCCAGCGTGCTAGGGTAAGATAATGTGCGCAGATAAATTTTAGAGTCTATTCTTTTATGATTGCGGATCAAATCGTATTTGGGTGCCAGCCCAGTTCTGATTATTGATAGAAGCCCACATAATTGACAGCTGCCAGATGATGTTGCTGCTGCTGTTGCTGTTGCTTTTGCTGTAGTTGCTGTTAACCTTCACCCTTTGGCCGAGGGGCAACTGGCCGAGTGAATTGAGCCCGGTCCCATTCGGGGCAATATCTCCCTAGTTACTGTACAACAGTTGTATCTACAGCGCCAGACGCAATTTGTATGCAAATTTCATGAGAATCTCAACACATGCAAAAACAACATACACACCCACACACACACACAGACGCGGAAACACAAAAAATAACACATACGCACACATACAATAAAAGCAAACGCATAAAAAAGACACGAAAAAACATTGCCAGAGCGCGAGCAGCTCCAACTGTTGTCGGCCGAGGGGGTGGGCTGAGCGGTCGGTCGGTCGTTTGCCAATGATCGAAATAAAAGGCGAACATGCAACTTAATAAGAAATGGCAAAACAATTGAAAACTTTTTCGGCGCCGCTCGCAAACGCAAACGAAAAAGAGAAAGAAAGAAAGAGCTCGACCTAACGGTGAATGTCTTGGAGATGCAGCGCCTTAATGAGAAGCAGCCTGCGCGTGTGTGTGCGTGTGCTATTAGCACAAATAAGTGCCAGATTAGCCGCAGGAGAGGGAGCGAGGCAACCGCACATACATACATACATACATACATACATATAAAGCAAATAACAATAATAGTAAAAGAAAAAGTGAAATTAAAATTAAATCTGCGCTGAGACATTCTCACTATGTACACACTTACATACACACATGCATACACACATACTAACATCCTTGGCTTGAGCAGCGCAGTGCCGAGCAACTCTTGCGCTCCCGCTCACACCACAGGCATGCGGTGCGCCAACCGGTTACCGAACAACTACATTGCTCGCTCGCTCCTTTGTCTTCTACTAGCAGAATACTCGTAGTAGGGACTTAAGTGTGACTGTGAGTGTGACTCTGACTGTGGCGGCAGAAAAATACCAAACATACCAAAGCCACTTTCTATGCAAATTTTTATGTGTTAAATGCATTTTGTTGGATTTAACATTCTCGCTGATTTTTTGGTTTACATTTTTGCATACAAATGAAGCCTGCGCTGCCATCAACGAGGGAGGTGTGTTGTCTATGTGTGTGTGTGTGTGTTATTTGATGGTGGGGACAACAGCAGCACACACAAATTAGAGGATTAAGTAGCTTGGCTGCTGCTGCTGCTTCTATTTCTGCTACAGCTTGTGCTGCTGCTGCTGCTGCTGCTGCTGTCTTCAACATTTTTTCAACTGCTGCCGCTGCCGCTGCTGCGGCTGACGCTGCAGTCGCCATTTGCTATTCGCTATTCGCCGTCATGTTCATTGTCTTGACGGCGAAGAAGCAGCACCAGCAACTCTGGCGGCGGCGGTGGCTGCGGCGACGGCGGCGGCGAGACAATTACGCTAATTCGCCTGAAATTGTTTTGCATTTTCCCAACGCTGTCTGCTGCAGCCCGCATACGTAAGTATGTGCGCGCTCGTATGGCTGTGTGTGTGTGTGAGTTGGATCGAAATCTTTTCAACGCTTGTTTAAACAGTTAAATTTGATTGCGTTGTAAATAAGAGACAAACAGAAAAGTGAACACGGCAAAGCCAACGCCAGCAGACGGCGGCGAATGGTGTGAAGCAATCTATGAATACATTTATCTATGCTAAAATAACCGTAAGATCAAACGACCCCAGCTAAGTTCAAGATAACGCCAATACAAGATGATTGCATTATCTAGCCCGACAAAAACAGCAGGTTAAAAATAATGTAATTTAACATGCATGTTTAACTCGATTATATTCACAGTTGTACAGTTGAATCAAAAGGGGAAAACGGGCATATAACGGCATATGACTAATACACAATATGGTGTACACATTACGGTACATATAGCACTCATACACTCTCACTTCTGGTCACAGTTACCCAACACTACTTTCATCTACTTTTTCAAACACTAAATCTTGCCCATAGGGTATTTACTAGTCGTTGTCTTTCGTTTAGCCGTTTCATTCATTAAAAATAATGAGAATTGAATACAATTATAATATTGGCTGCTGTCATGATGTCATCCCCAATTATAATTATCATAATGGCACATGTTTTATGCAATTAAACATTGATTTCAGTTCGTTAGATATTATTGAATAGCAAACATTACATTCGATTCATTCGCAACATCATCAAACAAACAAGCAGCAAAAAAATGACACAAAATGTGAAAATAAATAAAGAGCAACAGCAAATGGGTTGAACAAGTCTTTTTTTTTATTTATTTTTTAATTATTCAGTAGTTGAATGTTCGACACATGCATTAACTTAAGCCACCCAACCCCCTTACAACGTCTGTTGGTTTTTCCCCTTTTTATACTCATTCACGAGAGAGAAATGAGTATATTAGTTATGTGCATGTCCGCCTGTTTTTTTTTTTTTTTTTTTTTTTTTTTTTTTTTTTGTTCTGAGCAACATGCATTATAATTATTTGATGATGTTTTTAATGAGCCATGTCGCTGTGCATATAAAAACATATTTTTGGCAATTAAACTGGTTGACGATCCAGAGAGAGAGAGAGAGAGAGAGAGTGAGGCAGAGAGATGTATAGAGGGTTGGGGAAAAGAGGTAGATATAGAGCTTATAAGCTTTTGTTGGTCAACTAAAAATATAAGTTGTAATAGAAAAAAATTTATAATTTCTGGAACCACCCATGATCTATTCATAGTTTGTGGAATTTATAGCCCATGTCTTTCTCTTTGCCTCTCTCTCACTCTCTATCTCTTCCTCTCTCTCTCTCTCTCTCTCTCTCTCTCTCTCTCTCTCTCTCTCTCTCTCTCTCTCTCTCTCTCTCTCTGTTGAAGGCAAGCCATATAGTGAGCCTAGAGAGTCGTCTTAAAGCTCTTTAAATTTTCTTAAGCCAACATGAAATATAGCGTTTGCTCAACAATTACTTTCATCCCTTAATAGAACTATTTTTATACCAATATAAATTCGATGATTAAATTAGTAAATAAATATGTGAATACTTAATATATACGTATGCACAAATTGGAGCACTGAGCTTCACATACATTTATAAGATTCTTATGCCTCTACCCCCTTCACTCTATTTCCCTCATTGCTCTAGCCAGAGTTAGTTCTTGTCCTGGTGACTTTGGCATATTCTTTGCATCAGGTTTTCTGCAATTTGGTGTCCGTTGAGCCCGCTATATGATTGGGCTCATTATCTAATCCCATGTTGGCTTCCCATGCGATTCAACGATATGGAAACAATTTCTGAGGCTTTAATGGGCGCAGCCCAACAGCCAAATGCTCTCATTGGGAATATGCTTGTGCGCGAGAGCGGATCGGGGAGGGGGTGTGCTGGGTGTGTTGCAGTGTGGTGCGATTGGTAAATGGGGGCAAGCAACGTGGCAAGAGCGCGGGGGCGGGGGCATTCGGTTTTTGGCAGTTGGTTACAGCGATTGAATTTAATTAGCTTATCATGAAAGCGTATTTCACATAAATTTATCAAAATTGCTTTACACAACAGCAGCAACGGCAGCGGGGAGTAGGTGGGGCGTGGGTGGGGTAGGGGGTAACTCATATCTCCCACTCGCTCTCTAAGCGGCTCATGGACTTAAACGGGGTTGGATGCTGCGGCTGGGGTGTTGCCCAAATTGCATTACGGCCGCCCATTAAACTGATAAAAACGAGCAGCGAGCATCGAGTTGAGTTGTGTTGACTCCTGCGACACTTTAAACTCAATGGCAGAGATGGAGCGAGAGCAAGAGAGAGCAGGAGAGAGAGAGGGTGAGTGGGAGGCTGCGTTCAAACCGAGAGAAAGAGGCTAAAATTAAATTTATTAACGCACATTACAACGCATACACTTCACAGCACTCAAAGGAGGCAAACGGAGCAGCGACTGTGTGAGAGAGAAAGAGAGAGAGGAAGGGAGAGAGAGTGCGTGGTGGCTTGTCTGTGGGTAATAGCGACACTCTTGGTGGTTACTTGAAGGTCGCTAGAGCAAGCGGCATCCTCTGTTTGCTCGGGCTAATAAATATTTGTGAAACAGTGTTGCAAAGTGCCAAGCAACTTTTGTAGTGCCTGACAACGGCTTGAAAGGAAAACTTTGAGACCTGCTCAACAGTCGAGGTGCAATATTAGCGGCACAAGTTATTGAGCACAAGGCAAAGAGTGAGATCAAATCAATTGGCAGCTTAGCGAATCGGGCAACACTGAAGCTTTACTGTACTGAATTCGGCTTGGACTCTTAGCTTGAGTTGACTAAAACAAGTTATATATCATGGCATAGGTAAGGCTATATGGGTATATTAATGATCTATAGGGATCGCAGAGCGACGTCTTCTATCTCCTGTCGCTTCTTCTCGAAGAGGAAGCCAGCTTGAGCACAGCTATTTCTCTTATTTTCCCACACTCGAGCGATGACCGTAAATTCCACAATCATGCTTGCACAGTATGCTTGTGTAATCTACTTTCAAAATGGTTTTCTATATACTTTTCAGCAACTTAATTCAGGGCTCATATTCGAGGTATTTTTGATTTTTTTTTTTTTTTAAATCAATGAAAAATACAATTTTGTTGATGTTGTCGATAATAATCATATTATTTTGATCAAGTGGACTTGTTGACATCACTCCTTGAATATGATATCTCTCAAATGGCCGCCTTGAGCCTCTACGGCGTAAAGTACCCGCCTCTGTCAAAAGGTATAGGGCTGCCAGATGGGTCACTCGAATATGGAGAGCTCTGTATATGTATGTACATTCATATTGAGTATTAAAGAGCTACAATTATGTAGAAGCGGAGTTCATGGAATCCCTTTCCAGCTGCACTCGTAAATTCATTCCGTACTCGAAGCAAATACAAGTTGGGGCCTTATCATTTGGGGGACTACACGACGACAGCAGTAAAACATTTTATGAATTGATTTATTGATTAACGGCGTCGAATTAGCGTTTTTTCTTTCTTTTTTTTATAATTATGCAAGCGCTTGAAGCACAAAGATTCGCAAAAGGTGCATGCGAACTGTACACACACAAACAGACACACACACACACACACACACACACATACAAGCACACGCATAATAGATAAGATGGGGTTGGCCTGTTCTATTTACGCCTTATCGATGGGCGGCCGCAGCTCTTTGATAGCTGGCGAACTGTGCTAATTGATAAGCGACGTTAATCGGGCGTTTGCCAAAACAAAACAACGGCCGTAAAAATGTTGATGCCACTCAAGCGCGTGAATGTTGTTCGATAAGTGCAGTCTTCCTGTTGCGCCGGCCGCCGCACCTCAGCCCGAGCCACTCCCACAAGCCATAGCGACAGCGACAGCGACAGCGACAGCGACAGCCAACACATGTCCGTCTTCCGTCGACGTCTCCATGCGTCCCGCGCCTGGCGCGCGTCCATTTGTAGTGTCAATGCGATTATTATGATTATGTCGCTTCACCTGATGCACACGATGCTAATCGCTGGCTTGGGCCTATGAGCGCCACCCAGCACCACCCACCGCAGACCACCCAGCATGCAGCACCCAGCGCGCAGCACCCAGCAGCGGTGCTGCGTGCAATTGAAGGCATTTGTGCGTGAAATTACATTGCAAATTTAATTGTGCACACAAAGTGCAGGACGCTGTGCATTAGATACGCAAAATTTGCTCATAAATTAAAATGCACACCATGGATCAGGACAAAAGGCATGCCCGAAGCACCCGCGCAACTAGTCCACTCACGCAGCCACACCGCCACCGCACCACCACCGCACCGCCCCCTGCTAACCAGCAGAGTGCATACAAATGTAGTTAACATCCAACTGACATGCTCGCTTCGAGTAGAACGAGAAGTGTAATTATCATTTAAATGAGTGTTTTATCAGTGACCAGACACCACCACCGGGAGGGAGAGACGAAGCATATCGGATCTGGTATACGACTTGACAAGCAAGGGGATCTACTATATATACATATTGACTTTGCTTTTTAGTTAGAGTGCAATCTACAGAGAGCAATTCTAAGCTCTATTAAGCTCGAGTGAAACATCCATATAATGAGAGCTGATATGACTAGAGCAGGGTGCATTTTTAGTAGAGATATATAGAGATGGTACTTTTCTTATATAGGATATCGTAAGGGCATTAGGTATAGCAATTTCGCATGTCTTATAGATGAAACATAGCTAGATCAACATGCATAATGATACAGCTGCATTCTATAAGAATTTAGCATGGATAGATTGACATAGATTAATAAAGAATATCGTTTTATTACTGGATTACTATTGACATCCTTTTGGAAGATACATTAAAATAGATAATACAGTCAGCTATGAGAATCGTTCTATAAGATTATAGCATATCTTACATATGTGGAATGTAAATAACATACTGTGGGAAGGTATTACTATTGAGTTAGTTATGGGAGAGTAGGCATCTATATGATTATAGCATGTCTGGTAGTTTCATTCTATATGAGTACAGCTTTTCTGTAGTTGTTCAAATATAGTGTTGGATTTTAAGGGATAGTATTTGTGCAGGATTATTTATAAGAGAAACTATCTAAGAGGTAGCTTTGATAGTTGGATAGGTAGTAAGGAATGTCTTCTGGGATAGTATCAGTGGGTATTAGTATACTACTCATTGTATCCTACAGGTACTGCTATCCCAAAGGCGATTCCATAATAGTAATATAAAATATGTATTATTTTGGCATATCTATCTATATGTATCGAAAACCCGCAAGCTTGAGCTGCATCTAACCTAACTTACTTTCGGCATGTTTCTGTCAACCGCACGTAACATATCCTTGATAGCTCACCTCAGCTCTGCTCCTCACGACTAACGGCAAATACTTCTAGCTTCTGTGCTACATTTTTCGCCAATTAGAACAATTATCTCAGTTGAAATTGCTATGCGAGCACGCGATCTATCGATCTCTGCGGCTTGACATGACATTTGGAAGGCGATGCGATGCGGCCTCCGCGTGGTATACTTAATGCCAGAGCCTTCGCCCTCGCCCTCGCCTTCGCCCTCGCCCTCGCCCTCGCTGGCTCTGTTCTGGCTGTCACGGCGTGAACTTTGAGCTGTGCGCTAGGCATTGTGTGCTCGAGCCGTGGCACTTCGAGAAAGTTAGATATTTGCCGTGTTTTGCTGTTGTGCTACGACCGCACAAAAAGTCGTAAAGCCAGTTGATGCAATTTTCCAGTGCGAAAATTAACAAATACACACACACGCACACACATTCAGTTTGCGCTCGAGAATTCAATTTGTGCAGAGAAAACGGAATCCCAGTGGGTGGCAGCGTTGGGGGCGTCTGGGGGCCGCTGCATCGTCTGTTTACTTGAGGTTTTTTAACGTTGAGGCCCGGCCGGAAGGAAGTGCAAGCGAATAAACCGAGCACAGCACAAATACGTTCCGCAGGTGTGTGTGTGTGTGTGCAGTTGGGAACTGGGCTGGATTTGGCTGGCATTGCCACAAGAAAGTGGCTCTCAGGTGGTGCAGTAGTTTTTTTCTATATATATATATACAGCTGCGAAAAATAAAATAGCACCACATTTATATACATTTATATACATTTTACATATATATACATTTTTTTTTTTTTTTGCATTGGCAAAATTGGCACAAGCGGATGCGACCGACGTTTGCCCCACAACATGGACTGGCCTTCTATCACCGCCCCACCGCCCCACTGTGGCACAGAGTACGGTGTATATTTATTAGGAAATTTAATTTCACATGGAAAAACGTCGAGAGCGCTGCACTCGGAGAAATAGTTCACGAGTCGGAACTAATATGCTAAAAACTGAAAAACTGAGCAGCAGCAGAGGCAGAGGGCAGAGGGCAGAGGGCAGAGGGAGTGGCAGAGGGAGAGGCAGAGGTAGCAGCAACGACAGCAGCTGGCATGAAGGATGCCACCGAAAGTGGCACTTGCAACCCTTTTGGCAGGCACTCAGCGGACGCCAAAGATATGCTGCAGATACATAATCTGCTGCAGATACAGATACAACTATAGCTATACAGCTGCAGGCGGCGGAGCAGCATCCACATGCTCGTAGACCATAAGCAAACACAAATGATGGCAATCTGTTAGTATGCTTAGCCCCGCTGCAGCCCCTCCCCCACCTAACCATCCCCGGGAACAGCTCCCACTCCAGGGAACAGTCAACGTCTCTGCACAATGCTGGCCAAATTTATATTATTAATGCCTGTTTATCTACATGCGACGATGTCGCCACCATAGATACGCTACTAACAACCACGTGCCAACCACCCGCCACCCAACCACGCCCCGCTCACCCAGCCCCTTACCTACCTCTATCCCTTACACCAGCAGCATTGTCTGCTGTCTTTGTTTTCGCTGCTTTATGAGCTTCGATTAATATCCGCGTAAACAACGCGAGGTCACAACACACAAACACAGAAACACACACACATACACATACACACACAGTTGCATACATATACATATACATATACATACAGAGATGTTATTTATATGCAGAAGGTCGGAAAACTTAACGATAACCAGTTATACTAATGACTGATGTCAGAATCGACATTAGACTATATCTTATATCTTATATCTTATATCTTATATCTTATATCTTATATCTTATATCTTATATCTTATATCTTATATCTTATATCTTATATCTTATATCTTATATCTTATATCTTATATCTTATATCTTATATCTTATATCTTATATCTTATATCTTATATCTTATATCTTATATCTTATATCTTATATCTTATATCTTATATCTTATATCTTATATCTTATATCTTATATCTTATATCTTATATCTTATATCTTATATCTTATATCTTATATCTTATATCTTATATCTTATATCTTATATCTTATATCTTATATCTTATATCTTATATCTTATATCTTATATCTTATATCTTATATCTTATATCTTATATCTTATATCTTATATCTTATATCTTATATCTTATATCTTATATCTTATATCTTATATCTTATATCTTATATCTTATATCTTATATCTTATATCTTATATCTTATATCTTATATCTTATATCTTATATCTTATATCTTATATCTTATATCTTATATCTTATATCTTATATCTTATATCTTATATCTTATATCTTATATCTTATATCTTATATCTTATATCTTATATCTTATATCTTATATCTTATATCTTATATCTTATATCTTATATCTTATATCTTATATCTTATATCTTATATCTTATATCTTATATCTTATATCTTATATCTTATATCTTATATCTTATATCTTATATCTTATATCTTATATCTTATATCTTATATCTTATATCTTATATCTTATATCTTATATCTTATATCTTATATCTTATATCTTATATCTTATATCTTATATCTTATATCTTATATCTTATATCTTATATCTTATATCTTATATCTTATATCTTATATCTTATATCTTATATCTTATATCTTATATCTTATATCTTATATCTTATATCTTATATCTTATATCTTATATCTTATATCTTATATCTTATATCTTATATCTTATATCTTATATCTTATATCTTATATCTTATATCTTATATCTTATATCTTATATCTTATATCTTATATCTTATATCTTATATCTTATATCTTATATCTTATATCTTATATCTTATATCTTATATCTTATATCTTATATCTTATATCTTATATCTTATATCTTATATCTTATATCTTATATCTTATATCTTATATCTTATATCTTATATCTTATATCTTATATCTTATATCTTATATCTTATATCTTATATCTTATATCTTATATCTTATATCTTATATCTTATATCTTATATCTTATATCTTATATCTTATATCTTATATCTTATATCTTATATCTTATATCTGCATTCACTCCCATTAATTATGCTCAGCTTTAATTCGAAGCAATATTGTTTGGAAAATGTATTCGATTCGGTCAGTCGATACTTGATAATTAATCCATTGTTCCATTGGGAATTGGAATATTTGAAAGCCTATGCTATTTGCAGGCTTCCTTTGTCTGTCAGCGTATTTAGTTACTGGCTAAGTTGGGCATAATTATTTGCATAATAGCCATCATAAGCCGACTGCAGTCGGGCAGCTCATTCAATGCGCCTGCATCTCCGACACAATATACTCCATATATATACTTTTGTATATATACATATATGTATATTTATATTTATATTTACATGCATATGCTTATCATGTTCAGCATGCGATTACAGACATTAGCTCAACGCTCATGATTACATCACATGATTAGTTATAGTTGAGGCTGGGCTGACTCAACGCATTATTCACAATGCTAAGCAAAATAGTCTCGCTTTAGTATTTAGTTATTGCTTGACTCATACTCATTCTGTAAGCTCGGGGCTTTTGCGCCCATGCGCACTCGCATTCGCATTCGTATTGGAACCTCGGCAATTAGTGAGCTTAATTAGTAGGTAAAGTTATTACTAAGGCCTCGATAAGGCTCACTAATGGCGTCCCATATGAAATGTTACTGCAGTGCAAATAGCAACAAAATATTCTGCACTCGAAGATACCCTAAGAAATTCCCACTTACTTAAGTGAAATATAATAGAAAATAGTTTCAGCATGCGAGAGCAAAAGACATGTGGCATATCTCGGCTGTTGGCGTAGGTCGGGCATTTGTCATATATATCAATATATAATATGTTATTTATATTTATTTATATATAGTTGTATAACTATATTTATAGTCGCATACGTATGCTCAAGTTCATGTCGCACTTCTCATTCAGTTTTACGACCAGAGACAACACAACCTTGAAATTAAATTTTACATTGTTTGCTTGTTGATGAAAATAAAAAACTTTAAAATATTTTGCCATGCCGAACTGCGAAATGCTCTCAGATTAGTATTTTCGATATAAAATTTAAAAAAAATCAAACAAATAAATCCCAAATAAAATTGTGTATATATAGATATATCTAAAAATTACAAAAAAAAAAAAACCAATTTGGAATATGTAAAATTAAAACATTAAATGAGCAAAAATGCTATTATTTTATATTATATTAAATGTACATATATATACATATATATATATATATATATATATATATATATATATATATATATATATATATATATATATATATATATATATATATATATATAACAAATCTAAATATACAAAATACAAAAACTTCCAACTTAATGTAATCCATATAATTATATAAAAATATATGTAGATATAGATCTTAGCAGCAAGTAAACAAACTAAAAAATATTTGTAAAGAAAAGAAAACTCTGAAAATAAATTTTAGAATATT
The DNA here is from genome assembly GCA_037075325.1 of Drosophila mayaguana. Taxonomy (NCBI): domain Eukaryota; kingdom Metazoa; phylum Arthropoda; class Insecta; order Diptera; family Drosophilidae; genus Drosophila; species Drosophila mayaguana. The sequence continues at coordinate 2,107,470 of JBAMCG010000077.1, forward strand.
TAAAAAAAAAAGAAATGCCATAAAAATTCACAGCAAAAAAAGAAAACTATAAAAACTAATCAGTAATTAATTTTAAAATATACCAAAAAAGAAATACTATAAAAATTAGCAAAACAGATTATCATATATACAATATTATATATATATATATATATATATATATATATTATGAGATGTGTTAATATTCAAATATATCTTATATATAAATCAAATGATAAATGCCAAGATCAATATCTATACTTTTAGCTCTTTCATTCGCACTATCACTCTCCTATCCATTCACTCTCACTCTCTCTAGGAATTTATCGTATTTAATAGCTTGACTTTCAAAAGAACACCTTTACAGAAATTGGCAAATAACGCCTGGCTGCCGAATCGAGCTATAAACCTATATATAGTCGCCTAAACAAAAACAACTGAAAACATGTTTATTCTATTATGATAGCTTGTCTAAATATCTGTGAGTTCATAATCAAACAGCGAAACATGCGCCGCGGCCAGATTAAGAGATCTTGATAAACAAAACTGAGCCAATAAACAAATACAAATATTGCAAAAAAAAAAGAAAAAGAAATATGCAAACACACACACACACACACACACACACACACACGCACATTGCTTGGTGGGGGAAAAGCTTTGGTAAACGTTCTTATCGACTGATCGATAATGAGTGGGCGGCCGGCGGCAGTGAAGGAAGTGCATTATGTGTGTGGCTAGACTGTGGCTGGGAGCTTTTCTGGCGCAAGGGGTCGGCCGACGTGACCAGCCGCACATAGAGCGCGAAAGCTCTGCGACACCGGCGACGTCACTGCCAAGGCCTGGAATGGTTCCCGCTGGGTCGGGCCGGCGCTATATAAAGCGTCATGCAGGGCGAGCGTACCGCGCATATTGCAAATACTTATATCTTCAGTCGGGTCGGCTCGCATCGAGTTGTCGCTAACAAATACGCACACTCAATACACACACGCACACACGCACAGCATGTGGTCCAAGATTGCCATTGCCGGCGCCCTGGCCGTGATGGGCGGTGCTCTCTACTCGAGCGTTGTGGATAACTTTGCGTATGTGGATCGATCCCTGGACGTGGCCATGCCCAGGGCGAGGCGTCATGTGGAGCAGCCATCGGAGTAATCGCCGAATGGAGATGGAGAAGGCTATGAGGGGAATGTGAAGGGGATGATGGGAGTAAAGTGAAGTGAAGTGAAGTGGAGTGGAGTGGAGTGGAGTAGAGTGGAGTAAAGTGCTTGGCCAGTGGATTCGCTTGCAACTAGTTCACTCCGTGTTGTTGTTGCAACCAAATGAACTAGTTCATTAAGTCCTCCAACAGCAGCAGCGCTGCCATCTAGTCTCGGCTTGTGTTCGTACATTCTACATGCATGAATCACAAGCGCGAACCAGCAGCAAATGAACAAGTTCTTCACAGTGCCAAGGCGAACAATAGTCACAACATAAAGAAAAGCAGTTCGAGCTTTAAATTATATCAACTTTAAGTTAACCAATTTTTTTTTTCAATTTTTTTTCCCCCGGTTTAATATTTAACTTTGGCTAAGTTCCTACGCTATAAGCTATATATTATATTATGTGCATGTTGTAAATAGTTATTAAACTAAACAACAACAAAAATAAAAAACAAAAAGCTACATATTTGTTTTATAAATTAGAGAGGAAGGCGTGGTTGAGGCGATGCTAGACAGCTAAGCAGCTAAAATATATCTAAAAAAATGAATAGTTAAAATAAATATAGAAAATTAATAGCTGAAATAAATAAAAAAATAGTAATATCTAAAATAATTAAAAACTGACTCGCTATATATATATATATATATATATATATATATATATATATATATATATATATATATATATATATATATATATATATATAAACAAATTACTGTCTAATAGCTAAAAGAAATATAAAAAATTACTAGCTAAATAGTTAGAATAAATATAAATATAATAAGCCCACATTTTATATTTATTATAAATAAATAACTAGATAAATATAAAAATGAAAATGAATGAAGTAAATATAAAAATGAATCTCTAAGCAGTTAAAATAAATATAAAAAATTAATAGCTAAAATAAATATAAAAATTAATAGCTAAACAGCAAAAGTAAATATACAAAATAAATTGCTAACATAAATACAAAAAAATAATTGCTAAGCAGCTAACAGAAATATACAAAATGAATAGCTAAATAGCTGAAATAAATATAAATATAAAAGTCAAAATAAATTTTATATTTATTATAAATAAATAACTAAATAAATATAAAAATGACATGCTAACCGCTAAAATAAATATACAAACAAAATTAACAGCTAAACAGTAAAAATAAGTATAAAAAGAAATAGCTAAGCGCTAAATACTACCTATAAAATATTTTGCTCATTTGAGCTGCATGTCATATCAGTTAAGTTAGTTTAATGTTAATGATAACAGTAATCAAAGTACCGTCCCATATGGATTGATCCATTACTTTATTTTGGAGATTTTACCTTAGGAAATATTTTGACAGGCAGATGGACAGATGGACGGACGGATACTCGGACAAAAGGACAGTTAGACAATGCTATATCGACTCAGCTCGACGTCCTGATCAAGAATATATATATTTGATGGGGTCTGTCAAGTCACCTGCTGCCTTATATGAAAGTTTAGCTAAATAGATTACAAAAATAGTTGTGCTTAGCAAGCATATGTATATATAAATATATATATATATATATATATATATATATATATATACTGGATAGGGCATTAGGAAATGTACAACTGAGTAGAAGCGAAACATGACGTAAGCTCATCAATGTGACAACAACAAGGAAGCAAACGAAGAGGAGGGAAAAAATACATTGCGAATTATTGTTATCATGCGAACATATGTTTATATAGTAGAAGTATATTTGAGCTAAGTTGAAGTACTTTTAGATTAACTTTTTTGGGAAATGTGTGTGTCTGTGTCTGTGTGTGTGTGTGTGAGCGTAAAATGCCATTAAATCAAAAGCTGCTCCCATCAACAATCATATTTACTTTGGTTTCTCAAAACTCATTTAGGGCTGGCCACCAACTCGACTGGACTGAACCGAGCCGAGCCGCACCAAATGGGGCGGCCGGAAGAGGGCGATGGCTAGAGGGGGACAGGGGGTTGGGGTGATGGAGCTTAGGGCTGACGGGCTGCCAAAATCTGTGGGCGCACTAAAAATGACTGGCAAGCCGCAAATACTTTGTCAGGATCAAGTTGACACTCGTTGCCCATAGGATCCCAGCCCCAGCCCCGGCTCCTGCTCCTGCTACAGCTACAGCTGCCGGGCCCTTCCCTGCCCGTCAGGGTCTCTGTGCATGGCCGTTCGCATTTGACACTCTTTCTTTTTTTTGCCAAACAGACACACACACACACCTACATGCAAAGAAATGAGTAGACAGAGTCACACAGACAGCAGCCAGTGTGGCCCTAGGCCAGCTTTGTAGCCAACATGCGTGTGCGGAGGCATTTTGGCAGAACAGATTGCTGAAGATTTGATTTTGGGCAGCCACCCAGCGGCCGGCACAATCGTTAATCTAATGAAAGATGACGTACACTGAGCGACAAATTTTGGACTCTGGCTAGCCCACACTGGCACTCCCTCTCTCTCTGCCTCCCTCTCTTTGTGTTCAGTTGCTGTTACTTCATCCGATTTGCTCTGTTTGCTAATCATTCATCATGGCTCGCCAGAGTCGAGTCGCCAAGTAAAACAATCTGAGGGTGGTTGGGGCCGGGGGAGGTGAGGGCGGCTGGCCGGTCAGTATTGATAGTTGGCCTAGGTGACTGGTGCTGGCGCCTGGGCAAAGTTCAATCGCTTGTCTCGTGTCGGCTTACCGTAGTCGCTGCTCGCAAATTCTCACTAAAATTTGCAACTTAACGACTTGTGGCGAGTCCTGGTCACGCCCACAGCACGGCCACTTGTCGCGAGTGGGCCAATAAAATTTGATTAGCCCCGGGGCCGCAGCGGCAAAATCCTTTAGGTCTCAAGATTGCAGCTGCCCGAAAAAGGTCCAAAAGGGCCGAAAGGACGCAGCAATATGAGAATTTATATATGTTTGCCTCACTGTTTCGGCATTTGCTTACCACCACCCACACACCCACCCATCCACACACACACACACAGAGTATACAGAGTATACAGAGTCGGAGTGGGAGTGGGAGCGTGGAAGAGAGACGGCGCTAACTATTGTATATTCATGGGGCCAGTTGGCAACTTGGCCAGGCCGGCAGGACACCGAAACGTGGCCCGGGGCCGAGCTGGCCAACTTGGGTTAATTTACATTATAAACTTTGAATATTTTATTGTTTGTCTAGGAAAGGACACAGCTGCCGGCAAAGCAGATCGTGAGTGCTGCTACCAGCCACTGTCTGTGTGAGTGTGTGTGTGTGTGTGTGTGTGTGCTGCGGCTACAACTGCCAGCTAAGACCACATTTATTGACACTTGGCAATACACAGAGCAGGAGAGACAGCTAGAGAGTGAGAGAGTAAGAGTAGAGAGCATGCGGTCAGCCTCCTGCTGAACAGGTTGGGCTCAACATGCGGCACTGTGGTCAGGACGAGCCAGCCGAGTCTCGTTGCTTCGATTTAATGACGGCATAAACATTTTTGTCCAAATTATGAGACAGCTGTCCCTTTCCAAATGCTCACCTTGCTAGCTACCATCTACACCTGTGCTGCTGTCATCATTAGCATTAACATCGACATCGGCATCGGCATCGGCATCGACATTGTTATTGGCGGTGCTTGTTAAGCTTTTAAGCATCGGGTTACTAAATAATTAAACTATTTCCAGCTGCCAGCTCGTAAACCAAATCAACCGCAGTTTTCTGTCGCTCCCAGCCCCCAAGGCGGGGCGCTCACAGATGCACGGCTCAGGGTGAGGCTAATGCGGACACAAGCAGCTGATAATTGGAAATTGAAAATTGATATGAAAATGGAAGTGCCAGCAGTAAGCAGAAAAGCTCTTCTTAGCTTCACTTGCGAATAAAAAGTACAGAGAGAGAGAGAGAGAGAGAGAGAGGGCGAATGATATGAAAAGGTGAGTGACTAATTGCTTGAGGGATAACGCTTATAGAACTTTTTGCTAGTTCAATATTGAGGGGATTTTACTTTCAGGACAACGCAGTGAGCTTTCATAATACCGTATTGAACAAAAATTTTGCGAATGAAAGAAGCCTTAGATGTATATGCTGTATGAGCATATTTATATCTATTATATCTATTTATATCTATGCAATACTCTATGAGTATGGCTTCGATACCGAACTAATACGCTTCCGTTTGGTAAAAATGATAAAGAAATTTGTCAGCTTTCCTACAGATCTTTAACACAGACTGATATCTAATATTGAATTTCTTTATATTCATATATATTTTTATATTTATGTATATTGGTTTTCTCGCAACTCGAGAATGCATTCCATTCTAATTTAATAGTTTAATTTAAATTAGCAAAAGAGCATCTCACACTGTGCTGCATATGAGATTTCCGAATGTTCGTATTAAGTCGCCTTCTCTTCGTCCATTGGCAATCAAACCGAGCCTGTGCGAGTGGCTCCCATTTCGCTCTCACTCACCGATAATCGAGGCTGTGTTTTGCAACATCTATCGTTGTCCCGCTCTCGCTCTCGCTCTCTAAGAGCGCTCTCTAAAAGCGCGTGGATCATATTTTTACAACACTCAATCGGTGCATGCTCACTAATACTAATGCAACAATGGCGATAATCGAGGCTGTGTTCAGGAACATCTATCGTTGTCCCGCTCTCGCTCTCTAAAAGCGCACACTCACGCGGATAGTATTCCTATAACACTCAGTCAGTGCACGCTCTCTGCCTCGCACTAATACTAGTGCAACAATGGGAGCCAATTGCAACTAAATTCAACAGCATTAGATAACTATAAGCAGCAGCAATGACAGAGCAATTCACACATATACACATGTACACTATATAATATATGTAAAAATATTTGCTTGCTCTGTCTTATAAAAGCAATCAAAGCAAGTATAAGGCCTGCCGTACTCTTTACTCTTAGGCAAAACTGAATTGAATCGAAGGAAGTATTTAATAGGCATATTATTCCAATGAGTGTTTCAGAGAATTTCACTGTGTTATTCCAGATATATTCCAGCTCTGAGTAGAAGTAGAAGAAAAAGCAGAGCACGAAGTCAGATTTATGCTAGAGTTATATTACAATTATTGCTGCTTAGCCTGAACTTTGTCTGTTTGGCAGCGGCTTTTGTCTCAAATCTCTTAGCTAGGTGCAAATTCTATTTTATGAGTTTGCTACGTTTCGCTGTCGCCGTCGCAGTCGTGTGGCAATCAACTGAAGCACCCTTTCGCTTATGAGTGCGGCAACTTTCACGAAATCGAAAGCCTGGCTAATAAAAATACGAGACAATTTAAGCTGCAATTTTGCTGTTGTTATGCTATGTTCTCTCTTTCTTCCTCTGCTTTGTGCTTTAATCCCAGCCATACGCGACGCACGTGACCCCAGAGCTTGCGGAAAAGGAGTACACGCCGAACAGCATTTTGGCCAAGCCTTACCTGAGTGGCTGCCTTGGCATACCTACGCACCTGGCCAAATAAATAATTTATAAATGTTTCTTATGCAAAGATTAGCACAGCATTTCGACGCCTCCACGCGTAACAGTTTTTGTTCGACTGCAACATTTAAGAAATGTTTCCGCTCTCTCTCTCTCTCTCTCTCTCTCTCTCTCTCTCTCTCTCTCTCTCTCTCTGTTATTCGCTCCTATCTGACAGAGAAAACTCATTTAGGGAAATTCTTTTTTTATCGCCAGCGTCGCATCGAAATTAGCCAAGGGAATGGAATGGTCGGATGCATAGAATTCTCGCATAATAAATTATAATGCAAATCCGCGCTTAAGATCACAACAAACAGCGCTGGAAAAACAAGGCACTTAATGTGAGCCAGGCTACCCCGTCCCCCTCGCCCTCCCCCACTCACACTTGACTGGGCCGCAGGTTTTCTTCTTCATTCTCTTTTTTTTTTTTTTTTTGTTTCGCTGCGGCCGCCATTTAAAATGATAAAAATCGCAAACAATTTTTGCCCGGACCGCAGTCGACAATGACAAAATGCCAGCACACACACACACATGCACTAGAGTGTATCTGTGTGAGCAGGAGCAGAGTTATTTTTTGCTGTGGTGGCCATCGAAATAGTTAAGCAGGCAATTTGTAACGCTTTGCACTCACCAATCAATCAATCGGCAGATAAACAGAGATACTTCAGATGCAAGCGGCAGAGATAAGTCCGCTGAATAATAATTTATTTCGCCTGCCACATCTCAAAGTATTATTCAAAGCGCACAATCAAATCCCCACGAAATCGCAGACCATAATAAATGTCCACGGATTCACTGAATATTTTGTATATACCCACTGTCCGACAGAGATTTTCACTATTTGCTCGACTCCCAATTGGCCGGAGAGAGTGGGGAGGAGGCTGGAAATGAAATGAATGAAACAATGGAAAGTATTGTTAATAGTCCTAGTCTCTACCTTGGATCTTTATTCTATTTATTCTCTATTTGCAGAGAATGAAGAGAGGGGGAAGGGAATAATTGCTTGAAAAACAATCTGAAATATTGAGGTGCACAATGGAAATTTGTGATTTATTTTGGTTGATTTATTTTTATTTTTATTTTTATTTTTATTTTTATTAAAAATGTGTATATTTTATTAAGCAAGTTTTCTACTTTCTTTAGTGGATACTTATTCTGGTTTTCATGAAAACTTTTGGTTCTTTATTTTATTTTAATCGAACTTGAAATGTTTTGGTTTCTTATAGATAATCGTGCTAATGTTGTTAAGATATCTCATTGCATTATGAATAATACGAATCTACGGGGCTACGGGAAGCACACCATACGCCGTACAGGCTCGAGGCTGCCATTTGAGATACATATGTACATGTATGTACGTCATGTCGAATATGGGCAGCCGTGCAGGGTTGCCAGATGGCTCCGTCGCATGTGGACAGCCCTGTGATTGCAATAAGAATTCTCCTAGGACTTCCAATTGCTTATCGATAACTCGATTCAGATGCATGAAATCGATATACAAATTGCAGTTGCTTGAGCAATAATTGCCTGCCTTTCCAGGGCTAGAGTGACTGAATTCGCTAAGTAACTCCGATGCATACATATATAGTACTCACCTATACAAACACCTATAAAATTCGTCATCTCATACAAGAGCATCACGGCAGGAGTCTTTAAGTCTGTCCGACTTTTCGCCCACTTGTTTACAATTGTTATTCATATTGTAAGTAAGGAAAAGTTTAAAGATCAATTGCAAAGCTCTGTAAGTTATATAAGTCATGGGATGAGGGAGTGAGAGGGAAGATGACTGCAAATCAGATTTATTTCTTATGCAAAGCGCATTAAACTTCGGCTGTAACTAGGACTTGAGCCTTGCCAGGTCTTACTCCCTCTTTCATTCAGATATCTACCATATCCATTCTAATAGAAAGAGAGAACGAGATAAAAAGAGAGAGAGAGAGAGAGAGCGACTTACATCTACGTTATGTGATGAATATATTTATGGGTTAACAATATGTAAATTCGCATTTAAAACTTTGCCCGAAGGCGATTACCCACTAGCCCCTGGTGCTATCGAGAAACTTGTTAATGGCCAGTCGCCAAAGAGCGGGAGAAAGAGAGAGAGAGAGAGAGAGAGAGAGAGAGAGAGAGCGATAGGGAGAGTAAAAAAAAGGAAAAGAAAAATGCATTCCTAACTTTCGCCATATGCTAAACAAAAGAGCGTCATCTAGGGGGAAGAGCGACAAAAGTTATGCAGGATACTTAAGCATCTGGGGCGGGGCGGGTCGGACTGCGGTCGTGGGACTCCTGCTGCTGCTGCTGTTGCTGCTGCGTGCAATAATAATGGTAAATAATAAAACGCAGCGAGAGCAGACGAAGAAATGATAATAATGCAGCAGCAGAAATTGGTCAAAACAATATAAATGCAAATGCAGCGGCAGCAAGCGCCGCCGTCGACGGCGCTGTTGGTGCAGCCCTGAAAGGCATTTTAATCAGTTGGTGGCGTGGTGGCCGCCTCCTGCTGCCACCCTCCCTCTGTCAGTGGGCGTGGCAGGTGGCAGGTGCGGACCGCGTGCTCTGCATAGCAAATGCGTCCAGTTTATGGTCTGCTGCAGCAGGAGTAGTAGCAGCAGCAGCAGCAGGAGCAGCAGCAGTTGGCCAAGTTGTCAACCGATGCATAAGCGCCACAAGTTGCAACGCGTTGCCTGCCCCCCCCCCCCCCCCGACCCACTCCCACGGCTCTGCTCCTACCCCTGCCATCTGGGCTGTCGCTGCAGCCAATTTGAGCGCCTTAGCTGTTTACCTGTTGACCCGCCCGCATGCATAAATCATTGACAAATCGCCCAGCGACTCCCATAACGAGCAGCCGCTGCAGCGAGTGGGCGTGGCAGCGCCTGCCGCAGACAGCCAACTGAGCTGAGCTGACCTGACCTGAGCGGCTCTCTCAAGCAGTGAATAAACACGCTGTCCAAAATGGATTAGGGCCCAGCGGATTCTGGGGTCTAATGGCCTAGCAAAGGGCACTACGAGTGAGTGTGATGGACTACGAAATACCCTATAAACTGAATTCTTTTACTAGGCAATGAGCCAAAAATGGTATGATAATTCATGATTCTCGAGTGTCATGGTCTATCAAAGTGTCTTACGCTTGACTGTGATTGACTACGAGATACCCTATGAAGTACATTTTTAAAGTAGACAAAGTATAAGCCAAAAATGGACAATGAGTCTGATCGTATGGCCTACCGAAGGGTAGTATGAGTGAGTGCGATGGGCAAATACCCTGTAAATGGCATATGTCAATTTTAGGTGTGAAACGAATAAATGAAAACCCAAGTCTTGTGCCCCACGGCTGCACTGATTGACCCTGAGATACCCTATAATGTTCACATTTACTCCAGGCAAACTGTGGCTCACAAATGTATGACGAAGGCGATTACAATTGAATGTGATTGCCTATGAAATACCCCATAAAGAGAGTAAGTTCTTGTCGAGTAGATTCGACTGGCATATATATACATATATGTATATATATATATTTTTCTCTTATTTGCAATTTATATTTTTAATTTAGTTTCTTTGTAGCAAATTTCGAGCTGTGTTTTCTATGGGTTAGATATCAAATGAGAAGCGAATCGTAGCTAATTCAGAGAGGGTTAGAGGGTTAGAGGGTTAGAGGTTTGCAGTTAGAGGGTTTCTTAATCAAGCAGAACGACAGTGCTAGAGCTTTTTCTTGCAGCTCATATCATTATTATATGTATATATGTATGTATGTATGTGGATATATGTATATACATATGTATATACTGTGCATATGTATATGTAAGCAAATTATTCGATTAGCATTGTAAATGGTTTATTTAAGCGCATTTATCTGCTTCAATTGCAATTTGTCACGCCGCCCTCGCCTCGTCCCGCCCCGCCACAAGCAACATTCGCCTCGCCTTTATTAACTAATTAGGAACAGCTGCAGCAGCTGGCTCTAGTCTCAGGTCTTCCTCTCTCTCTTTCTCTCGCTCTCTCGCTCTCTCGCTCTTACTTTATGTTGGCCTTGTTAATAATGTATTTGTTCCACATGCCGTCTTCTGGCTTTAGTCTTAATTTCAAAAGAAGCTGGTGCAGACGCAGAGACAGAGAGAGCGAGAGAGAGAGAGCGAGAGAGAGAGGGAGAGAGAGAGGGAGAGAGAGAGGGAGTTTAGTGAATTTGCATTTTCATTTTGGTGCGGCGTCTGTGGCAGCCGATGGAAAATGTTAATGAATTGCCCAAATCGCAATGCAAACGAAAATTCAATTTGCAAAAATAGCAGCAACACAGCAGCAACAACAACAACAACAACAACAACAACAACAACAATAACAATAACAACAACAGCTGCAAGAATTGCAATAAATTCATTGCACATCTGCCGACGCCTTGGCAACTTTGGCTGCAAATTGCCATTGATTGGTTTTGTTGCATGTTGCATGTGGCAAGCGCAACTGCGTGCCGCACTCGAGCAGTTGTGCCTTTGCATGCTTCATTATATTGTTGGCTTAATTAAAGGATAATAGATTTATATGCTTGCCTAAGACTGTAAGCTTCTGCGAGTGTGAGTGTGTGTGTGAGTGTGTGTGTGTGCGTGAGTCTGTGTGTGCGTTTGGCTGATATGCATGCCCTGCCCATGTGCAGCTGCCAAGTTAAAGCGCAAACTGCGCACTGCCAGTGCTCCAAGAGAACTTTGAGAACTTATTAGACGGCAGAGAGAGAGAGAGAGAGAGAGAGAGTCCAGAGAGCTGCAGCAGACAACAAGCAACAACGAACAACGAACAAGCAACAACAACAACAACGGCCAACCAATAATAACAATAATAATATGCAAAAGGCCAATAATAAAGTTGTTACGACTTAAGCAAGCCCAGACGTCTATCCAAGGGCTTCCTCTCGGCCATCGTCCCGCCTTCTCTCCTATACAGCAGCCAAAGAATTTTAAGCGAAAAATGTTTGATACATCAAATAATGCACTTTGATTCCATGCAGCAGCAACGCGCAGCAGCAGCGTGGCAAGGCGTGGCAAGGCGTGGCAAGGCAAAGCGAAGCGCTCCAAAGTATGCAACGCAGGCAAATGCTGCCCTGCCCTGGCCATAATTGAATTTATTGCCAAAGCTGTAAGCGTATAATCGAAATAAGTGCGAGCAGGCAGTAGCCAGCGAGACCGCCCTGAGTGGCAGAGTGGCTCAAGAGCTATATGAATAGTAGGCACTGTATGCATCCATTGCAAACGGGAATGATTTGGGCAAGAAATGGGAGCAAAGCTAAGAGTCGGAAGAAAACTTATAGAGAGTAGAGCAATAAGAGAGTGAGAGTAGGGGAAAGAGAGAGGGAGAGAGAGAGGGAGAGAGAGAAGGAGAGAGAGAGGGAGAGAGAGAGAGAGATAGATAGATAGATGGATAGATAGACAGATAGAGGAAAACTCGGAAGAATTCTATATAGCGTAGAGCAATAAGACAGATAGAGAGAAAGAGTGAAAATATGTGAAAATAGAGAAAAAGACATAGAGAGAGACAGAGACAGAGACAGAGAGAGAGAGAGAGAGAGAGAGAGACAGAGAGAGACAGAGACAGAGACAGAGACAGAGACAGAGACAGAGACAGAAAGAGAGAGAGAGAGAGAGAGAGACAGAGACAGAGACAGAGACAGAGACAGAGACAGAGAGAGAGAGAGAGAGATAGAGACAGAGACAGAGACAGAGACAGAGACAGAGACAGAGAGAGAGAGAGAGAGAGAGACAGAGACAGAGACAGAGACAGAGACAGAGACAGAGACAGAGACAGAGACAGAGACAGAGACAGAGACAGAGACAGAGACAGAGACAGAGACAGAGACAGAGAGAGAGAGAGAGAGAGAGAGAGAGAGAGATTAAGAAAAGGAGTTGCTATGTAAATAGAAATATAGAGAGCATACGTCAATAAAAGAAAGAAAGTAATTACTTCCTCTAGGGAGTGAAAGAAATGGAGCCAGAGGGAGAAAGTTACATAGGGACGAGGAGAGACATGAACAGGGAAAAGAGATTTAGAAAGCCAGAGAAAGTAAAAGGCGTAAATAATACGATTTAGATCATCGCTTTCTTCGCTACCTTCCAAGTCAATGTAGCCCGGTCCGTCGATAGGTTTTTCCATTGAGTCATTAGGAGACTTTCGAGTTTTTCTCATATTTCGTAGTTTGATTTACAGATCAGAAACATTTGATAAAATAGTCAAACCTCATAAATTTAATAATACAAAATAAAATGTATTATATCCAAAATATTTAAAGTGGTGTAAAAATGATTAAGCTAGTAATATGAGCAGGAGCAGATCAGGTGCTAATTCATGTCATCAATTGCTCAATTGATTTCAATTTTATGTGGTGAAACCTAAATAGGTCAATTATTTATATATAGCTTTGTATACTCATGAAGAACCCATAATTTGGACTTTTCAGCCATTGCAACTTGTGCGAAAGTGATCCCCAAAAAGAAATAGAAAAATAATCACTCGAAATGGGCGCTGAGTGGAGCAGAAATTGGTTCATTATCGGTTGGAAAAGAGAAGGAAAATAAAGAAAAACAAAGAAAACGCAAACAACACACAAAACTTGGTTAATTGAGAAAGGAGACCGCAGAGAGAATAAAACAAAAATATAAAAAAAAATGCCTTAAGTTTCTGTTTACGCACGCAATTAGCCAAACGATGGACCTGGGGCAAGTTTGCAGCCAGAGCCAGAGGGATAGGGAGAGAGAGCGAGAGGGGGTTAGCTAGAAGGAGAGCTCGCACTCGAGTCGCAGCAGTCAGCGCGGACAGAAGGCTTAATTATGTTTTCTCTCGCTGAGAGCTACAGTCTTCACTGTCACACACAGCCGGGCCGGACCGGGCGAACCGGGCGGACCGGGCGAACCGGGCGAACCGGGCGGACCGGGCCGGGCGCTGCAGCAACATCAAATGGAAACAAATGTGGAATCCCTAAGCGCTCGCTGCTTAAGTAATTGCCAGCTGCACGGCTGAGCTGGAGGCGTGGCGGTGGCCGGGCTGGCTTTCTCATTAGCCAAAAGGCCAACAGCGACGGACAGTGTAAATGAAATGAGCTGCTTTAAAGTTAACTCGGACAGGGCTCAGTGTGGTGGGGCAGGAGCTTGACCTCCTGTGCGGTGGGGGTGTTAGGCTTGGGGTCGGCATCTGGACTCAACTTGACTCGAATCGAGTCGACTCGCTGAAGTTTTATTGCATAAATTAACTTGGCCAAACACAATTTCGCAATTATTTTGCAATTAATAATTTATATGCCCAGACGAGTTTTCCAGCGTGGCAGGAGGCGGCTGTCTTCGCGGGCTGCTGTTGCTGCTGCTCCTTTAATCTGATTTTAAATGGCGACTTTAAATGACGCTAACCACAGCAGCGCACCACCGCACCACCGCACCACCATGCCACGCATTTATTTTGATTTTGACAGTCGAGTGCGGCTTTTGGCCTTGTTTAAGTTTTGCGGTCGAGTTGTCATGTTGCCGTTGTAGCTGTCACTTCATTACTGTCACACGTTAGCTGGCCGAGCGCTTTAAGTGGCTTTCACCTTGACGCCGCACAGCAAGCCACAACAAAATCTGCGCACACACACACACACGCATGGATTGAAGCCAGGCCAGGCGACATCAAGTTGGCCACAAGGGAACTCATTATACAAAGTCCGGCTAAGAGCGTCTGCTTCCTGACTCATGCCAGATGCCCTCCCGAGCAGCTGTATCTGTGCACGTTTTATGACACACACGCACGCACACACATCCACTCACACTCGTTTATATATATGTACATATATATATAAAAACGCATCCGCTTCGCACACACATTTTATACATTATTGGAAATCGTGCGCTTCGTTAGCGACAAATCTGTTGCAAAGTAGCCAGCGCCTATGCCGGACACACACACACACACACGCTCACTCCCCCCCCCCCCCCCCTCACACACACACACACACCTACACACAGCACCCAGACTCGAGAGTGCTTTCATTTCATTTCGCTTTGTGTGTGACAGTTTCTGTTCCGCCTTCGCTTTGCCTTTGGCATTGTTGCCGAGGCTTATCATTTATTGCTGCTGATTGGTTTGGCAGTCCATCCAGGTCCCACCCACCCATCCACCCATCCACCCATGCACCCACCCACCCATCCATCCACTCTCCACCCCACCCCCACACATTATCAATGGCATCTGGCTTGAATTTTGCATATGCATTGCATATGCGAGGCATTCACAAAAAGTATTTCAATTCAGTGCGCCCCAAGTGCTGCACTGCAGATACCCTGTAAAGCAGGCTGCGTCCCTTCAATGGAGCTTACATTCTAATTTGAATGAGCTTATGTCTAGTCTCATTGCGCATCATCTCTGCCTGAGCATCATCATTGCCCATATACCCTGTATTTCTGCACGCAGTCGATATGCTCGCATTGAATTGATTGAAAAGTGCCAATAAAAGAAATTTAATTTAATTCTCCACATTCAAGCATGACCTCTCCTGCCCTCACTCACCCCCACTCTTCCCCTCTCTGTCCCACACACACACATAAAATCGAAACGCATTTGTCAGCATTTTGCATTTAAACTTTTGGCTTTAAGTTGAATTTGAAACATTTGCCGCCATTTGCGGCACATCAAACGAAAAAGCCGCCACTTGTCAGTCAAGATGCCGGGTGGCTCTGCGGTGCGACTAACTGGGTGCTGCTGCTGCTGCTGCTGCTGCTGCTGCTGCTGCTGGTGGTGCCAACTGCCAAAATGTGTTTAAAACTTTAGCTGAAAGATTGCTAAAACATCGAAATGGATTGGTCAGCGCAACTTCAAAAGACACTTCCTCTGGCTCTGCCTCTGCCTCTGCCTCTGCCTCTGCCTGTAGCTCTACCTCTGCGTCTGCCTCTGCTTCTGCCTCTGCCTCTGCCTCTGCCTCTACCTCTGCGTCTTTCACTGCCAGAGGAAGTTCACATATTTCTTTGTATATATATTCACGATGTGAAATGAGTATATTGGTTTTATGCAATGTTCATTTCGCTGTCTGAACGTCCGGCCATCATCCATCTGTTCGTCCTCCTGATCTACTGCCCGTACCTTCATCCGTCCATGCACACATCTGTCCGCCTGTCCGTTCGGTACTTCGACTGACTGCAGAGACTCCAGAGACTGCAGAAACTCCAGTTCTAAGGTTTTCGCAATATACTCACGAGGCATTCGACGTTCTAGGCAAATAGGGAAATACTATATCCGGCATCATTAAGGTAGCAGAGACTTAAAGTCTAGAATACATACACTCCTGTTCACAGCTCAAGCTCAAAAATACATTGTACAGCCCTCAGGGAAGTGCTAAATCGCAAAGGCTTCTAAAGTCTAAGAGCTAAAATCTGAATCGAGCTTTACAGAGAATTGAGTTGCTATGGGCTGCCTCTACGCACGATCCAAAAATGATTTGTACGTATCTTTGAGTGCATGGAATATCGAAAATACCCTATAATTTCCCCAGTTGCGAAGCTTAGGCTCAAAAATTGAACAGTTACTCTATACTATTATTACTATAAACTCTTTTGATTTGAAGGAGGAGTAGTGGAGGAGGAGTAGTGGCAAATTCAGAGATATTCTGTTAGATATTATCTTCTAAAGTCTTTCGTCTGGTATATAATTAATATTGACTTATTGGGCACATATACTGCATCATATATTGGGCCGTATCAAATGGGATCAAAAGATCATTATCCAATATTTGGGAAACTCCGAAAGGGTTTACGCTTACAGTAAGTTCCTTTCTGCATGCTTAAGACTCGAAAGAGATTCAATTGTTTTGAATGCATGAACAAGTATTATGCAGCTGGTTACGCCCGACTGCAATTTCTTGTTCGCCTCTTTTAATTTAGGCAAAAGCATTTGCTTCGGTAGTCAACAGCTGCGGCGTCTTAGAGATCTCTGGAATTCTTATAAATCTGTTGCCGATTTTCATAATTCGCATTTTTATTGCTGATTCTCAGGCAGAGAAACTAAACTGAGAATTGCGAAATGCCTGTAGATATATGGGCATCGCATTAATATGGAGAGACATTGTTGGGGATTGTGATGCGCTGGGGCCTGTGGGCTGTGGGCTGTGGGCTGTGGGCTGTGTGTTTAATCGTCTTTGGCTGCGACCACGCCCCCTTTTGTGAATCTAATCAACGGCCCGCATTTGAATGGCGCCAGGCGAAGCCACAAGGGCGAAGACGTGGACGCTGACTGATTAGAAAAAATGCTGTAAGACAACAACAAGCAAGCGGGAAACGGCAACAACGGAAAAAAAAGAAAAGTTTTGGGGTGGGGCAGGGGCGACAGAGGCCAAAATGAATAAAAAAGAAATTCATCAAATTTTGGCAGCGTAGCAAAAAGCAACGCGCTGCCCTTTGTTGTGCTTAATGTTCAGGATACGGGCAGGAGTGGTAGAAGGGGAAGAGGTAGCAGCAGCAGCAGTCGGCAGCAGCAGCTGAGGCTGGGAGCACGAGCCGGCGACAGGAAGCGGCTTGTCAGCACACAGCAGAAAAAAAAACCAGGGGAAGAAGAAGCACAGAATGAGATATAAAAAATGTGGAGATGAAAAAAAATATTGTTGAAAACAGTTAGCGAAACAATTTAATGATGAATGATGGTCAATAGCAAATTTCTTGCCAAGCAGCGCGCCAACGCCATCATGCGCTGCCCTCTGCTCTGCTCTGAAGCTGCTCCAGATCCACTGAGGCATATGCACATGGCCCGGCTCAGTCAGCTAAGCAGGGGCAGAGATCGGGCTGCGACGCGACTGAGACTGAGCTGAGCTGGTCACAATGTTTTTCAATTGAAAACCAATTTATAACAAAGCAACGAGCGCTGCAAGCAAGTCGCACACTGAGATACCCTCTCCACCAAAATGTTTGCCTGAATGAAATATTAGTTCTATATATAAATATAAAGAATTAGCTCTATATGTTACTCAGTTTAGGAATTATAGCTAAGGATTGTAGAAGGCACCTTTTTGGTTGCTATAAAGACAAACAAAGTCTCAATTTTTAATGTAAAGTATATGAATTAAATCATTAGACTTGGAATTAGACAGATAGTTTGACTGTATCTAAGTTGCATGTTGTAAGTTGTGAAGTCAGAGTTCTACACTTCATAATATTAATTTAAAAATAAATAAAAAATAAGACAAATCCCTCATTGAATTGAAGCTCATCATTGATGAAATAAAAACTCATCCTAGATTAAATTATATATTTTATTATATAATTAACAATTTTAATTTACTAAAATTGTCCTTAAAAATAATATGAAGAGATATAAAATAAAGAAAGAAGAAATATAAAATAAATGAAAAGAAAAATGCAAAAGAAAAACAGTAAACTAGATGAAAGCATATGCCAAGGATACTTTGAGCTAATCAATGTAAGGTAGATCAGTCACTCGGTCAGTCAATCACTCAATCAGTCAATCAGTGACTCAGTGAAGCATCAATATTTTATGGACATTGTCCGCTGCGAACTCTAATTGGAGTTAGAGTTGGCGCTGGGCCTTGAGCAGAGACAGAGACAGCAGCAGCAGCAGCAGCAGAAGTAGAAATTGAAGCTGATGCTGTCAGTGCTCGGCGCGGCAATTATCGGTCGGCAGCGTTTGATGGGCGACTTAAATTGGCATTTATCACATTGACAATGCCGAATGGCATTTGTGTTCATTCCGTGCTTCATTCATTAATTCACGCCATCCGTACGGCAGTTCGTCCGTCCGTCTGTACGCCTGTCCGTCAGTCAGTCAGTCGGACTGTCTGTCATGCGGCGCAGGGCGCGGGGCGTGCGGCAGTTGCAGCAGCTGTCGGCGGGGCATTTGTCAAACGGCTTGCGGTACAGTTGACACAAAAGCTGCACAGACGCTTACCAACACTGAACATGCTGCAGCTACTCCTACTCTCCCTCTCCCTCTGCCAATCCCTCTGCTTCTCCTTCTCCCTCTGCTTCTCCTTCTCCCTCTGCCACTCCCTCTGCCTCTCCCTCTGCCACTCCATCTGCTTCTCCTTCTCCCTCTGCCACTCCCTGTGCTTCTCCTTCTCCCTCTGCCACTCCCTCTGCCTCTCCTCCTCCCTCTCCTCCTCCCTCTCCCTCTCTCGCTCAGCACATTCTGACAAGCTGCCAAAAATGAGTTTTTTTGCGTTCTTTTTCGCATATCATTTGAATGTGGCGCCAGGGCATTAACTGCTGGTCATGCTCAGATAATGCCAGCTGATGCCTGATGCCTGATGCCTGATGGCTGATGTGTAATGCCAATTGCTAATGCATTACATGGCCCAAATTAATGCGCACTCCATGACAAGCCGAAACGTTTCAGGGTCATGATTAACAGATTTCCCTGCCCCAAACGGAGAGGAGGCTGGAGAGGACAGGGAGGCGGGAGAGGGGCTGCGGGAATCTGTCTTAGAGGTAAGTCAAGGCTGGGCCCATCAAACTGGCCAGCCAATTAAGTGTGGCCAGCAGCCACGCCCAGTGCGCCTCCTTGCCGGAGGCCAGGCAATCAGCAATTGCAGCCGGCATTTGGGGCGCCTGCCTCGAGGCGTATAATTTTATTGTGATGAACTGATAATGTGACATTATTGTTGCTCATTTGTCAACAAATTACATCCGCAGAGGCCGCCCAAGAAAGGTGGGCCCAGGCTCAGTGGGCGGTGGGCGGTGGGTGGTGGGCGGTGTTTGGTGGGCGTTGAGCGATGCGATGCGATGTGATGCGATGCTATGCGATGCTGTGGCCATGTATCAATCAGTGTGTACATAACGGCAACAAATTTGGCAAGGATGTGCCGGATGGGCAGCGGGGGCTGCGGGGGCTGCGGGGGCTGGAGCAGGTCCTGGCGCACATAATAAATGAATCGAGCATGCATTGAAAAAGATCAAAAGTGTCAATAAAACAAAGCAGGCAAACAAACTGCCAAGCGATACAAATAAATGCGATGGACTCACACACCCGCACACCCACACACCCACACACACATCGTTGGTTTCTTAAGTGTGTGTTAAAAAAAAAAAAAAAAAAATAGAGAAAGAGAAAAGGAAAAGGAAACTCAGAGCAAGCGAAATGACAAAAGTGGCAAACGTGGCATAAATTACAGCAGCAGCAGACAGAGAGAGAGAGAGAGAGAGAGAGATGGAAGGAGGGAGGGAGCGAAGAGAGGGAGATAGACGCACACACACATGCTTGCTTAAGGACCTTTTGCTCCTTGACCAGTTTAGTTTTTGGACTCGCGCAGCTAACAAGCATTTGGCTTAAGCTTAGCAGAGTCAAAAGCAATGCCCAAGGGTAGCTACACGCGTGTATGTGAGTGTGTGTGTGTGTGTGTGCAGCATCTTCGGCATCTCCTGCATTGACAAAGTAAATCAAGGAAAATTAAATGAATTATTGCTGCAATAAATGTGGACTGAGAGAGCAATATAAATTGTGCATGACTGTCGCTTGGCTGCTCCGCACACACACACACACACACACACACACACACACGCACACATACATGCGCACTATGCTCCACTTCAAGCAGGCAGAGACAATGCCCCCACACTCACACACAAGCAAAGGCAACTGGACAACGAGTCAACTTGACACTGCGCGCGGCCGTTGCGAGTGGCTGAGGGCAGGAGGCAGGGTGCGGGGCAGCTTAATCGAATCGTTGAGCCAGCGAGGCAGCGCCACTGCGAGCCGCTCTATGCGCTTCTCAGCAAACAGAATCATGCGTTTTGGACTGAATTTGAGTTGATATCACATACACTGCGCTTCCGCAGGATACCACACTCTTCATGTCCCCTTCCTAATATTGCATGTATTCAATTTTACTTCAAGTGAACTCGTATAATTTCTATTGAACTTCAGAAATGACTAAATGCTAGATATATTCTCCTAGTTCTCCTAGGCTTCTCAGCTTTTAGCTTAGGCATCCCAAGCGCAGAGTATGTTATATGATATCATATGATATACACAAATATATGATATTATATGATGGGACATTTCTCTCTCCTCTCTCCCTCTCTCTCTCTCTCTCTCTCTCTCTCTCTCTCTCTCTCTCCAAGTACTTCAGCTATGTTTCCAGGACTTTTAGCAATGGAAATTTCAGCTTCGTCAGAGTATTTTGGCATCGGCATGAGGCAGCTATAGATATTCAGCTTCACTCTAGTTTTCCTACTATTGTTTTTGTGGTGCTGCTGCTTCTTCTGCCTCAGCTGTTATTTTTTGTTGTTGGCCGGCGACGTTTTTACTATTTTGGACTTTGATTTATTTCAATTGCTTATAATTTGGAGCACGAGTTTGCCTCGGCTGTGTGGGGGCTTGGGGCTCGGGGCTCGGGGCTAGGGTTTGCGGCGAGTCCAGCGCATAAGTAGAAATAAATAAAAATAGATTAATAGCCGACACGAGCATCCGCACCATAAATCCAGCGACGCGCCCACAAATGATATAATGGCGCTGCCCCGAAAGGATAATTTCACAGCACGCATAAAGCTAAGCCGATCGATACGGATATGGATAAGCTATATATATATATATATATATATATATATATATATATGCGTGTGTTTATATATGTGAGGTATTTGGACTTTCAACAGCTCATCGCACGCACACATGAGATATCTTAACTTAAATTTTCAGCCAAAAGTCGTCCTGCGTTGACAACAACAACAATTGGAGCAGCAACAACAAAAGCTTTTAGGGTCGCATACATTTTTAATGAAACGAAATGCGACCATTAAACATTCCAGAGTCTGAGTTCGAGTCGCTCTGCCCTTCTGCCTCTCCCACATCCGCACTCCCACGCTCTGGCTCTCTCGCTCCACCTTGCGCTTGGGGTCCTTGTCATGGACAGGGGCAGTCGCTGACTTCCTGTCTGTTGTGCCCATGGCCAATGTCGAGCAGCTCGGCCCGCCCATCGCTCATCGCCCATCGCCCATCGACCAACAGCCCCGCCCCTCATTTGCTGCAGTTGCTGCCGCCTTTAGCAACAATTTAAAGTTTTATTAATTTTACCGCTCCACTCTCCGATGGCAGCACACACATACACAGATACACACACACACTCGCACAGCTCATACCCCTGGGCTGCGCTGCAAGCGTTTTCCATTGTTGTTGCGAGTTATTAAAAAACAAGCAGCATGAAAAATCTTTTCTTAATTTAATATTTCTTTGTATAAACGAAAAAAGTAACAAAAAGGAATGAATAAAAAAAAAAAAAGAAAACACATCAGCCAAGGCGCACAAAAAGAAAACCAAAACAAAATGAAGAAAAGCACACAGCTAAAAGGAAGCACGCCGTTGACTTCCTGTTGCCTTTAGTCCGCCCACACACACACCCACACACCCACACACACACACACACTCAACCACACCAACACCCACGCCTCCACACACATACGCGCGCGACGTCTGACAGGCCAACTTTGATATGATTTTTCATTTATTTCCGCTGCTCGTTTTTGCATTTAGTCGAAAAATGTGCGCTTTAGCTTAATTATTTGCCATAAAAAATTACTTAACTCAACTGGGTCAGTTGTGGCGCCATCTCGCGGCAGCAGGCATCATAATTTAATTACCCAGACTCTCACCACCGCCCCTCCCCTCAACAGCTGTGTATCTAAAGTGCCGCCGCTTTGCGAAGACTGCGTGGGCGTCACTTGCCAAATGGAGTCGCCTGCAATTTGCACTCCATTTGTTTGGAGCGAGCGAGACAACACCATATGCATAATTACGTTAAGCTGACGGCTCAATTAGTAATCATATAAGAGATAAGAGAGGCTCATTTGCTTTGCCTGCTACTTATACTAATTGCCATTTGTTGACTGCACTTATAGGCATCGAAGTGTATAAGACAATGGCACACATACTACTTGCGTCCTCTTCACTCTAGCGTACGATCAAGGCGGGCGCTGTGCGCTCACTCTCTGCTGGCAGACTCAAGTGTTTGCAGAAGAGCGAGCAAGACAAAGAATGTGTGCGATATATTAAGAGATAATTCAAGTGAAGCAAAAATGGCGTTGACTCTGCATATGGACATTTGCTTATAATAAATACGTAAGCAATTTATGCAAATGTTGCACTATCCGTGAGTATTATTTGAAGTCCTGTGTGAGGACATTTGTTAAGATTAATTCGAACAGAAGAGGTGAGTAAAAGCTGCGTGTTAAAGAGTAGTATTTAAATAAGTAAGTAAATGCAAGTTATAATGAGCAACAGCTATGACAAGCAAGAGTGAGGGGGAGAGAAAATTGACATGCAACAAGAGAATGCAATTGGCGTGTTCGTTTGTATAAGTGGGAGAAAGAAAGAGAGAGAGAGAGCGTCAGCTGGGCAAGTGTATGCAAAATGCGGCCTTATGACTCTGGATTCTGTTTTATTGGCTGGCCGGTGAGAGCCGTCGTCCAAGCTCCGACAAAGCGGACCATTTGTTAAGCGTGTAATTTGCATGGCGCACCCAAATGGCGCCCAGAGGCGTCGGCGACAGGGTCGACAGTTTGACACATGGCCCGGCCAGGTGTTGGAGAATGTTCGCCTTGGTCGGTAGGCTGGCTGCTCGGCTGCTGGCTTTTGGCCTGTCGGGCTCTCGGCTGGACTGTCGCCTGGCTCATTTCTTGCCAGTTTGTTTTCTGCCGCTTTGCCTGTCGCTTTTCTTCCTGTTTTGGTTGTTTTTGCTTTTTTTAATTGATTTCACTTAAAGTCTCATAATCGTGACACTTTGGCGCCTTTTAATTTGATTTTATTGGCCCTCGACATGCCAGCGGCCAAGGGGCTGCAATAGAGTCGAGTCGGGGGTGGCGGGGAAGCGCGGAGGCGTCGCATTCAAGGGTTGAACGAGTTGAGCCGCCTCATTGGCGCGTTTTATGACGGCAACCTCAACGAACTTTATTATATTATATCAACAACAAACAAAAAAGAAGGAGAAAAGTACAAAAATGCCAGCACAACAATAAAGTCGCATTGTTCGCATTGCTTTTTATCTGCTCCTGCTGCTGTTTTTTTTTTATTTCTAGACTTTTAATGACCCTTGCCGTTCGTTCGTTCGTTTGTTTGTTTGTTTGTTAGCCTAACGCGGCTGCCTTATTTTCGTTTTAATTTGCGTAATTGAGTAGCTCATTTTAATTTCGCCGGCGCCTGTTCCCTTTGTTGCCTTGGCGCCTTTCTGCGGCACTTCTCATAAATGTGTCGGCGCATGCGGCGTATGCGTAACGCCTCGTCCCCCCGCACCCTGCACCCAGTGCGACTGTCATTCCAGCTGGTCAATTGACCAACTGGCTAACTGACCGAATAACCGACGAGCTGCCTAAATGCCTCTTAATTTCTGTTTCAGTTTCAGCTTTCCGCTTTCAGCTTTCAGTTTTCAGTTTTCGGTTTCAGTTTCGGGTTTCAGTTTCAGTTTCAGTTTCAGTATCGGTTGCAGGCTCCGCTCGGGCTTCCGTTGCTGCTGCTCACTCCAAAGGCAGGCGAATCCTCGGCCGGGGACACATTTGACAAATGCGCGGCTGTCGTTGCCCGCAAATACTTAGTCAACGACAAATTACATTTAATTTAATTTTGTGTATCGCCGAGTATCGCTTTGGCAACTGGGAGCGGGAGCTGGGAGCTGGGAGCTGGGAGCTGGCCACTTGGCTACTTGACGGACCCACTCACACAGCCACAGTCACTAGTCAGAAGGCAGCGACGTGTCGGCCTGCCAGGCTTGTTCATTTGGCGCATTGAAGCATTCAGCCATCCATCAGGCGATCCCGGTCAGGGAGCTGAACCGGCCAGAGCAGGAGACGGCGCACAGCGCTGATGACAAAGTTGAGCAGTCAAGCGCGAGCTTTTCCGTCCCCTTCACCCTCCCCCAGTCCCCACCCCTAATGTCAGATACCTTAGCCAGGACACTCTATCCTATCTGTCTAGCTAGCCCTTTTGCCCCCAATTCCCCCCAATCAGCTGGGGCGATGGTCGCTCCATTGATGCCGTTCATTTATATACACGGCTAACGCTGGCAGGACATTTAATTTATTAAAGAATTTGTAAAGCAATAAGCTGCTAGCCCACTGGCCACGCCCCGCTCTACGGGCCCACTCCACGGCTCAATTTCCATTTGGCAACCGACTCATCCTACGATAATCGTTTTCATTAAGCGAAGCGACCGAGGTTGACAGGGGAGGGGGCAACACGGCGGCTTAATTGCTACGTCTCCAGCTAGCTCTTCCCCCTGCCTCTCTCTCTCTCTCTCACTCTCGCTCTCGCTCTTCCGTTTCTCTCTCAGTTTGGTATGTCTTTGCGTCTCTCCATTTGGCACGACCCATCAGTCAAATGGACATTCACACTAAGCGACACTTTTTAATTAAAACGTAAAAAGAAATTGCACGCAAATCTTGAACGGACTTTGACTTCTACATCGACCGGGGCCAGCAGCAGCACGGCATGGATTCTCCTGCGTCAGCGCCAGACCACAAAAATTCAATCAAATCACGGCGCATAGCTGACAAGAACATTATCCGTGTCCCGCACCCGCACCCGCCCCCACCCCCTCCAGCCAGCCTGGGCAGCCAGACATCATTAGGCAGCGGTGGAAATGTCTTGGCGCTGGCTGAAGCGAAGGGTTTGTCATTGTCATTGTCGGTTGCGCAGCAAGGGGTTGCCCACGTAAGGGGTTGCTCGGCGTGCTTGCGTAGGCGTTTGACGTAAACCATACATATACGTCACAATAAGATTGCTGGCGAAATCACATGGCATTACAATGTGAGAAGGTAACTCCGAGCCTGGGTTGAATCAAAACTTGTCGAGCGTTTGCCAACGTCACGTAATGTGAATACGTAGAACGGGAATACATGCGGCAGAATAAGAGTGCTTGCCACATCAATTATCCTCTTCTGTTTAATATTATGCTGTGCTCTGTTAGCTACGAGCTCGAGTTGAATAAATACCTTCTTACGTCACGTACAACTATTACGTAAAACTGGACAATATGCTATTACTTATACGTCATTGCTTGCGAAATAAAAGAATAAATACTGCTCACGTAACGCAATGATATTACGTAGGACTTGCTTATATATGTGTTAATAAATTTTATTTTTTCATAGACTGAAAAATTATTGTGAAGCTTAACGATATGCAGGCAACGTAATGAAAATATCGCTTACGTAACGTAGTGTTACATTAATTAAGGCCAAGTTGTAAGACTATAGATTTTGTAATGTATTTTTCCTTAGTTCTACATTAAACTGACTCGAAATTGCTGACAACCTAGACTTCGCAATTCTCATTACGTAAAGTATTCACTTACGTTACGTAAAGTTGAAATTCGATTTGATTTCCAATCGCTTGATTAAAATGTGAAATTGAATCGCATTTCCCGGATTACACATACGTACACAAAAGTCAAATGTCGTAAGGGCTTACGTAAGAGGAGCTGGCGCTCCACAGAGCAACTGGTCCACCAAAGGACCTGCTTACCGGTCACAGCCCGTCCGCAATGTATTGAATGCGAGTCCTCTGCCGGTTGGCAATGACAGTTGTAATTGCTTCAGTCATTCGTCGACCGATTCACACTTGCATGGCCATTCGCAATCACACTCGTTCGCACATTCACGAGCTGCCTGACCACAGCAATCCAATCAAATCGCAACACATTCAACTGCCGGGGTGGGGAGAGTGTGGCTGAGGAGCAGGGGGGTGCTGTTGTTCCCCTTTTAATGCTCGAGCTTTTGCTTTCAATTTGACTTCTGGGCTAGGCATCATTAGGCGGCAGCCCATTTGGCCCAGGGAAGGGTTCGTTGTCGTCTCGAGTCTCGGGTCTCGGGTCTCAAGTCTCCTGCCCGTGCCGTGTCTGGCGTTGCGTTGGCTGCTCATTTGCGTAATGCGCAAATTTAATTTACCAAAACGCAGCAAGCAGCTGACGCTCAGCAGCAGCAGCAGCAGTAGGAATAGCAGGAGTGGTAGCAGCAGCACCAGCAGGAGTCGCTTACCCGCAACGCATTTGCTGTGGTCCGCAACTTATGTAAAAGTGCGGCAACTGTGGCAAACTCGGGCGGGCTCTTAATTTCAGGCAAAGAGCCAACGTTAATTGTGTGTATCCTCCGCCGTGTGCTGCCAAACCTCGCCCTGTGCTCATTTTAATCAATTTTTAATTTAAATTTAATAGAGTAATACGCTAGCCGAAGCTGGGCGACCTAGCTGGCGAATTGAGAAGCGCGCAAGGCGCATCCATGGGCTGCCATTGACGTTGCTGCCAGGTCACATCAGGAGCAGGAGCGGGAGCTGGAGTAGGAGCTGGAGCAGTAGTAGCAGGAGCCGGTAGCAGCACCGGGTCACTCACAGCAAAATGTCGTCCTTCTCTTGGTGTCATTTTACACGCATTCCTAGGTAAATAATCTGCGGAGCGTCACTAATGCGATGACGACAAGGGCGACAAGGACAACAAGGACAAGCAGGACGAGCAGGAGCTGCTCGCTGTCGATGACTTGGACCAAAGGCCGCCTGCTGGCAGCGTATGCGAGTGCCGCAGTAAATGTAAATTTGCGCGTCATTTAATGTGGAAATGTTGGCTTTGCTTTTTTCGCCTGCCAAAGGGGCGTGGCTGACGGGAGGGGGTGGGGGCTTGACTCTTTGAATAGGGAATGTGGGTTAAGGTGTCATGGCAGAGGCGATATTCGAAGGATTAAGTGATTTTACCAAAATTAACACAGGCCGAGCCAAACAGTTGACAGCGGAAATGCTGGGAAGGGGGCGTGGATGGGGGGAATGGGTGGAGGGGGAGAGGGGGTGGCTGGGTTAGCGGAGTGGCGCCTGCTCCGCCATGAATGGATTAAGTCAAGGGTGTGCGCGCACTTCCATCGATTCGGCCTTGGCTCCGACTCCCTCTGGCTGGCTGGGTGGGCGTTGGCCAACACTGGGCGTGGCTGGCATTGCCGTCGCCGTCGTCGTTGGCATTTGCGAGTTGCCGCAAATTGCGTGTTATTTTGACCATTATGCGAGGCTTAACATAATTCAATTTATGGGCGCGACGCTGTCGCTGCAATGCAAAGCGTGAGTGATAGAGAGAGGGGGAGAGGTGGTAAGGGGGTGAGCGGGTGAGCAGTGGCCCACTGTCAATTGGTTATTTATGCGCGCTTTTTAGATTTTAGCGGTTAATTAAAGCACATTATTCCTTAATTGCTAGATTAAAATGGACTTGCAGCAGAGGGCCAAGAGCAGAGGCGAGAGAGGGACAGGGACAGGGACAGGGAGAGGGTGAACGGGCAGAGCGGGAGGCGGGTAACGGGCATTTTAATGACTTGCAATTAGTTGCAAATTAGATGGAGCTTATCTAAAGTATGTGCGGGCCAGCGGGGAAGCAAGCTGGCTGCTTACTTATTATTAGATAATTTTTGGTCAAAGCTCCCCAGGCTGAAATAAGAGCGCGCTCCAAATAGCAATGTGTGTGTGCGTGTGAGGGTGCTTAGGGTGCGGGCTGGCATTTGTGTGCGTGTCACGCTCGCCCCCAACATCAATGTGGCTGTCAGCATCAAAGTGTCTCCAGAGCATTCGAGCAGCAACTCGAGGCAAAAACTGCAGTCGGCAGCGAACAGGTGGGGCGGCTGCTCGACTGACTACCTGCTCTCCTGTCCGCCTGTCCGCCTGTCCGCCTGTCCGCCTGTCCGCCTGTCCGCCTGTCTATCCGTCTGTCATTTGTCAGTGGGGAGCAGACAGCCAGTCCACAGCTGACTTCCATGAGCCACTGGCGGTGCTGCAATTTCCCTTTTTGGCTGCGGCTGCAGCTGCACTTGCATTTGTCCACCTTGATTGTCATAATTGGATTTCTTTGTGTGCGTGCGAGTCGCAACGTGTCGGCAGTAGGCAGCAGACAGCAGACAGCAGGCAGCTGGCAGCTGGCAGGAGGCAGTTGACAGGAGGCAGCTAGCGGAAGCCAGTGTGTCAGGCAGTTTGTGGAGTCGTTGAGCCACCCAATGCGCCTGCCCGTTGTAATATAATGATATTAGGCTAGGATAATGTATGCAAGCGCCCTAATAAGCGCACTGCACATCATTAGTTATTAATTAGTGTGGCCGCCAGGTGGGCGGCAGGTGAGGCTGAGTGCGCGCTGTAGCCATTGTTGGACACATTGAACTACACGAACGGCCGTTGGCAACAAGTGAATTATTAGCGACGGAACTAATTGAAAAACTCTGTTAGCCAAAAAGCCACAACGTTACGTAATTACGTCATTATTAGCCTACCTGTCCGGCTGTCTACCTGTCCGGCTGTCTGCCATAGCCACGCCAGAGTGGAGCTTCGTGTTTTCGATTGCATGTTATTCCATGGGTCAGATCAATCAATGCGTCTGCCATGCGCGATGTCATAAATGTTGTTTTAGGTTTGCTCAGATCAAGAATCCAATTGAGGATTTGTTGTGGGTAGCAATGGCAGGATTAACCATACGCCACACACTAATCGATGATCTGGCTTCCATTGCCGATTTAATGGTATTGCAAAGTGGGCTGTGGTTAATTCTAAGCATAATCGATTATTCGCTTCGATCTCTAGGGAATTTTCGCGGAAAAGCTTCAGGCACTTCTGTGCCAGCAGAGCGAAAAGAGCCAGAGAAAGATACAAGTCTTTCACAGTTATTGTTTCTGTATTATAAACTTCATAAATAAATAATGACATATATGTTTTGAGCAATACAATACGAAATCGTAAGTAATCTAAAGCTAATCGACTTTTCTTGCCTATTCATTGAAATTAATAATCGCGTAGCTTAACTTCACCACATGAATCACCACATGAATTAGTAATCGATTAATAATTTGTTTGCCATCACTAGCTGCGGGGTAAGTGGGGCCAGCTGCCGTCTGATAAGGTCTCCAACTAAGCTTACAGTATCTATCCACAGTTAGGGACTAGCTGCGTGTGCATCAGTTCCCTGTCAGCCCTACCTCAGAGAGAGAGTAAAAGGTATTCGAAAGATATTTTAAGCACTCTAGCAAAGAGTAGAATATAGAGTATATAAAGTACAGAGTATATAGAGTATATAAAGTGTATAGAGTATATAGAGTATATAGAGTATATAGAGTATATAGAGTATATAGAATATAGAGTATATAAAGTATAGAGTATATAGAGTATATAGAGTATATAAAGTGTATAGAGTATATAGAGTATATAGAGTATATAGAGTATATAGACTATATAGTATAGAGTATATAGAGTATATAGAGTATATAGAGTATATAGAATATAGAGTATATAAAGTATAGAGTATATAGAGTATATAGAGTATATAAAGTGTATAGAGTATATAGAGTATATAGAGTATATAGAGTATATAGACTATATAGTATAGAGTATATAGAGTATATAGACTATATAGTATAGAGTATATATAGTATAGAGTATATATAGAGTATATAGAGTATATAGAGTATATAGAGTGTATAGAGTATATAGAGTATATAGAGTATATAGAGTATATAGAGTATATAGGTATATAGAGTATATAGAGTATATAGAGTATATAGAGTATATAGAGTATATAGAGTATATAGAGTATATAGAGCATATAGAGTGTATAGAGTATATAGAGTATATAGAGTATATAGAGTATATAGAGTATATAGAGTATATAGAGTGTATAGAGTATATAGAGTATATAGTATAGAGTATATATAGTATAGAGTATATATATAGTATAGAGTATAGAAGTATTTAATCTACATTTCAGCTACTTCCAGGCTGCACTAACAAGTAGGCAGTTGCCTGAGGCCCCCGATTTTGGTGGGAGTCTCTTAAAAAATTCTTATATAAAAATCAAATTCCAGAGAGTAAGAAAAAGATTACTATCTCGTAAGTAAATATATATCTGTACACCCTCATAGGTATAAATACAAACATTTACCAAATTATCTACAAACTTCGCAGATAACTCTAGAACTAGATACGCAGATAAGTTAATAATAATCATACACAAATATCTAGAGTCCGTTTGACACTTACGGAGCCGTTGTCCAACACTAGATGTGGCCATTGTGCAACACTATGACGACTTCTGATCGGGACCGAGTGCAGCAGCTGCTTGCGTGACGTAATGCGTTACGTAAGTGGCAGCGTTAATTGCCATTACGTCTGCAGCACGGCGTTCGACTTTGACCGCGCTGCCACAGCAGATGGCTAGCCATGCCATGCCCCGCCCCACACCATGTGCCGCCTCCTGCTCGGTTGCAGTGCAGCTGGCTCTGTGGGTGGACATCTTTGCAGCTCTTTATATGTCAAGTCAAGTTATAATGACCTTTTGTCCCTTGCACAACAGCAACAGCAGCAGCAGCAGCAGCAGCAGCAGCAGCAGCAACAACTGATTCAAGTTCCTGGCAAGAGGTGGGCAACAGGAGTTGCTGCTCCGACTGCTGCTGCGACTGTTGCTGCTGCCGCTGCTGCTGTTTCAGCTTAGCACATTATTTTCTATGAGTGAACGAATCCAAATCCACAAGCGGTCCCCAGACGAGCCATGGAGGGGTGCGGGGCTGCCCACAGTTAGTTGTCGGTGGGCTGGTGGTGGCCATGCCCACTGTCAGCGTCCTAGTCCGAGTGCCCCACCTTTGGCGACGAGCGCTGCCCCAGCTTTAACTTGTGCCTGGGCCATTTCCATGGTGCAACTGTCGCATATTGAAACGTTAATCGCATTCGCTCTCGCATTCGCATTTGGATTCGGATTCTCATTCGCTTTTGCTTTTGCTTTTAGTTTGGCTTTGCAGCAGCGCCGTGGCTCGTTGGCTTCTGGACAACGGCAGCTGGAGGCCAAAGGCCGTCATAGTTTCGCCTCACAGTTGGACGCCAGTTGGACTCCTCCTCCGCCTCCGCCTCCGCCTTCGCCTTTGCCTCAAAGTCCGTCTCATCCGTTGGCATCCTGCAACGCAATCCACCCCACCCAAACAAGTTCGCCGACAACGTTTGCGATGATTACTTTTGGTGGTTGTTGACTGCGGCTCCCCGTCCATCCCGTCCATCCCGTCCACTCCGTCCACGCCGCCCAGCCCTCAGCCAACGCCTCTTAACCGCCAGACCGTTTTGGCCCATTGCAACGCCCCTTTGTTGTACGTGTGGAAAGTGGAGTGCGGTATGTGGGCAGCGGCAGGAGACGGTGGTATGCGGTGTGCGGCATGCTGTGTGCAGCGTGTGGTCAATGACATTTGTTGGAAGGCAGCATCAAAAAAAAAAAACAACAAACAAGAAGAAGAAGAAGAAGAGAAAAAGAAAATCAATGCAACAATAACTTTTCTCTTCAGCCCAAGATCCAAGGAATAAAAGCGATACTGAAATTAGAAATGGAGCTGGAAACTGTAAGATGAACTGGAAGGAAACTGCAACGACAACTGGAAGGGCGAAAGAAGGGCAACTGGAAGCGAAATTGACAGATCTGCTGCAATAGAGACAAAGAAGTGCAACAGGAAACTGGAAAGGAAACTGCAGCATGGAACGAATGGGGATAACTGGAGTGGTATCTAAAATAGGTACTGGAAGGGGAGATAGCCGAAAGGGAAACTGAGAATTTGCTGTAAGCGGAAGTATATTAAGAATTGAAACTGAGAGGGAAACGCTATATGAACTTGAATAGAAGCTGGCAGGAAAACTGGATCAAGGAAAGCAGTATGTTTGAACTAAGAAGAACGAAAGAGAAGCCAGAAGGGGAAGTGATATATCTCTTAAGAGAAATCTAGAATTGCAAAAGGAATTGATAAATGAGCTGGAAGAAGAACGTGAATATGAAATGGAAGGAAAAGTGGGACAAGCAGGAGTCGGAATGAGAATGCGAAACAACAAAATGGAAGAGAAATGAATGAATGGTAATTGAGAAGAGAAACAGATAGTTAAACGGAACTGGAAGCGGGCGAGCAGCTGGAGAGCAATTGCCAGATCTGCTGTGAGGAGAAGTGTATCAAGGGCTGCAACGGAATCGGAACTGGAGCTTGAATAGGCACAAGAACGTAAATGGGAAATCGAACGAGACACAATTGCCATGAGGAACAGGAATTAAATCGAAAAGGCCAACAGCTGAGCTGAAGAGAGAGAGAGAGAGAGAGAGGGGGTAGAGGAAAGGGTAACTAAGAGCAGCTGGAAAGGGAAGTCGAAATGAGAAATGGAAGTCGAACACAGAGTCAACAGAATCTGGAGAGCTCTTGGTGCTCACCTTAAGCGCAATTGCAACTGGAGCTGGCTTTTCGGCCGGCGTCCATTTGGGTGTCCGATTGGCAGCCTCCTGGCCAGGCTTAGCCTGGGAAACTCGATAAATGCGTCGCATGCGTTTGGCGAGACGTGCTAATTGTGCTCCATAATTGGCGTGGCTTGGGGATTGGAATTGGGATTGTGGCTGTGGCTGGGGCTGGGGCTGGGGCTGGGGCTGGGGCTGGGGCTGGGGCTGGGGCTGAGGCTGGGGCTGGGATTGCAACAGAAACCAGTGAGCGGAAGTCCTGGGCAGCCGAAGGCAATGATGCACTCAGTCAGAGCAAATGTCAGTCAAGATGAAAGCCACTGACGATGTTGCTGCAACAAATTAGGCGCACAAAGCTGACAGGTGGGGGCGTGCTGGGCGGTGGGCGGTGGGCGGTGGGCGCTGGAAGCTGTGGGTGGATGCGGAGCTGAGCTGCGCCAGTGGATGTGTTGGCATTCGCTCATTAATTCCATGTAGATTTACTTTTGCTCTGCGCTAATGAGGCGACATGTTTCCAACTAATTTCATTTGGCCCGAGCCACAACACGGCTGCCCCTCACCTGCCGAGGGGTATGCTCGGATTTGCTGTGAAATATGTAACATTTTTACATTTTTCGTTTTACTTAGTTTTTCTTTTTAATTTTTATATATATATTTGTATTTATATTTTAACTTTATTTATATTTAATTTAATTTACTTTTTTTATGTTTTTTTTTTGTATTTTATTTATTTATCATATTTATATTTTTCATTTGATTTAGTTCTTTTATTTTCATTTTTATTTGCATATTTGTATTTATATTTTAGCTTTATTTATATTTTATTTAATTTTTTGTTATATTTTTTTATTTATTTTGTTTTTTGTTTTTTTTTTTAATTTAAATATATATTTATTTGCATTTATATTTTATATTTATTGAAATTTTATTTCATTTATTTATTTTATTTTTTTCCTGTTTTTATATTTTATTTTGTATTTTTTTTATTTACTTTAAATTAATATTTAATTTCTGTATTTATTTTTATTTAATTTATTTACTATTTTTATTTTTAACTAATTGTTATTTTTATTTATTTATTTGTTTTACCATATTGTGAATATATTTTTTTTCAATTACACTCAAATAAATTCTGTTCTCAGCTAAAAATCAAACTGAAAATTCTCCATGCCCTTTGGAGAGAGTAAGTTTTAGCTTGCATTCCAATTGGAGGCGTGTCCAATTAGACTGGCTATATAAGCCAGTTAGGGTATATACTCTTCGCAAAGCAGTACCTAGCTTTTTTCTTCATTTTTTTGCGCTTCTGTTTGTTGCGCTCGAGTGGGCGGTGCTCTAGCCAAACGTCTAAGCTGCAGCTGCCGTTCCGTGCTCCGTGCTCCGTGCTTCGGGGCCCTGGTCGGTGCCCGCCTTGCGGTTAAAAGCAATTAATTTTGCAGGTTTATTATTGCCAGGGCACATCTTTTTGCCTGTTTGTCATTTAAAACGATATTTATCATTGTTGCCCGCTCGGGCTCATTTGCATACTCCAAAAGTGGGTCTCGCTCTGAGCGGGAGTGTAGCTGGCATGGGAACGGGACTGAAATGGGAATGGGAATGGGAATGGGAATGGAAACTGAAACCGAAACTGGGAGTGTCATTTGCCCGATAACTTTTACTACGTATTTTTAGTATTTCATTTCATTTCATTTCATTTCATTTCATTTTTTTTTTTCTTTTTTGCGTGTTTTTCTTTTCTTTTGTCTTGTTTTGCTTTTGTGGTGCGGATGGCTGGCAGCTTTTTCACTTCATCAATTAACCAAAGGCAACAGAAATGTGTTTTTGTCTCTCTAATTAGCATGCACATAAACAGAGTGAATCCTATTAGGGATCCCCCGGCCGCACCTTCGCCCCGCGGCGCCCCCAGCTCACGGGCCATCAGAGTTGTAAAAAGCTGAGCGATAAATACTTGGCAAGTGGGCGTCGGTCGTCAGCTCTGCTGCTCATATTAATCACGGGCTCTCTCTCTCTTACTCTCCTCTCTCATTACCAGCGCTTAGCTGCAAAGAAACCAAGTCGAGGGCACTCTCGGCCAAAGAGCAAAGAGGTAAGCGGGGCTAAGCAAGGGCATTGGCTGAGAGCTGTTGGAAATACTGACCGCATTTCCACACTGCGATACAAATTTTGATTGCAGCTCTATCTAGCTCTATCTATCTATCTAGCTCACTCTCACTCTCACTCTCACTCTCACTCTCGCTCTCGCTCTCACTCTCACTCTCACTCTCACTCTCACTCTCACTCTCACTCTCACTCTCACTCTCACTCTCACTCTCACTCTCACTCTCACTCTCACTCTCACTCTCACTCTCACTCTCACTCTCACTCTCACTCTCACTTTGTCTCTCTCTCTCTCTGTCAGTGAATCCATCAAATGGGGCATCTGTGAGATCGAGGCAATCATCATACCCTGCCATGCCCTGCCATACCCTGCACTCACAGACTCGACTCACACACGCACAAGGCAGAAAGGCAAATTGGCAAAATTTCTGTAGATCTCTTGATGAATCGGTCAGTTCCTCTCGTTCTGCTTCCCTATCTTCCTCTCGCCCACACTATCTCTTTCACTCTCTCACCATCTCTCTCTCTCTTTGGCACACAATATCTTTCTCGCTCTCTTACCTTACCTCTCTCTCTCTCTCTCTCTATTGCTTCCTTATACACATTATTTCCCTTATTCATTCGCCCTATCTATCTCTATCTCTTTCTCACGCAATATCTTTGTCACCCTATCTCTCTCTTTCTCTTCCTCTCTATATTTCTCTCTCACACAATATCTCTTATCCTCTATCTCTCTCTCCCTCTCTCTCACCCTCTCTCTCTCTCTCTCTCTCTCTCTCTCTCTTACACGCAATGTCTCTCGAACTTTCTTACCCCATTTCTCTCTCCCCCTATCTCTTTTTCCTTCCCTATATCTTTCCCTCGTTCTCTATGTTTATACATATCTTACCCTCACCCTCCCACTCCCGCCCTCTTTCTTTCTTTCCCTCTCCCCACCCTTCTAGCCCCATTAAAGTTGTATGCCTGATCAACGTTGCCCCAACTCAGGTGAGCACACTCGTATGAAGTGCAACATGTGCAGGAGACTCAGTTGGCGAATGAGTCGGCTGAAGGGCTCATTGGGTCAGCAACAGCTGTAGGAGCTGTATCCTTGGCGCTGCCCACCACAATGGGGGCGCCTGTGCGTAAATGCTGTTTGTGTCTCTCTCACTCTCTCTCTCTCTCTCTCACTCTCCCCCTCTCTCTCTCTCTCTCTCACTGCCTGGGCGATTACCCTTTTTTGCATTGTTCCCGGTTTCAGGTTGTTGTTTGGATGTGGGGATTGGGGCAGAGTGGATGCGTATCTAAATGACAAGCGTATGCTCGAGATACGAATATGGCAAAGCCAATTACCTGACTCGCCTGCACCTGACTCACATGTGGCTGTGGCAGCACACCCCCTCCCCTTCCCCTTCGCCTTGCCCACATTTGGCCCGCGGCTGCTTGGGGAAATGCAAAAACTGACGGCCGCCGTCTCCGTGGGCCATGCGACAAATTTGACTTTTATGCTTTTGAGAATTGCCTGTGACACAGATGCAGCAACTGAATGTGCTCCACAGAGAGGGCGGGGAGGGGCTTGGAGTGGGAGGCGGCCGCATATTCAGCTACAGTTGGCGCTCGACAGCTCTGCAATTACAACAGGTACGAATGGCCCCAGCGAGCCACTTGACTCTGGCTATGTCTACGAGGCAGACTCCAGCTCCGATTCGGTTTCAGTTTCAGTTTCAGCTTCAGTTTCCGTTTCCGTTTCAGTTTCAAATACAGATAGAAATACAGAATCAGAATCAGATTCAAATTCAGATTCAGATTTCATTGCGAGTCCGGCCACAAAACGAACACGTAGCCGCCTACCGATTTGCTGAAAACTCCGCTTCGCAAATGCTAAATGCGAGAACTTTTTGATGAACAACATGTTTGGCCAATTGGCGCGTGGGGCTGGCTGAGGTCGGGTTGGGTTTCGAGTAGAGGTGTCATTGCTGACGGCAATTGCTGCGCGTGTGTGTCTATATCTGCATCTGTGTAGCTCTGCAGCGGTTTACCTGCGTGTGTGTGTGTGTGTGTGTGTGTGTGTGTGTGCTCGTTGGTCAGCAGCAGAGAATTCAAATTCAAATTCCAATTCATCAAGATAATCGCATTTCAGAACTTTTATTTGCCAAAGCGCGCAGAGAAGTCATAAGTGTGTATGCGTGTGTGCATGTGTGTGTGCGTGTGCTTGTTTGTTTGTTTAGCCCGGGCAGCGGATGTTGTAAATATTTGCAAATAGCCGTCGCTGCGCCAACTTCCCTCACCAGCCCAAGCGTCCCTTAACGGACTGCTTGTTTGTTGTAGCTGCTAGCTGTCCCGATGTAGTTGTTGTTAAGCACACACGCACACCCAGCCACCCACACATACCCACCCACCCACACACCCACACACACCCACCCACACACATTTGACAGAGAGTGAAAAGGGGTTTTAGGGCCAATTATTATTAATTGCTTTACAGATACAAACAACGAGCCCGCAGCGCATCCAACACCCAAATAACAACTCGCACACACACACAAATACACTCATACCATAAAAAGTCAAAAGAGCTTTCAAGTCCATTGCAATGGCAAAAATGAATTTTATATTTTTATGGCTGCAGAATTAAAGCCAAAGCTGATTATCGCTCGAGCTGAAACTGAATATATATAACATATATATATATTTATATATACATACATATGTATATAGAGACATTTACATACATATGTATATATATTTAAAGTGCCGAAATTTGAGTTAGGCAAACACAACGCAAATCGCATCATCACAATGGAACAGTTCAAGTTTTTATTGCATAGATAAAACGTAGCTATTCTTGAGTTGAGTCAAGCGGATTTTCCAGCCAGTTACTCCGAGCCTGGCCCAACTGCAGCTGCTGTTGAGCCGTTCAAGCGATAAATTGATGCGATTTGGCCCAAAACAATTTAATTGCTAAAAACCAACAGATACAAATCCAGCTTATGCCCGCATGGCCAGCATAGGCCAAAGTTCCCAAATTTTGAATTGTACATTGCATACATATAAATTTCTTATTAAATTAATAATTTTATATTATATATGATGCCGCCCGAAAGCATGCAGCGCCTTAAAGCAGTCGCAAATTATGGCGCCGCCTGAAAGTATGTTGCAGTTTTTGAAGCAGCCACCTGTAAAACCTCGCGCCGCTCAATGGTATGCAGCACAACATGTTTGGCGGCGCGGCGTGCCAACATGTTGCGTTCCACACGCTCGTTGCGTTGTGGAACGTGTTGTTAACAGCGGACGCGCTGTTAAGACGCTGTAAGAGCAACAGCAGCAACAGATCCTTAATTAAATTTGTAACGAATTTAGAAAAGTTCATAAAAACATGTTTGTTTGTTATTTAAATTTATTTTTATTTGTGTCTCATCAATAATGAATATAACGTTACTTACAGTTCGCTTAAATTATACAATAATAATCATAATTTAATGACAATAAAGTGCAAAACGTTTTTCTTTCTTGAATAATGCCAGTTTTTTGTCAAGTGTGTACAGGTGTGTGTGTGTGTGTGTGTGTGTAGATGTTTATGTGTGTTTGTGTGTGCTTAGACGGTTCCTCTTTTGCTTCTCAGCTGTTTACTCTGCGCTCTTTTGTGGTTTATAGTTTTATAAAATATCACATTTTAAGCTTTCTTTTAAGAAAAAAAAAAAAAAAACAAAATATATTTATATATATTTCTTTAAAAAGTAGCATGGAAACTAAAGTTAAGAGAACTATTAATTACAACTATATATTTTTATTTTAGCATTTAGCATTAAACGAGCTCAAAAAAACTTCGGCTTTAATCATTTAATGTTTTAGATTCTTCTTCTTCTTCTCATTTGTTAAATGTGTTTTTTGTGCTAAATGTTTTGTTTTCTTCATTTGCTTGTTAAAAGTTTCTGGTATTTGAATAGTTACGCTGTAATTCTTATTTTTTTTTTTATTATTTATTTTAAATCCAATATTTTTATGCATTTCATTATTTTGTTGTTATTTTATTTTTTGTTTTTTCTTTCATTTTGTTTTGTTATTTTGCTCTTTACGTGTATTTTAGACATTTAAAATTCTGCAAAGTGCAGTTGAGAATTTAAAATTTGATATATTCGTGTGTGTGTGTGGCAGTCTCTGTGTGTGTGTGTGCGTGAGTTGGAGCGGGTGCCAAAAAGTATGCAATGCTTTTTGAGCTATGTCCCACTCCATGGTAGTCCTTGAGTGGTCAAGTTTCTCCTTCGCTTTCCTCGTTCTTGCACTGCTTGATCTCTTTACACTTTCACAATTGCCCAATTTAAATGTATTCCGTTCTTTTTTTTTTTTCTTTTTTTCTTAGGTTTTACGTTTTTAACTTGACATTGAATTCGTTTTTTACTTAGTTTGAGTTCGAGTTTGAGTTTGAGTTTGAGTTGACACCACATTTAGGGAATCCTGCTTAGAAATACAATAATGACAGCTTTACAGCGTGCTCTCTATTTATGTCTGGAATACATACAATATGCTAACCATCGATAATACACATATACACATATACAGATACATATATGCAAGTCGTATGTATGTATGTATGTGCATGCAATTTATTTTGTTTTTAAGACACATTTTTTATGTAATTTTCTTTTTGTAATAAGTAAGTCGACGACTTTGCGTGTGTGAGTGTAAATTGTATTATCTTACTTTGCTCTCTTCTCTTTCTTTCTGTTTTCTTTTATGTATATATATTTTATTTTTAATGGGTCGCTTCTCCCTTCACCCCTTCAGTTGGCTGTGCGTCAATTCAATCCAAATCGAGTTTATTTATTTACATTTGCTTAACACTCAGAGCTTAGATCGTACTAAGAGTAATCTATGCATATAATAATAATAGTATTTGAAAAAAAAAATATGTTTTTTGTTTTTTACTAATATATATTTATTTTATTACTAAAATGTTGCCATCAAATATCTGTTTAACTCTATATACAAGCATTTGCAATATTATAAATTAAAAAAAAAATATATTGTTAGTTATATATATATGTATATATATATATATATATATTTAAGTTTACAAATTTATGCATAAATGTGTTTATATATTTTTATATTTATTGAAATTTGAATTTTCGTTTTATTTTTTAAATAAATGCGCTTAGTTAAGACAATTGCTGGGCCAGGCCAGGCCAGATCCTAGATCTAGTCTATTATACCAAAAAAAAAGTATATATATCTACATATATATGTATGCATATGTATGTATATATATGTATATGTGTATATATAGAACAACAACAATTCTCAATGCTAATTCTAGACGGAATTTCCAAAAAAAAAAAAAAAAAAAAAACACTTCATATGCCTTTCACATAGTTAGTTTCGTTATATATATATATATATATATATATATATATATATATATATATATATATATATATATATATATATATAGTATGGATATAAATTTATTATATGTACATGAATAAATAGTATGTGTGTAAGTTCTATACTTAGATATAGACACATATATCTGTATACGACCGACATATATATGCCTAACATTTATAGCGCGTGCCATTTGTAGCCGGATATCAATGGATAATACATATATTTTAAATATATATATTTGCATTTTAACATTATATTCTGTGTGTGCTCTCGAAAAGGTATACATCAATACAGTTATGTGTATACATATATATTTGTATATATATGTTTATATATTTTAACACTCAAATTTTTATTGTTTATCGCTAATCGTTTGCTTTTTTCTTTGTCTTTAGATAAACACACTCAGTATCTATAAAAAATTCACTACATCTTTATTTTTATTTCCTTCTTTTTTTAGGTGTACTGCCTGTGTGTGTGTGTGTTGGTGTGTGTGTAGATGAAGAAACTACCTAAGTAACCAGCTAACATTCATATGCAACATCTTCAACGCCTCAATCGGTATTCGTATCCGTATCTGCACCTGTTTCGGACTCCGTCTCCTGCTCCCCCTCCTTGTTCTGCGCCGCCTGCTCCTCTTCCTGCTCTCGCTCCTCAATATAGTATAACACTTTGTAGTTTGTCTGCTGTAGGTACCGTGTGTTCCGCCTTGCTGCCCACCTCCTGATGCCCACTCACAACATGTCCGCAAAGGACCCGTATTGCTCATGGAAGATCGGACGGCAGCACTCCTCGACGGCATCGTATTTGTAGTTGTAGCGACTGCGGCC
Organism: Drosophila mayaguana; assembly: GCA_037075325.1. Taxonomy (NCBI): domain Eukaryota; kingdom Metazoa; phylum Arthropoda; class Insecta; order Diptera; family Drosophilidae; genus Drosophila; species Drosophila mayaguana. The sequence goes on from JBAMCG010000077.1 coordinate 2,148,564, forward strand.
AGTGTGACCGTACCGATGTTTCGGTTTCTGCTGCAGCAACGGATGCTGCTGCTGCTTCTGCTGCTGCTGCTGCTGCTGCTGTTGTTGCCTTTGCTTTTTGTGGCTGGAGATGGAGCTGTTGCAGCAACAGTTGCTGCTGCCGCTGCTGCTGCTGCTGCAGCAATTGCTGCAATTGTTGTTGATACGCTGATGCGTATGCAGATGCGAATGCGAATGCGAATGTGGCTGGTAGTAGTGGATGGCGTGGCATGAGGCAGTCTTTGTATTGTATTCCTATAGAGAGTGAAAGAGAGAGAGAGAGGGAGATAGAAAATGATTTATTAATGCGAAATGTCAAATCAAATAGTGCGCAGCTAATTGAAATTTAATCGTGCATTTAATATTTAATTTATTACATAATTAACTTAATTATATTAATCGCTTTCATTTCACAATAATTTGACTTCGTCATTTATAAATACTCAGAGATTTAGTTGGGAATTGAGTTGCTTCAGTTGGGATTAGTGAATTTTGTGAGAATGCCAGGGATCAAACTTCATTTCCCCCCTGCTCCCTCAGATAGTTTCTCTCCTCTTATATACTACTCCCTAGCGATGTTTATTTTATATTTCTCTATTAATATTATTATTATTATTCTCTATTCCTTATTCACTATTCGCAATCCTCCATTCTCTCACTATTCTCCTTTCCCAATTTTATATTCTATTCTCTTCTCTATTCTTTATTCTTCATTTTCTCTATTCGCTGTACTCTATCCTTCATGTCCTATGCTCTATCCTCCCTTCTATATTCCCTTCTTATTCTCCATTAGCTATTCTCTATTCTCCATTCTACTTCTTCCTTTCTCTATATTCTATTCTTTATTCGTAGTTCCCCCTATTCTTCATTCTCTCTATTCTCTATCCTCTCTCCTCCAGTCTCTCAATTCTCTTTCCTCCACTCCCTCTATCCTCTATCCTTCAGCCTCTACCCTCCATTCTCTCTATCCTGTATCCTTCATCCTCTATCCTTTATACTCTATTCTCTATATCTATATATGTATATTCTCTAATGTCTATTCTAGTCTCAATTCAATCTTACTCTGCTCTTCCCTCTTCTGCTCTCTTTCTCTTCTGCCTTTGGCAAGCTTCTACAGTTATAAAACCGGATCTCTTCTATTCTGCTGTCTCTTACTCAATCTTTTTATCACTGCGTTGCTCTCGCTCGCACTCCCTCCCTCCCTCTCTCTCTCTCTCTCTTCATACCTCCCTCTCTCTCTCTTTCTCTCCCACTAGATTCGGCTTATCAGTCGCCGTAAATTTTGAGCGTCTGTCTGGCTGCTGTCTCTTTGCTCTCGCTGGTCAGCAAAATATTGCCAAAAATTTGTCGCAACAAATTGCCAAAAGGTTTTCCCTTCCATTTATTGTTGTCGCTGGCGCACTGTCTGCTCTCCCATTCTCTCTCGCTCTCTCTCTCTCTCTCTCTCTCTCTCTGTGAATAACATTTACAAATGCTTGAAGGTTGCTGCTGCTGTGGCCCTGAAGCCGCATATATATTATCAATAAATTGCATCTGACTGGCAACGCAGTTGCTTCGCCTGCCACGCCCCCGCAGCGCCCTCATAGCTATGCTTCAGTTTATTATTAAAAGGCAAAATAAAATGTTGTTTTTCTCTCTCCATCACCCACTCTCCTTTTTGGCACTCTCGTGCAGCTGCCGCTTGTGGCACCTTGTTCTAATTTATTTATTGCCGCATGCATGTACAATATAATTTTATTGGGTGTCTGGCCGGCAGCGGGTAGCTACCCGTTAAGCCACCCTTCTCCTCACTTATCTCTGGTTGCCTTTTTGTGCTTGTCTTGGCATTCACACACACACACACACACACACACACACACACACACACACACACACACACACGCACGGTCACTTGACCGCATTGCGAGCTTTAACAATTACGTTGGAAAATTTGTGAAAAGTCAACTGGATAACGGGCTGCCAATTTGATACACTTGCCACACACACACACACACACACACATACACACACTCACACACTCTCGCACACATGCGCACCCTTGTTATTGTTGCTGCTGTTCAAGGGGCAGCGCTTGACATTTGGCGCCAAAGTTATTAAGCGGATAGACGAGCTGCGTACTACGAAAAGCGGCTTAAACAACACGCAAATGTTTTACAAAAGCAACAGTACGCACACACACACACACACACACACACACGCGCAGCAGCCCACATGGGCGTGTGTGTGACGCAAAAGGTGCCTCTGCTTCTGGCTCTGCCTCAGCTTCTACCTCCGCCTCCGCCCTCTCGCCTCGAGCGCTTTTTGTTTTAAGTTTATTGATGTCGACGTGCGTTTTTCATGCCTCAGCAAACAGTTGCACGAAAGTGGACAAAGAGACAGAGAGCAGGAGACAGAGAGAGCGAGAGAGAGGGATGGAGAAACTGAGGGATAGAGAGGGAGCAAGCGAGAGATGTGATGGCAGACGCGTCTGCGACGTGACAAAACCCATTATAGATGCCACCGCAAAGATAACACTTCGACAGAGGACCCAGGCCAGCAGCAGCAGCAGCAGGAGTAGGAGCAGGAGCAGCAACAGCGGTAGCAACGGTAGCGGCAGCAGCAGCGGCAGCTACAGGTCGGCGGCAGAGGCAGCGACGTGGGCAGAGGCCAAGCTTTTGGAGTCTGAGAGCTCGCATGAAGCGCCAGCTGCAGCTGATGGATGTGTGCATGTGTGTGTGTGTGTGTGAGCGTATGAATGGCAATGAAACAGGCAGCCCAAAAATAAAAAGATAAGACTCAGAACATACCCTGCAGGCGCAGCAATTAGGCATGCCAGACTAAAAAAAAAAAACTTTACATAGAGCTATGGGAAATATGCTGTTACAAGTCAACAAGAGAGAGAGGGAGAGAGAGAGAGAATTGAGCTATATATATGCCTGGCATGGCATCCATAGATAAACTGAGAGAAAGGAAGAAGAAGAAAGCTACGCAGAGAAATCTAGAGAGAATGAGAACATCTGCCTATGGCAAGACTCATGGGTTGAGCGATTTCAATAGGTCAGAGCAGACACAACGACTCCAAGTGCTGAACAGGGCATCTGCTAGTCGAGCAACTGTATTTTCTTTGCTCAGCTTTGGCATTTGTTTCACAGTTTTTGGGGTATGGTGAGTTGTGACAAGGGGCGGCGAGGGGGCATTGGGTGCGGCTTCATAAATTTCATTTTGTAACCATCAAAAAGTTAAGTCAACGATAAATTGAATGGCTGCTTGATTGACTGATTGACTGACTGACTGACAGAATGAATGAGACGTTGCCATGACCCCTGCCATGTCCTTCTACTAGCAGCCAACCAAGCCCACCCATCCGCAGCCTCCTTCCGCCGCCCCTGCCCTACTCCTACTCGGACACAGTTGTCAGCTGGTTGACCCAAGCACCCCCTCCCCCCCACACGCACACATGCCCCCACCCGAAAAAAAGGGAATTTAGTCAGGCTGTTGGCGCTGCTGTTCGTCGGAAATTATGCGGCTCGTCGGCTGGCCAGACAACCCAGACAGTTGTGCACACATGCACACCTGCACGCAGACACCTGGACAGGAGCACAACATCAGAAGGCTTTACTGTATGTCCGAAAAGGGAGGAAAAAAGAAAAGCAGTGACTACAACAACAACAGCATGCCAGAAGTCAAAAGCCGTCAAAAAGCGTCATTGAACTTTTAACCAACTTATCAGGCCATGTAGCGTAATGTCCAAAGAAGCGCGGCATATGTGGGCGTTGGAGGCGTGTCACGCACATGTTACATGGTCATATAATGAAAGAACACACACAGCAGCACAGCAGCACAAGCAGCAAGAGCGCGACAGAAAGGAAGAACAGCAGCAGGAGGCAAAGGCAGGGACAGAGATAGAGGGAGAGAGAGCAATAGCAGCAGCTGCAAGGGTCAATTCATTGGTATGCTATAGAGCAATATATTATGCATAAATATGCATAAATAAACTTGAGACTATGAAAATATATAATCCATAAGCAAACAAATAAAAAGAAAACAAGTTGTCTAACAAAAAAGAAACAGAGAGAATATCTTTTTTTTTTTTTTTTTTTTTGGTATATTATTAGCCAATGTATTAAATGTTGTATACATTTGTAAATTAAACACAAGGCTAAAGCATGCCCAATAAAATCAGAATATATATCAAATAATTCTCTTAAGAAAGTTTGTATAAATAAAAAACTTTGTTTAAATAAAATTTCCAAAATAATTCCAGCTACTCCCTCTATGTGTCTATACATTTATATATGTATCTATCTATCTATATATATATATATATATACATATATTCATATATGAACAGCAACCTTCTCTTTGGCAAACTAACAAAAAGTGTTGCCTACTTATTGGGGCTCGAAACTTTCCACACAAATTCAAAAAGGCGCACAGTACTTTGACCATATTATATATATGTATATATATATATTCCTATATCTCTTGCAAATATTATGTACATCAATAATATCTGTAGCTTTTGCTGAATTAAGCAGTTTGCAAAATAAATGTGTTGCCTTCTTATACGGGCGCTAAAGTTTTGACACAATTGAGTTGAGCAATGGGTTTGCGGCATAGCACTTGAAGTGTGTATGTGTGTGTGTGTGTGTGTGTGTGTGCGGGCTTTTTCTTTCTGTTTTCTTTTTAAGGCGCTGGCGATTTGCGACCAGTGGAAAATTCTGACAGGTCATAAATTGGCGCCACGAGTGGGCCAAAAAAGGGGCGGACGGACATACACACACTGCTAAAGCCAATGCACAGCCGGGCAGCAGCTACTGGCCGGACAGTGTTATCGGAGTGGGGGCCTCGGTTGTTGTCTGCAAACACCAACGCCAACACCAGCAGCAGCACACAGATGAGTGTGGCTGTTGGTTGTTTGCCTCCTGCCTGCTGAATGCGTCGGGGCCGTTGTTTATATTCCGCACCGAAACGAAAGCACAACGAAAGGCAGCCCAAACAAAAGCCGTTGCACAAACATAGGTGTGAAGCGGACAACAACAGCAGCAGGAGCAGCAGCAGCAGTAACAAAAAACCAATAAGCAAAACAACATCAAACTAAGTGGCATTGCCCTATGCGCCCAGTTGGCCAAGTGGAGTATGCGCGGCCCGAACGGAACAAAGGAAACTTTTTATGAAATACGAAATGAATAGAAAACATTCAAAACAAAGGCTTAATTGGCTGGAAAAGTAATTAAAAATAATTTGAGTAAAGTGAAGAAATCAAATTGCATTGTGCTTGGCTTTGTGCAGGGTATCTGGCAGTCAAGCACATTGCAAATAATCCACAAAAGAATAGGTTTTTAAATATTTTTTAATTATGAGCATAAAGAAACAAAGTTGTCTAGTTATTTTTGATCATATTACAGGGTATCTGCCAGTTATGAAAAACTCAAAAATTATATGCAGACAAATATTTATTTCAAAAATAAAATATTCTCATTTAAAACCGTAAAGAAACAAACATTTGTTTATTTACTTTTATTTTACAGGGTATACACTTGTCATTCACGTTATGAAAAATGTAGATTGACTGAAAACTCTATGAGCCCTTTCTCTATTTTAAATTTTACAGGGTATCGGCTAGTGAGCTATTTACTCGTGGCATGGCTGCATTGTTGCTGCGCCTGCTTTACTTGTACAGTTAATGAAGCAAGCGCCGCATCGCGTTACGTTGCCAAACTAAAAGTTCGACTGGGTCTGGTCTCTCGTCCGGCGTGGAAAACACGGAAAAAGCGAGAGAAAAGAAAAAAGGCGAAGCAAATAATTGTCGCTCAACGTTCTATTAGCCGAAGAGCAACAAAATGGTGGCCAGCGGAAACGGAAACTGATTGTGCGGCTGTGCCTCCACTCAACCACCGCTGACGCCACACCCATACACACACACGCACACGCACACACACACGCACACACACACACACATGCAACCAACGTTTGTCTATGCTGCAAATTGTCAAATCTGATCTCATTAAAAGCGCGCGCGATTTGTGCGCGTTTCGCGCGCGACTTTCCAATCAGCCGACCATTTGACATTTTGTGCATCAACCGTTGATTAAGCGAAGCGGCGGGCAGCAGGCGGCGGTTACTGTGTGCCACATGGACACACACGCTTGTGGCTCTGCCTCGATATCTCGTCAATCGTTTTGTTTGTTTGCCCAAAAAAAAAAAAAAATGACTTTGAGATGTGCTTTGCACAGCCTGATTAATGGGCGGCAGTGGCGGGGGCGGAGCGGTGTCAGTAGAGGCGGCGGCGGATCGGCCTCATAGCAAAAGCGAGACGCAGCGAGGCACTAGCGGTAGCTAGGATTTTGGATGCGACAGAGTCGCTTTTGTTTTTTAACTTTAGCGCGCGGCTCCTGTCATTTGCATTCCAAGTCTTCTTCTTCTCTTTTGAGTTTTTTGGCTATTGCCTTGGCTTAGAGCGAAAAACGACAAACGACAAACGACAATCGACGACGGCTTTTGATTGCAGCTGAGCCGAAAAATTTGTGAACTCGCCTCTGGGCCAGGCCAACGTAGCGTAATTAATGTGTCTGCATCGCTGGCTTGCTGCGATTCAGTTCTGTTGCCATTTCTATAGCCTGGCCTGAACTGGCTTGAACTGATTCGGGCAAACATCACAAAAGCTAGGATGAATATGGGAAATTGTAGTTGACTTCGATAAAGCCAATGCAGTGGGGACAACTAAATTAAAGAGCTGCTAAGAGTCGCCGACAAAGACTGGAACTTCGTAACTAACTTCGTATATGGAATAGCTTGATGGGGAACAGAGGTCTCACAGATCTCTGAGGATCTCTTTACAAATTCTCTATATGGTATACATCTATAGAGAACAAAGGCCTATGAAGCTGGACTGTGGGCAACTGAAGATTTCGGAGGATCTGTAAAGATCTCTGAGGATAGCTTTACAAACTTCCTTCCGGGCGAAAACTGGAAGGAATAAAGCTTCTAGACAGTAAATTTAAAATACTGTAGAATAGAACAGAATAAGGAATGAAACACATTTCAGCTATGGGACGAAGATTTCTAGAAGCAGAAGTAATCAAGATCTAAGTGCTCGCTCACAGGCCCAATAAGAAATTAAGCTCTAAAGAAATATGCGCTACAGAGTCGTAAGATAATATTCAACAGTAAATTACATAAAAAGAAGCGATATCCTGATGTCCTCTATTTATATATATATTTTTAAATATATTTTTATATTTCGATGTTACATTCCAACACAAGGACGACGTCGTGTTAACCAACGTCCATATATATATATATATATATATATATATATATATATATATATATATATATATATATATATATATATATATATATATATATATATATATATATATATATATATATATATATATATGTTACCACTCAGGTATTGAACAATCGCATTCACTTCTCTGCATAGAGTCTCATTTTGCCCAAAAACCATCTCTAGTATATTCCTCTCCTCTCCAGAGCTATATATTTAAATTCATGGCAAACTACGTGATAGCTGTGAGTTTTCCTTCAACTGCTATCTAGGCTATCTAAACCGCTTATCTGCCTTATCTTTTGGCCAGTTTATTTATGAGTTTCTTAACTGATTTTCATATACGATTTTCTTATAAACGTCTCGCTGCAGCTTAAGCATAATTACATTGCACTATCAAAATACGCCTGGCAGTCACGCACACACAGCGAGAGAGTGAGTGGGACAGGGCGAGGGCTAGGGCGAGGGCGAGGACGAGGGCGAGAGAGTGGGAGAGGCAGAGCGAGAGGAAGAGACTCTCCCCTAGCGACATCCTCTCGAGTCGACTTTGCTGCCGATAATTTAATGGTCTGCCATTTAATCTGCATTGAATTTATTATCTTGGAAAAAATTAATCTTGATATGTGGCCCGCTTATGGCGACGCTCGCTCGCTTCTTCGTACGCTCAACAGAAATAGCTAAAAAGCAACGCCGAGCACGCGTCGCAGTCAGCGACGTTTCGGTGTATATCTCATAAAAGTTTGCAATTGCTGGCAACGCATCTGTTCGCCAAGTGTCTCTAAATCTTTAAAGAATTATTTACTACAGTTTTTCTTGCGCCCGCAGACGACGACGCAGTTTCACAAAAAAAAAAAAAAAAAGAAACCACAACAAGAAAATAAAGAAGAATGGGCGCAAATGGTGGGTGATTTGCAGACAACCCCCAAGAAGAGTCGCAGTTTCAGTCCAAGCCTGACAATGTCACGCCAACAGCAGCAGCAGGAGCAGGCAGCAGCAGCGGCATCGGCTGTGGCGTCGACACCGGCAGCAACCACCAAACTGAGCTGAGCCACCGTTGAGCCACCCTCATGTTATTGCTCTACGCCTGCCATTGTCCGCTTTAGCCCCTGCCCTACCCTGCCCTGCCCTGCCCTGTCCTGTTCTGTTCTGCCCACGCCGGCGTGTCCTTGGTGAGGCGAGTTACCATTCCGTCTCGCCTGTTGGCGCCCTGCCAGCGCACACTGGTGCGAAAGCGTGCGGGAAGAGATCAAATCAATGCGCTGGGTAATTTTAAGCACAAATTGATTTAGTTCTTATTTAGAAAACAGTTCATTCACTTGTTAAAAAAAAATACAGTATGAATATTATTTTTAGTTGATCTATAATATTAGGTAAAAAAAAAAAAAGTTTTGTATGTGACAATTAAATTATATATGGAAATATAAAACTAAAATTATTTATTATTATTGTTATTTATTATTATTATTAATTATTTATTTTATTTTATATTATTATTTAGTTCCTACTATTTTATTAAATGTAATATATATATATATATATATATATATATATATATATATATATATATATATTGTAGCTTAAATTAATTGTAAAATATGTTGTTAAACATTTCAAAATTAAATAATAAAAATATTTAGTGATGAACAAAATGTTTGTTGTTTTTTAACTCAAATTATTTTTATTTTAAAGTATGAAAATAAAAAAAACTTCATGAATTTAAAAATTTGTTTGGGGTTTTCAGAGCATAAAAACAAAAAAAAATATATTTAATTAAATAAAAAAAATATAAATATATTTATTAAATAAATTTAAAGTTTTGTTGCTTTTTTTTATTTGAATTTAATTAAAAGAAAAAATAAAAACTAAGTAATTTAAGAAATAAAATAAATGTTTTTATTTAAATGAGATATATATTATGTATTATATTTTTTAAGTTATGCTTTTATTTCAAGCTTTTTTGTTATTATTATTATTATTATTATATTTTTTTTTTTTTTTTGTTATCTGTGCACCACCGTGACGAGCGCGTAGCTGTGCCCTGTCTGCAAATTTATTATGTTATGTCTCCGGCTTCGTTTCGGGCGCCATCAGTGGGTTAAGGTTTCTTTTTTTCTATGCCATTTTCGGTCTCTGTGTGTGTGTGTGTATGTGTTTGTGTGTAATTGTTGAAGGGCATGACGGCAATGCCCAAGCTAAAACTAAACCAAGACCAAGACCAAGACCAATACCAATAGCAATCGCTTGCCTGCCCGTTAGCCGGTTAGCCCGCTTCCCGCTACGTTTTTTGTGGATCCTGGATTTTTAGCTGGGGACATGGCAATTTCTATGTCACTCTCTGTCGCCGTCGCTGTCCTTGTCGCTGTCCCTCTTCCTGTTCCCTCTCCCCTGTCCCCTATCCCCTGTCCCTCGTCCACCGTCCTGCTGGCCATCATTCAATTTTAATCAGCATGGCTAAATCTCACCAGACAGACAAGACTCTAGAGCCAACTGCCGCTTCGAGCTGCTTATCGAAACTGGTAACTGTGCGTTGAATTTGGCCAACAGCGCACAACAAAAGGCAGAAGCGGAACTGAGCCGAGTTTGACTAGCTGACGGAATACTAGATACCCTTTCAACTGACCTAATGCAGCAGCTCGCGCGCGTTAGCTGTAGCAACAGTCAGCTATTCTGATTAGATCTGAGAATCTGCCCCTCTCTATATATATATATATATATATGTATATACATTATCCCATATCTCTTCTTATAGCTGATATGGCCGCACTGTCGAGTGTATTCTGAAAATGGCAAATAGAAATATGTGGAAAGCACATTTAAAATGCGACAACAACAAATTGACAAATTTCAACAATTTCGCCGTTTGTTGCTCCACTTCTTCCTCTTCTTCGCCTTCTTCGTCTTGTTCGCATTGCAATTGAATTGGTTTCATTTTTTTTTCTGTTCAGTTTTTGGTATTTTGGCATTGTTGTTGGCCGCTTTGCGTTTGCTCATTTCTTTTATTATGGCTAAGTGAATGTTTGCGTCCGATTTGCCTGCATATGTGGCAGCACTCCTATCCCTATGCTCACGCCCTGCTCCTGCTCCAGTTCCATCTCCTGCTCCACTTTAAATGTGGCATCTGACCGCCATTGTCCGGCTGCGACGCCATGTGGAGCTCCATGACTCTGACTGCAGAGGAGACCTGCTGGAAATCCATTCGAAATCCATTTTCATATTTGCGAACAGACGTTTGGCATTTGATGTGGCTCTGATTTTATTTGGGTTGCCCTTTCGGCTGCTCCTGCCCGGCTCCCCACCTCCCCATCTGTCTCCCCATCTCTGTCTGTCTGCTCGTCCTTCACTGTTGTTGGCTTGCTTTATTAGCCTGTTTTGTTGATGTTGCTGGTTACGAGCGATTTGGCAACCTTTAAACGATTTTCAAGTGAGCCGCGCCGCTTGGGTTTCCTATTTCTGCCCTCTCTTCTTCTTCTTCTTCTCTCGCTGGTCGCCAAGGGCTGCCAAGCACCGGAAAAGTTTAAAGAGAGCGACCGATGGAGTCACGGAGAGCGGGAGGAGTTAGGGAGCACAACATACGATAGCTGCTGTCAAATGGACTGAATACAAATCGTTTTCAGATCAAGTTTTTGGCCAAGCTGAAAGAAGTTTGGCAAGTCCCAGAGATCACTGTATGCGTGTGTGCGTGTGAATGGACTCGGATTGCAGCCAAGTGAATAATGCATGAGTGCAAGTGTATGCAATAGCTGAATTTCATATTACATATTCAATTAGGAGCACACGCAGGCGGTGCATAATTGATGGACGTGGCCAAGCTCGAATCGCATCGAGCTAAAAGACTATTTGATGCGTTTTTGAGAGCATATCAATGAGTGATTGTGAGCCAAATGCAATTACAATTTATCTTAGCACACAGAGAGAGTGGGAAAGAGAGAAAGAGAGAGAGAGAGAGCGAGAGGGAGGGAGAGCGCGCTTTGCATAACTTAACTCGCTTAGCTTTACGTGATGCGAACACATGCGTAGCTGAGGTGAATCTGAGGTAATCTGATTCTGTTGATGTATGCGATGCACACCTTTGCACAGTCGTTGCATGGGCGAATATGAATCGTTTGGTATTTGCACTTGCCGCAACTGCAGCTAAGCAATATGAATTGATTCATATACTGCAATATTTACAGCGAATCCGACTCGATGACTCGACTCGACTCTATGGAGCTATTACTAAATACTCTCTGCTTCAGCCAGCCACCCACACAAGCGGCTGCTCGCTTGCTACTTAACACCCGAGGCAAATTAGTTGCGCCGCAGCACAATTGCGACTATAAATCAACACATGGACAACAACAACAACAGCAGCAGCAGCACAGCAGCAACTCGCACTTTGCAACAGATTTTTTATGGTGCCCAAAAACGTGCGCCCTTGCGGATGTGAATGAGAATGCGGATATGAATGTGAACATGAATGTGAACGTGAATGTGAATGTGAATGTGAATGTGCCCAAAAGCATTTCAACGGTGTCTCCGTCTCCCTCGCGGTCTCTGTCTCGGTCTCAGGCTCAGCTGTTGTCTTGCTCGAGTCGAATCGCATCGCTGATTCACCCTAAAATGCTGTGACCCCGCCCATGCGCCCAGCCGCCCAATCGCCCGCTGCCCTCGGCTCAGCCGCGACCCTGTCGAATGCACAAAGCGCACGCACAATTGTGCAAATTGACAGATTTATAACAAAATGCAATGAATAACAGCATCGTTCATTCACAAGGGTTGCTGCCTGCTGCCTGCTGCCTGCTTCCTGCTGCCTGCAGAAATCGATAGTTGAGCCAAAGAGCATATTGGCCGTAGACGGATTGCATCTTAGGCTGTAAGAGTTTTAATGCTGATATTGGGATTTCGATTTCAACAGGCGCCTTAATGGCCTCACTTGCACACTCATAATCCCTGTGGCCGACCAAGAAAATGGGGGCATGTGCGAGTGTGTGTGTGCGTGCGAGTATGTGTGTGCAAACAAGTTCCCACATAGCTGCCCGGAGAGATGATGCGGTCCGCATCCGATTCCGAATCCGGCATTACCCCAGTTTCAGTTGCACAGATGAATATATAAAACACAAAAAAAAAATAAGAGTGAAGCTGAAGAAGAGAGAGAGAGAGAGAGAGAGAATCAAATCTATGAAGTTCAATCAGTTTTAATTGATTCATTTCGTGGGTATTGAAAGGGGGACAACAGGGCAAGGGCGAGGGTGAGAGCGGGGCCGAGGGCGGGGGCAAGCTGCCCACTACAGATAATGACGATGTTGTCTGTTGCTGCCGCGCTGCCTGTTAATAAATTTATTATCTTGGGAATATCCGAGAGCGGCTAAAGCGACGTCGACTGCGACTGCGACTGCGACTGCGACTGCAGCAGTAGCAGCAGCAGCAGCAGCATCGGTAGCGGAAATGCCTCGTTGATTTGAAATGGAGCCCTGGGTCTGGGCCAAGCCGCAAATTTATTATGATTAAAGTTGAAAAGTTGAAATTGATGCTGCAACAGTTAGAGCGAGCGACAACAAGGCTGGGCTGGGCAGCGCAGGGAGGCGAGCATCAAAAAATGTATATATAAAGATAAACAGAATTGGGACAACAGCACTTATAATAATAATAACGATAACGATAACGATAACCGTGACGATAACAATAGCCGCGACGATAACAATGACGACGAGCATAACCTTTAAGGCTGAGTCACAATCGATGCAGAGTCGAGGCAGACCTAAAACGTTTAGCAGGTCTCATTATTGAAAGAGAAGCTTTATATTGTTAAATGTGTTGCAGATCTTGGGAATTTGCCGAGATTTTCGCCTTTACACTCATTCATTTATTCATTGTAATCAATAAGCCAAGCTGAGTGTGTGCTAATGAAACTCTTTAGTACTGAAGCGGAAATTAGAGACTCTGCTGCTTTTGAATATTTTTATGGTATAATGCTTACCTATTTATTTTTGCCATTTTATTTAAAATTTTTTAAATTTAATATAATTTATTGCATTTAATTTATTATTAATTTATTGTATTATGTTTTATTTATTTATGTTTTTGGTTTATTTATTAATTTTTCTTATTTTAATAATTGTTTTTCTTATTTTAATTTATTTTAAATTCTTTTTATTTTTGCATTTATTATTAATTTATTGTATTTTTTTTATTTATTTATGTTTTTCTTTTTGGTTTATTTATTAAGTTTTCTTATTTTTATAATTGTTTTTCTTATTTTAGTTTATTTTAAATTTATTTCCTTTTTAATTTTTGCATTTATTTTGAATTTATTGTATTATTTTTTATTTAGTTGTTTTTTTTTTTTTAATTATTTATTAATTTTTCTTATTTTTTTATAATTGATTTTATTATTTTTAATTTATTTTAATTATATTTCTTTTTTAAATTTTTGCATAATTCTTATTTTTTTTTATTTTTAAATTTGTTATCTATTATTTATAGATTGATTCTGTAACAAAATTGGTTATGAGTTATAAGAGCACAATCAAGTGCAATTGATACTCTGTTAAATGAATGAACTAATCTCTAAATAAGCTTCCTTATAAATATTATCAACTGTTCTTAAAATGAACTTTTTTGACAATATTATGAACTACTCTCGAAATGAATTTCCTTATTAAATATTATCCACTACTTTCAATTAGCTTTCTTATCAATATTATTATGCAGATAATATCAGATAAGATCAATAATATATTGGGCTGAAGGATAGACATATGCTTCAATATCCGTATCCAATTCATTTATAATAAAGATATCATATCATATTAAATCATATCATATATCATCTCATTTCATATCTCTTGTACTCACCATAACAATGCTCCATTTCTTGCATATGTGACGCAGGGCCTTTTTGTAGCATCACGGTTTCATGGTCCAGAAGTTCTTTTTGGGTTTCGCGCCGGTGGCCACTGAGATGGCGCCGCCCGTTGCTGAGCCCGAGCCGGATGCAATCGAACGGCCCGACGCCCGCTGCTGATCCGCTGAGCAGCGTCGCGGATAATTGAATGGCGACATCGAGCTGCCGCCTGTCAGCTCGCCCATGCCCATGGCCAGGTTCGTGTTCATGCCCATGCCCATGCCCATGGGCATGTTCATTGGCATTGGCATGCCCATGCCCATATTCACGCCCATGCCCATGCCGGCAATGCCCTGATCCTCGCCACAGCTGGCCATGCTGCTCTTCGAGGTGGAGGTGCCCGACGCTGTCGAGGATCGGCAGCTGCGCAAGTTGTGCGGCAGCGTGCTGCTGCTGCTACCGTTATTGTTGTTGTTGCTGTTGTTGTTGTTGCTGCTGTTGATGTTGCTGCTGTTGCTGTGGTTCATCATTGTTGGATTGTGCCCATGGCTATGGCTATGACTGTGACTATGGCTATGGCTATGGCTAGTGGGCGTGCCCGTCTTATAGTAGCGCAAACTCTCATTGTAGCTGGCGCCGCTGCTGCTGCCGCTGCCACTGAAGCCGCTGTCGAGGTCGCCCTCATCGAACTCCGGATTGATGCAGCTGCTGTGTGCATGATCCTTCAGCTCCATGCTGTTCAGCGTGCTCGACAAGTTCTCGAGGCTGGCGTGCGAGGCCGAGCTCGAGTTGGACGCAGCGCTGGCCGCGGCACCGCCAAGCAGACCGCCGCGACGCGGCCGCTGGCCGGTGCTCAGCACGTTCTTACCTTGCACGGAGGAGGACGAGGAGGAGGAGTTGCCAACGGCTCCACTGGCACTGCCGCTGCCGCTGCCGCTGCCACTGCCACTGCCACTGCTGCAACTGGTGCTGGTGGCTGGCGCCTCATGCTGCACATCGTTCGAGCTGGCGCTGGCCGGGCCACCATGGCTGGGACTGATGTCGGGCGGCGTGGGCGGCATTATGAGCGCCTCCAGCGACAGATTTAGCTCGTCCAGCACACGGAAATGATTGTGCTGGACGCGACGCAGCTCCTCCTTGACATTGCCCGCACTGGATGTGGCAATGCGATTGTCGGAGAGCACTTTGCGTATCTTCTGATCGCTAACCTCCTCGTACAGGTTCTCGGTGGTACCGTAGCGTGTGGTATACGTGTGCCTGTCCCGCTCCTCGGCGCTGGGCGACGACGATGTGGACTGGCCGCTGTGCGACGATGACTTCGAGCGGAAGCTCTTGGCCAGCAGCGCCCGGATCGAGTTGCGCGGCGGACTCTTCGACGGCGCGTGATGATGTCCATTGCCCTGGCCCTGGGCGGGCACATTCGTATGGCACTTGGCTGCGCCGGGCTCGTAATAGGCATAGGAGTAGACGTGATTGAATGGCGCAGCAGCTGCCGCTCCAGCCGAGCCACTGGCGCCCATGGCTCCGCCACTTGCGCCACCCACACCACCTACGCCTCCAGCACCACCGGCACCACCGCCGCCATTGTAGGCCACATGCAGTGAGGCCGTGGACGACATGCCGGCCGCTGAGCCAGCCCCATGCGAGGGCGTGGCACTGCTGCTGCTCGGCGTCATCACGCCAGCGGCGAACCCATAATCCAGCGACGAGGTGGACGACGACGACTGTGCGGTGGCGGTGGGCTCGAAGCGCTCCATTGTGGCAGCAATGTTCTTGCGTGACCATTTGACCTGTGAATTATCGAAGCAGCTGATTAAACATAGTTCGAGTTGATTTAATTAACGATGTGCGAGCAGTGTAAAAGTGTGAAGGCGCTTAGTAAGCCTAATCTGGCATCTGTAATAGAGCCACACATTAAATTTGATAGCTCTCCCATTCATATTTCTCGATATAAATGTACCAAACCAAAATCGAAATTTAAATAATCAAATAATATCTATTCATATATCATATAAAGGATATTGTATTAATTATTACATCAAAACAATATTTTTTCAATATATAAATATTGAAAATAAAAATAAATTTTATTCTAATTTAAAATAATAAATAGTAATTAAACATAAATTAGAATTAATGGCATATTTATTTTCAATATTTGTTTATTTATATATTAATTTTATTTTATTTATTTCAAATCATACTTTGGTACTGTTTTAGATTAATTTGATTTTTTATATATCTTATTTATTTTATTATTTTTTTATATGTTTTCTTTTTATATTTATTAAAACTCTTTAAAATATTTAAGTTGCTTGCGATTTTGTTCTCATATGTACCCATAAATTTAAAAAATATTTATTAATGTTAATTTACAAAAAATATTTATTAATTTTTTTATTTATTAATTTATTTTGTTTATTATCTTTAAATAATTTTAAATTATATTTAATACATATACATATATATTATTTAAAATATTAAGAACAATATTTTTATATGAATATATATGTATATGCTTCTAATATTTATTAAACATATTATTTTAAAATTTTTAAAATAGTTTATAAATATTTATCAATGCTTTATAAAAATAATATTTAAGGGTTCATAATTAATTCATGATTTTTTTGCCTCGTTCTCACCTGTTGCTCCACATCCATTTTGTGATTGCTGCGACGACTGTGTCCGCGTCGTCGTCGCTCCGTGAAGGGCTCGCCGTGTCCGCCTTGGAGCAGCAGCATCTCCCCGTTTTGCTGCGACGACGATGAGGAGGACGAAGGCGGCGCTGGCATGCAGAACTCAATGCTGTCCATATCGTCCGGAAAGATTAGATCGCCGCGATGGCCATGATGATGGCCCAGCGTGGCGGCGCCATGTCCAATGCCGCCCATACCCATGCCCAGCCCACCATGGCCATGACCGTGTCCGTGTCCATGCCCATGGCCGTGTGCCATGCCATGGCCGTGGCCGTGGCCGCTCATAGTTAGCTGATTGCGCTGAATGTGGCGCATGGAGCCGTGTCCGGGTGCACTGTGCACAGCAACCGTGGTCTGTGTCTGCAACTGTTGCTGATGTGCCTGATGCTGCTGTTGTTGTTGTTGTTGTTGCTGCTGCTGCTGCTGCTGCTGCTGCTGTTGGTGGTGCAGCTGCTGCTGCTGCTGCTGCAATGTGGGTGGCGGATAATCGGCCGGCGGTGGCGGTGCAAAGCTGGCGAATTGTGGCGAGGCGCATCGATTCTGAAATTTGGACGCGGCGGCGGCGGTGCTGCTGGCGCTGCCTGGATACATGTTGATGCTCTCCTTATATTGTTTTGCCTTATCGCTGAGCAACGACAATTATATGCTGACGTTCTCGGTTATCGTTATCGTTATCGTTATCGCTATCGTTATCGGCTCCAGTGGCGAAGTGAAGAGCGAAAGAGCAGTCCACTCAAGCGCACATCGTCTAGAAGAGAAGAAGGCAGAGAGGGAGAGAGAGAGAGAGAAAACAAAGCCATTAATCAGCGTTGGAATTGAAAGCGTTACGAATGCGCATGCGGGCGGGCGGGTGAATGGCTGGGGCATCATAGCCGGATCCCAAAACACAGCCAGTAACAGCAACAGCAACAGCAACAGAACGACACATGACTGACATGCCATGCCATGCCAAAATCCCACAAATAAAAGCTGGAATTATGAGCTTTGCTCCGGCACCGAAGCAGCAGGCACTGAGCCAGCGAAAACTCCAATCCCAATTTATTTATGCGACCGCCAAACAAAACATTGTTGCCGCCGCAACAACAACAACAACAACAACAATAGGAACAACAACACGCATGTAAAACATTTGGCGTTGGCATGCCATTTCCCAGTTCCCAGTTGCCAGTTAGCAGCAGTTCCCATCGCCCATCGCCCATCGCCCATCTACCAGCTCCCAGTTCCAGAGTCGTCCACTCGACGAATGCCATAAAACAGCATTAAAGCTATTAACAGGCGGCAAGCGCAGGCAGAGTTATTTCATACCCTCTAACTGGCACTTGTGACGGGGTATATGCACTTGCCGCAACAGCAATGTGATGATACTGGACTAAGCACATGATATAATACCTAATGAAGTCTGCGTTATATTTTTGTATATATGAAATAGCACTGTACTTGCGCATATTTGACGGAAGAGAAATAATGTCTGTAAACCTGTCGTTGACATTATGTGAATTGATTCAGTCAGTTGATACAAAAGTTAAGCCATACAACTATTGATAGACTGATCTTAAAGAAACCATCGCGACTCAACTGTATATATACATTCTGTATTTTCCATATATAAAAATAATCTTTATACAAAATATTTCAAAATATATATTTCTACATACTATATAAAAATATATATATATATATATATATTTTTTAATAATTATATATATTTTTAAATATTCTTTTTTTTATCAATCTTTTATATACATATATATATATATTTTTTTATCAATTTCTTTTATATTTTTTTTTTTATATTTTTTTATTTTTTAATTGTATAAAAATATGTGTCTTCTTAATATCGATTTATATGTTTTAAATTTTTTTTTTTTCAAGTTTAGGTTCATTGTTTTAAGTCTTATTTTTCTTTTCCTTTATTTTTTCATAATTATATTATTTTTTATACATTTTTTCTTTTTCGGTACATATATCCATATTTTTTAAAATATTTTTTTAGTATATTTCTTTATATGCTCTCATACACTTCTTATCATTTATTAATATTTTTCATTGCATTTTTTTATGTGCACATCTTTTGCTATGCTTTTATATTTCTTATAAGTTTTTATTTTTGTTTATATGTATGAAAGGGTTTTTATTATATTTCAATTTGTATATAGCTTTAGCCATTTCTCTTTACATTTTCTTATGGTCCAAGGCAAATATCAACATGAAAGCTACCCACGTTCATCTCTCCCACTTGTCTGCTGCTTACTTATGAAACGTTCAACTATTTATAGGGCATCTGCTAGTCGTTGTCACTATTGTCACGCATTCGCTGCTCCACAATTCATTTCATGCTTCTGCTTCTTCTTCTCGTGCGTGCGTGCGAGACTGATAGCAAAGCCGAAACAGAGATCCGTTCTGTCTTCGTTTTTGGCCGCGCTCCCACCCGCTGTTAATCCTTTCGCCCGTCTCCCCACCATTTCGCTTGCCCGCTCCCCCGCTATCCCGCTGGTCGGCTGGCCCACCCACCCACTTTTACGAGCCAGTGGCCATAAATCAATCAGGAGAGCACTGGGCGCAGATCGCCTTTATGAGCCACTCGCAGCCGTCCAGCCGCAACTCGGCTAATCCTTGAGGCAGTCGAGTGCCCCGCCCCGTCCTGCGCTGCCTCAAGGCCAACGTCGTCCAGCCAATTCAAATGCGCTGCAATTCTGGCTGGCAACAGACAAATCCATTTCATGCCACCGAATGTTGCACTCACCACAAATTTCATGTTATTGTTTGAGTTCATGTTGCTGCGGTTCTTCCTCTCCATACGACTGATTAGTCAGCTATGCAATTCGTGGTCTGTCTTTTCGTTGCTTTCTTTATGTGCATACGAAAACTAATTGTTTTCACTGTAAATTCTTGACCAGAACTGTCTTGCTAGGGTATTTAGTATTCGTCATTCCTTGGTGCTATTTGAAGTTGTTATACTTTTTGTTCTGCTTCTTCTTTTTTGAGGCATTTCGATTTCACTGCACGGCAATAACGAACTACAAACAACAACAATCGAGGAGAGCGGGAGCAGGAGCGGAATGTCTATCGGACTGGCAATCATTTTTATCCCACGCTGATTGATATATCAAATTGATAGCCGTATGCCGTGTGCCATGGCCAAAAATGTTGTTTAGTTATTTTTGTTATTGTGCTGGGCATCGAGCAGAGCCTACCAGCTGGTCAGCTCTGTTGACGATGGACACCTACACCAATAGGCTGCCTCTGCTACTGCTCCTGCTTCTGTTGCTTCCCCTGGCTCTGTCGCAGCGGCACAGCCCCTTCTCCTGCTCCTGCTCCAGCTCCGTGCTTCTCTTCCATGCAACACCCTCAACGTTCTGTGTGTCTGAATGCGTGTGTACGCTTATTTGTTTCATCAATTCGACTTTTTTTTTTTGGCTATGTTTTGCCACTGCTTTATTTAGCCTTTTTTTTTAGGCGATTGCATTTCGCATGCAAATTTTAACGAGTTGTTTGCGGTCGTCTATGCCACAACAACAACAACAATAACAAACACAACAACAAATCATGGCCGTTTATTTGCAGGCAACATTTTGATTTGGCTGATTGAGTTTGCCCATGTCGAAGATTAATAATAAAAAAAGGCGGAGAAAACCAGAAACTAGCTAAATGCCACAACCGGCCAGAAATGTCCAACAAATGATCAAATGCATTTTTTCCAATTTAAATAGTAAAAATATTTCCCTGATATATACATATATACATGCATTTATGGAAGTTGAAGAAAAATCTAAATAGCTATGGCCATGCAATTTCCATTTCCAGTGCGTAATTGAGTTGCCTGCAGAAAATTGATTTTTGCTAAGCGCTTCGCAAACACCAATTTCCAATTAAACAAACAACAAAGCAAGGATTTATATATTTTAATGCATATATTTAAAATGCAAATATATAGGCAAATATATGTAGGCTAGACATAACTCATAGGACTCAAAGGATACTGAGAACTTGCCCAGGTTCTTTCAAATTTTTCAAATTTACTGACATTTTATGGACAGTTGCTTATTTTTTATTTTACATATTTTATATTTTATTTTTGATTTTTTACATTTAATTTTAATACTAAAATTCTTATTTAATATTTAAAACTTTGATTTTAATATTAATATTTTGTATTTTGTATTTTATCTTTTAATTTTATATTTAATATTAACATTTTGTAATTTGCATTTTATATATTATATTTTTTATTTTATGTTTGTTTTTTTTTTTTTTTTATTTTATTTTTACTATTTTACATTTAATTTCAATATTAAAATTTTTATTTATAATATCAAATTTATTTTATATTTTTTTGTATTTTATTTTTTATATATTGTATATTTTTTGTATTTTATTTTTTATATATTGTATATATATATATATATTTTTTTTTTGTCTTTTTTCTTTTAATGACTGTTTTCCCTAGCCCAAGTACTGTTTGCTTTTCCAAGTTTCCCCACGACTATTAAGAGTTATGTAATTATCCTTGATTGTTATGCATTCTACAATTATAGTCGAGCCTGTTCAGAAAGTAGTTCAAGAAACAGCTGTAATAGCTAGAATATGTAATAGCGAGGCTAAATTAGTTTTGCTCTATTTGCTTTTTGCTGGAATTACGTAAATTGTGTTTTCGATATATCAATTATCGATTTGTTTGAATCGGTTAGCTTCTTTTTTTTGCCATTTTTTTAGCTCAGGTGGACTCGGGCACAGGTAGTCATTTTTTATTCAGAATTGGCCTGATTGCCAGACACCGTTTGCCCCACTGAGTGACTGGGCGCGCCTGCCCCTCTCTCTCTCTGTGTACGTGTGGGCGTTTGGCCAAAGCAATTTAGCCAAGGTTATCTCTATGATTTGAAGTTGTTTTATTAAACTTTTTCGTCCAGCAGCTGAAGCAGTAAAAGCCGCAGCTTATATGTGTATATATACATATATGTCTATCTATCTATATAGTAGCTAAGAGTACCTTATCTATATGTGGTGGCAGCTGTGGCCAATTCAATTTTGTGCAGCAAGCAGCAATTGAGAGTTAAGCAAAAGCTGAACGATGCTTTCAAATGTGGAAGCAAGTGCAACAGGTTCCAGCTGAACAAGATAAGGTGACAACTCATTAGTTCCCTCTCTCACTCCCTCTCACTCTATCTCTCTCTCTCTCTCTCTCACACACACACTTCATATCTCCTTCTCCCGCTCCCTCTCCAATTCTCCTTCAGTGTTGTCAACTCATTAGCACATTTTGTGCGTGTTGCACATCATTAGAAGGCGACTGCGTTCAAAAATCTAACTGCAAGGCATCGTCGCCATTGTCGAGTGGCATATAGCATGTGGCATGTGGCATGTGGCATGCGAACGATGCTTTGTTGCCGCACACGTGCCACACGCTGCACCCACTCCCGAGTCCACCGCCCTGAGCTCAGCTTGCCATAGTCAAAAATTCATTGATGTCAATGGCATGTCCCATCCACTCACACACTCACACACTCACACACACACACTCACGCACTCACGGACTCATGCACTCATTCAATCGACATTCAACATTCGACAGTTCTCTTTCGCCTTGAGCCCCAAACGCATCATGCATATGAAAATTGGCCAATTTGGCGGGGCAATTGAAATGGCAGCCGTAATGCTGGCCAAAACAGGGATCGGGCAATGCTGCCAGACGCCCAATACATTTGTGGCATGCCGCATGCCGCTTGCCGCTTGCCGCTTGCCGGTAGCGCCCCAGCACCACAGCACCACAGCACCACAGCTGCCAGCTTCCGGCTTCCTGCGCCCTGCTCCCATTCAGGCATCCTTCAAAGTAATGACTTTAATTAACATGCATTGACTGTTGTTGTTGTTGTTGTTGTTGTTGTTGTTGTTGCACTCGTTGGTGTTGCACTCTAGCTGCAAGTGGCTCGCTCAAGTGGAAATTTTGGCAAACGCGAAGCAGATTGCCACCAAGCAATTGCCACACGAATGTAGGCCACAAATTGAGAGCAACAACAGCTGCAACAGCAAAAACAATAGCAAAACAATTAATTAATAAAGCTGCAAATTTTTGTACATCACGAACTGAATGGGTCAAGTGAGTCAATAAATGCATTCATTTAAACAGTCGCCCGTTTATGGCTATAATAAATAATAAATAAATAATAAATTGTCTATTCTCTTAAGCTAACATTTTAGAGCAATTTATTTCGAATTTATTGAAAATTAATACAGTTGGCAAGTTTTTAAAGAAGTATAAATATTTTGTATATCAATTTTAGAAATATTTTCTATATTTCTATATTTTAGAAATATTTAGAGCATAATTTATGTAAAATGATATTGAATATTTTTCAGACAAGTCTTTATAATATATATATATTTGTTTTCCTATTCAATCTGTTATAAACTAACCCAATCTCTTGCAGGGCTTTGTCGTTTTGGATTTTAAATATTTTAAATATAATATATGTATATTTCCCTCTCTCTATATATAAGTATATACCTTAGGCAGTTCAAGGTCTTCATTTGCTCTCATTAACCCATCCCATCTGCCTATAATTTATACCCACCCATAATTTGATTTCTGATTTCCCAAATGATGAGTTGACTTTCCCAACTATATATGTATATATATGTATATATAAAGGAATCTGGGTATCTAATAGACGGTTGCCCCCCACTGTTGCAGCCTTATTTATTTTCATCTAAGTTCTCTTTTCACATCTCTCTCTCTCTCTCCCTCGCTGTCTCAATTCCTCGATATAATTTTTTCCAATTATACGCGTAGCCAATTATATTCTTAAATATCATAATTAAATGGAAATAATTAGTTTTTATTGCAACTTTATGCTTGACAGATTCCTCAATTATCTCATTATGTTGTATCTTTATCTCTCTGACTCTGCACCTCAGATTTTTCTCAATTTGCGGCCCTCATCGTATTTTTCATTTACGCAGAATTTCAGCAAGCAGACGATATCATTTGGCCACACTATGGCTTCTACTTATAAAAATCTTCTTCTTTAGCTGCTATCAAGCACACACATACATACACATACACATACATATACTCCTGCCACTTCTCTCAGGGCGACAAAAAAATGTGAAGAAAAAGAAGAAGCGAGCAAAAAAAAAGAAAAACCAAAGCAATGGCAAATCTAACCAAATGCCAACACAAATTTTGTTTGCACTTTGTATTAGGTTGACAAAAATCAACACCCAGACGGTCGGACGGGCGGACGGACGGACGGACTGGCAGTGGGAGCTGGCGATGGCAATGGAGACGGATGTACAATGTTCTTGGAGCTTTGCCTCAATCAGAAGTCAGCCAAGCAGCAGGGCCAATGGGAGCTGACGAGGGCAGAGCAGTTAGCGTAGCTGCAGTTACTGTAGATAGATTTATGTTGCCAAGCCGCCCACACATTACAGCCACACACACGCACACACGCACACACGCACATACATGTAGACTGGGCTTAGCTGTTTGTCTTTTGCAAATGTTGGCAATATTTTGTGGTAAAAGGTGAATTTATTAGCACTCCCCACGCAGTCAGTTCTTTCAGTCTTTCTCTCAAATTATGGATGCCATATGTCTGTCTCGTTGCTACAGCGTTCCCCACCCCCCTCTCGCCCTCTCCCCCTTCCTCACCTCACTCTGTGACGAAACGCAACTCTTTTCGTTGGCCAACAGCAATTTCAGGTTTTCTTCTCGTTTCTTTATGCAGCTACCTGCCCCCCCCCCTCCTCTCTCTCTCTCTCTCTCTCTCTCTCTCTCTCTCTCTCTCTCTCTCTTCATCTATCACTGCAACTCATTCGCTTTCTCTTTCACTCTCTCTCTTGTGCACGGCCTGGCCCAATTCTTATCGTAGGCGCTGCAATTTAAAACACATTTTCGGGGATTAAAATCTTGACAAATCATAAACAAAACGGCGTCGGCGAGGCAGCTGCGCGCTCTGCACGCAATTACGAATACATTTCTGGCTGTGTATATCAATGTGTCTCTCTGTCTGTCTGTCTGTGTGTGTGTGTGTGTGAATCTTTAGCCGACAGACTGATTTACTTGAGCCTAACAAAAGAGAGAGAGATGCCCCACAACAACAACAAAAAAGGCAGTCAACGAGCCCCAAAAAGCCACAATGACAATAAAATACCACACACACACACACACACACACTCGCACAGCTGAGATGCATATCTGACCGAGCGTGTGTGCGAGTGAGAAAGGTAAAGCATGGACAAGCACTGTGAGGGGAAAAAAATGCTTGCAGCTTCTCAACTTTTGTCCAGCGACAATTTATGAAAAATAAAATGAAAATCTTTAGCTAAACAGCCAGACGGCCGTAGTGGCGGGGTGGCAGAGGTAGGGGGCGTGGCAGCGGGCAGCAGGGCGAGTGGGCATGCCTAATGCTAGCGGCAGCCGCATGAAAGCCACATGATACGCATCTTTTGGATTGTTGCTCTTGAATTTTTGTAAGCCGCTTTTTGGTTGACTTTGCTGCGACATAAAACACAATAAAACTGATATAAAAAAAACTCGCACACTGGGCAACCAAAGAGAGAGGGAGAGGGGGAGAGGGAGGTGGGGATGGAGAGGGAGAATGAGAATGAGAGATGGGGCATGACTAGATGAGATTGGGGAGCAGCGGCCATATCGAAGCTGACAACGCTTTCAACGCATGTCAATGTCGACATTTTCAAATTCCAATAAGTTTCATTTGCTGCTGCTGCTGCCGTAGTTGTTGTTGTTGTGATGTTCTTTGATAAAACGGTAAAATCAACAAAATGCACACAGCGAGAAGAGACAAGATAATCGCCTCCATATAGTATACATGTGGGTCGCTCTATTTACAGTATTTTCTTTAACTTACCAGCAGGTCGAAAAGCTCAATTTCCCAAAAACTCAGTTCAGCTCAAAGTGCTTGGCCTCGGCTGCTTATAAATATGGAAATGCTGTAATCATAGAGAGCGAGAGAGACAGAGAGTGAGTACATATATGTATATATATAAAGAAAATACAAATAAAAAATACAATTTAATTATCATGCGTATACTTTTGGCATACACTATAAAAGGAAATAATAATAAGCAGGAGCAGCAGCAGCAGAAAACTGAAAATGAAAAACTCATCAAAGTGAAATTTGCATGTGGAATGCAAATGTGTTATCAAGCGTAAGAAATTGAGTTATACAAATACGACATACTAACTACAGTGCCTGTCAAACACACACGCACACCCGCACACACACGCACACCCGCACACTCACAAACATTTACATTTGAACGTCAGAATATTTTTTATTTTACGCAAATTCCATGGCTAATTGAATGTTTGCAGAACAGATTCATCTCAATTAGTTGTCAATATCTGAATGTCAAATTGGCAGTTCGTTTGCCTAATATTTGGTTTATATGAACTGAATGCATACACGTATGGGCCGAACTGTCTCTGGCTGCCTTTGACATCAACATGACATCAGCATTTACCAACTGCAATTGACTTGAGCTCTCATTACAATTGAATTAACTCGTTGAGCAGCCACACAGAGAGCAAAAAGGCGCCTGATTGACTGAGACTGAAAGGACAGCCTAAGCTCAGCGCTCAACTGTGCGAATGCCTAGATCGAACTCATCTCCTGCTTAACTAGCAATTTCTAACAATTGCAGACTTTATATCGAAAATAACAACCAAAAAGAGGCACAAAAGGCATCTGCAGGGATCTTAGCTCTGCAATTTGTAGATATTGTTAATTTTACCCCATATTTGAGCGTGGATAACTGCTGCACTTTGTGAATGAGTATATCAACCAAATTTTATTATATGTAGAGCTGGCAATGCAGCCGACCCATCATATCATAAGCCAATTGCCAGCATTTGTAACTAGTTCGCCGAGTGCTACGAGAGCAGCTCTGAGCTACTTAAAAAGGTAGCAGTGAGAGGCTTAGGGCTAATAAATCAATTTCTGGGCCAAAAATAAATTCACACAGTGAGAGAGGGGGAGAAAAAGGGAGAGGCCGGGCAGAAGGAAGCGCTGAGTAGAGGTCATAAAAGAAATGTCAGAGCAGACCGCAGAATGCGCGTTGCGCTGGCAGTGGAAACTCTTTAAGCAGCTTTAACAAACACACACGAAAGGCAGCTCTGCCTTTTGTAGGTGAGCGGTAGAGGGGGAGGTAGGTAGGTAGGTAGGTAGGTAGGTAGGGGCAGAGGGTAGCTTGGTTAGGGCATAGAGACTGGCACTGGCAGCTCTCACGCTCCCCCCGCACAAAGTCCGAGCTGAGGCCTCGTGAGTTGGGGACAATTTTTTGCATCCCCCCCCCCCCCCCCCAAAAAAAAGAAAATGTTTTAATTGAGCGAGTGTTGGCAGACCAGAAAGAACGAAAGCAACAGAACAAATGTGTGCCATTTAAGTCACAAAAAACGAGCGAGAGAGAGAGAGAGAGAGTATATGGAATAAAATACAGTGGAGACTGTCGAAAAAGTGAAAGCATTTCATAAAGGCAACGAAACCACATGCGAGTAGCATGAACCACAGCTCGCAACGAGCTGGACTGAGGACTGAGGACAGGCGAAAGGCAATGGAAATGGCAATAAAATGAAATAGAATTTTAAACCACAGGCAAACGTGCGTTATTCATTTTTGAATTTATAACACAATTGGGAGAATGTCGTGCCGTGTACGAAATGCCAAAGGAGCTGAAAGGAGGACGAGAAAAAAGAAACAAAAAAGAAAGAAAAAAAGTTAAAGGTGAACTAGATGCCGGAAAGGATTCGAAGGAGTCGGCGGAGTGAGAGCAGTCGGAGGAGTCGGCGGAGCCAGCAACCAGAAGCTGCTTGCCAACAAGAAAGGAGTGAAAATGCGCAGCAAAATAAAATGCGTGGCAACTTTGCCGTGTGTGACACATAAAAATAGAAATAAATAAGATGTGCCTGTGTGTGTGTGTGCGTGTGTGTGTGCAGGTGTATGCGTGTGTGTGTGCTCTTTGGTATGGGCTACCTTTGCTTGCTGTGCTCGAGCAGACGCCGTTGCGAAACCTTGGCAGTTAAAGCAAATCGTGTTGTAGCAAAAGCAAGTGCGACTAGCATTCCTTCTGCCTGCTGCCTGCTGCCTGCCGCCTGCTGTCTGCCTCCTGCTTTCCTTTTGCAGTTGCTCTTGCCTTTGCCATTTTCCCGTACTCCGACCCCTCCGTCTCCCGCCCCGCTTGCAAATGACGCGAGTTCACAGCAAATTGACAAAAATGTCTAAAGCAAGCAGAGGCAGCGCAATGAATGTGGCCCGCAATGATAATCAAACGCAATCATGATATTGTCAAGATGATTATGAAGCTGTGTAAATATACATTGGTATCAAGTATGAATGTGAATGGGTGTGTGTGTGTAGAGACTAGGCAAATGCTTAAAGTCAAATATTAAAGCAGAACCAGAACAAATTGAACAAAGAGCACATAGCTCGGGGCTCTGGGCAAATGTGCTGGTTCCAAGCATATGGAATCCAGCAAGGATACGCACTAGCTCACCTGCAGCGGCATGACTCATGAGTCGACAGCAGTGGAACCTGATGCCGCATCAAATGGCCAAGTTTGTCGCTCTAATCAATTTACAATTGTTGTCCAATGATCTGTGATGCAATAATCGTCCGGGCAACCAAATTTCCTGAAGTCCCACAAATAACCAATAGCCTATGGGCGTGTGTGTGTGTGTGTGTGTGTGAAGACCCACAGGCAACCCTTTTTTTCTCTCGTCATGTTGAGCTACCTCATGAGTCACGTGCAAGGCATTGGCATTGTCCTGAGCCTGTTTACATGCAGATAGCTTCAACGGCCACCCGACCCAGCCCCAGCCACTGCAGCCCCCTCTTCATAAACGGGCGCTCGACAAAATTCAGCATACATAACATGGCATTTTCATATGCTTGTCATGGGGAGGGGCTTGGAGTGGGGGGCACTCGTTCGCTTTATTCCTTCCAGTACAATCAACCAAGACGCTGACGACCTTGTAGCAAAAGTTATTGACTGCACACACACGCACACATACGCACACATATGAGTGTGCAAATATGTGTGAAATTTATTTGCCACAATCCGGGAACAACCCTTTTCGGTCATGAAGGGTTGCTCAACTGCTCAACTTCGATTACAGCCCCCAATTTTTGTTGTTTAAAATCAGTTGATTGCACAAATGCTCATTGAACTAATTTTATTTCGTTGCACACCCACACACACACACATACTAGAAGGCAAGGCAACTTGAGCCACGTTTACATTTCATGGGATTCCATTGCCATATGCAAAAGGCCAAAGCCAATTGGCTGAAGCCCCGAGCCTTACCTGAACTGAACTGAGCTGAGCTGAGCTGAGCTGCCCATTCGACCGTTCGCTGGGCTAGCTAACTTATTAGCCCGGCGAATGCCCGACAATGTGGACAAACACAACAGCAACAGCAACAGCAACAGCAACAGCAGCAGCAACAACAACAACAATAATTTGTGTTATGTCCTTTAAACAAAGCCAACAGCAGCAACAGCAACAACAACAATGGCGCTGATCAAATTACCAGACAAGCTGGTTGAACTTTGATTCACTTGAGTTAAGGACATGGGGTCGTCCTTTTCCACTTTACTCAGCTTTCCATTTTTCCAGTAATTTCCATCCTGGCCACTTTCATTAATTACAGCAGCAAAAATGTGTAAGCTGACAACAAGGCGGTTGCGGGAATGCGCTTTACCAGCGAAATGCCTGAAATTTCAGCACCAAATAAAAAAAAAAAAAAAAAAAAAAAAGAAAGAAAAACTCCAACTTCAACGGCACACCCAGCCCCAACCAACTCCAGCCCCAAACACAAACCCGTCACAGCACAAGGCAAACAGAATTTCCACAAATTGCGTCAAATTTGAAACAACACGAATCCATTTTTATGAAAATTGAGCAGTTGAGCTTCAATTACATTGAGTTGGTTTGATTCCGGTTGCCTGGGCCCAAGTAACGCGGCCAATAAGCCGGGCTTAAGTTCGAACTAATAATAGAAGCGCATCGAGTTAAATTAAATGAAAAGCAAGCGGATTTTTAATGTGAATTGAAGACAATTATTATGTAGAAGAGTGAGCATATAGAGAGAGGGCGAGTGAGAGAGGCTGAGTGTAGAAAGTAGAGGGAACTCCTAACTTCCCGAAGTAACGAGCCTCATTGCACATCTGCTATGCTTGATATTGCATTTTTAAATCATTTTGTAACTCAATGTTGGTATTTATGGGCCTCACTCATGCCAACAACTTTGACTTTACTCATTTTTAATAAAAACTCTCGCCTGGACATGTCCTAGCTCATCTTTGAAAAAAGAAACTTGCAAAGAATTTATATCAAATGCTGGGCTAATGTTGCCATAGGCTGACTACCGACTGAAAAGGCAAATGAAAGGACGACGACACGATTGAGCTAATAAAAATGTCACCGAAGGCACAAAAAATTGATTGGAAGAAACATTGACACAGGTGAACGAGATTGCTGCTCTGACGGCATCGAAATGGATATTCAAGAAGTTCTTGACATGAACATGTATGAAGCATTTTTGAAAAGAAACCACATTCGGCATACTTTTAAACAAACTTTTCATATATATTTCGTTGGCTTTCAATTTGTAATGAAATAGCAAAAAACTCAGAGTCATAAATTGTCTCAAATAATATTTGATTATTTCACACGGGTTGGAAAATTCCTGGACGCACTAGTTGCACCTCAAGTCAGGTCGTTTTTTAAGTCAATATTAATTTATCTTGAATTTTAGTCCAATAAATATATTTAGTAAATATTAAGTTTTTTCATAAAGACAATATGTTTATACATATATCATAAATATTTATACATAGAGTAAAATGGAAAAGTAGTGCAAATAATTAATTTTGTATTGTTTCCATTGAAAAATGAGTTCATAAAATAAATGTATATAAATTAATTTTTTATATAAATTTATTTATTTTACAAATATTTCTGTATTTTTTTTAAATAAATTAAATATATATTTTTTATTTTTATGTATATATTTATTTTTATTTTATATAAAAATATATATATCTTTTTTTCTTTGTTTTTTCTTTTTTAACATATTTATTTTATATATAGACTATATATGTCTTATTTTTTTTTATATATTTAATATATATTATATATATTTTATTTTCCCTATATAATATATTCACATATATACATATATATATATCTAATTCAACTTTCAAGTCTCTACCCTGATTTATTCACTTGATTTATTATGCAACGAAAACTTAAGTAGATTTTTTTTTTATTTTTTATTTTGACATTTTTACGAAATGGCCGTCAAAGCAAACAACAACAACGGCTACGGCTACAAAGTTTTTGTTTTTTTTTTTTGCCACTTAATCTGCTGAGCACTAAAAGCTTTCAAGACGTTCATTTAATAGATCAAAAGCATGAGCCATGGACCCAGGCAGGCCAGGTCCACTGTCCGCTGCAGTTTCTTTGGCATTTTGGCAATTAAATCATTTTGGTCATAAATCGAATTTCACTTCACACACACACACACACACACGCAGAGTAATAGAGAGAGAGAGAGAGAGAGAGATGCATAGACACACGCATCTTCAGTGTTAATCCAATTAACTGGCATCAAACACATTCCTTTCTATCGCTCTCTACCTACAACATAAAAAACCCAACAACAACAGCGACTACAGCAACAACAACAACAACAAACAGCTGAAAACTAAAAACAGTGTCAAAGAAACTCAAACTTTGGAGTTTTATAGTTTGTTTTGAGGCTGTTACAAATTTCATACGAAACTTGGCTCCAAACTTTTCAACGGCATTTCATTGGAATAGCTCCAGCAACATGGGGCGAGCCGAAGGAGTTGAAAGTTGGCGCTCGGAGCTCCACGCTTGCCGCTCGCTTGTAGGTGGAGCCGAGAGAGATTCGCAAAGGTGGCTCAACGGGGCTGTTCGAAAATGTTTTCATTGATTTTTACGAGCATCAAACGCAATCAAATAAATTCCTCTTCGCCCTTCTGCTGCTGTTGCAGCACGTTCTCCTCCTCTTCGTCGTCTCGCTGTTCTTGTTGTTGTTGTTGTTGTTGATTTTTTATATTTTTATATTTTCTTTTTGCTTTATTATTATTAGGCGCTTGGCGCCGGCTGCCGAATTGTTGGGCGTCCTCAGCATTTGCTTCACCTACCCCCGACCAGCACTAAATTTACGTATTTTGCAATCACAACAGCAACAACAAACGCAACGGCAATCGGTCTCACTATTGTTTTAGTTCGGGACGCGTTAGTTTTACGAGCCTGTGGGCTCCACTCCGGGACGCATTTAACGATGCTGCTGCCAGCGATGTTATTGCCGTTGCTGTTGTTGCTATTGTTGTTGCTGCTTCTGCTGTTACCTCAGCTACGCCTTGGCTCTGGCTCTGGCCCGACGCGTGTGCGTGTCCTATTACGTGTCGTAAACGCATCATAAACAGCTGACACTCCACACACACACACACACACACACACACATAAACACAGTTGTAAACAAACACATGCTGCTTTATCAACAGTGTTTTAAAACACAGATTTTTCACTCGACAGACGCAACGCGCTGCTCGCATAATTTTTGACCATATTTTTCGGTTCGGTTTTACGTTTTCCTCGTGACATTAATGTCGATTTGAATAGCCTTTTATATGGGCTTGCTTTCAGCTCGATATTACTTGATGACATTTATAATTGATAAATATAGAATTTATAAGTAAACAAATTAACAATAATATTTTTAATATAAGGCTTGAAAATCTATTTTTAAAATTTTTATATGACAGTTTTTACTTATATTTGTATATACTTTTAATAATAAGAATAATAACTTTATTATAAATAATAATAAAGGAAAAAATAACAATAATAGTAATAATAACAAATGTAATAATATATAATAATAATATAATATTAATATATTAAAAATAATAATAATAACAAATATAAAATAAATATTAGAAACATATAATAATGAAAAAAAAAAATCATGTTCTCATATTAATAATAACATTATATTACCTAATATTATTATTGTTGCAAAATACAATATTTATGAAAAAGAATACATACATTTATTTTCTTATTTCTTTTTATAATTATGAGAAATATTTCATGTTCCTCTATTTTAGTCTTTCATTTAAAATTCATTTTTATTATAATAATTTCGGGGATTTTTTTTAGCGCTTTCTCTATCTCTCCCTACTTTTATGATCAAGGAGTTTTCTGCTGTCCTTTTCTTGCTGTAAAAATAAGCCAATCAATCTACATACTTCAAGATCTATTATTTCTCTTCTCATTATTCTACTTAATTATTTTTCATTAATGTTATATTATATTTATATTTATCATCATATCATTCCATAAAGTTTTTATTTGTGCAAATTTGCATTTGATATTTTGATTTTTTAAGCAAATAAACAGAAAAGAAAACATTGTTAATTTGTTTTGGCACTTAAAACTTTTTACTCTCGATACTCTGTATAAAAATCAGTTTCTATTTCTTGGTGTTGCAGCTGTTGCTGTTGCATGACACTGGAAACGCGTTATTTTATTAGTCGTGGCTGCTGTTGCTGTTGTTGTTGTTGTTGCTGTTGCCCGTTGTCTGTCAGTCAGTCTGTCTGTTCGTCTGTTTGTCTGTGGCAAAGGTTTGATTAGCCATAAAAACGCGCATTTGGTGTCGACGCAGTAAGTACTTGTTTTCCTGATTGTTGGTTGCCTGGCGTTTTATGTCAATACCGCAACTGGCAGGGAGTTGCCCGTGCCTCTGCTGCTGCTGCTGCTGCTGCCTCTGTTGCTGTTGCTGCCACGCAACATTTTGTGGCACATTTTTTACGAGCTTTCGTATTTGAAAGTCATAAAATGCATTTTAACAGCTTCGCAACGCGCAGCCTCTGACAGCGCTCAGCGAATCCAGCTGCATGTTTTTGATGATTCTCAGTTGTTGTTGTTGTTGCATGGATTGTTATTGTTATTGTTTTGTTGTTGTCTTTTTATATTTCGTTTGGGCGCATCAAGTTATTATTATTATTAGATGAACCTTAACCCTTGACTGCACACTGGAATTTCGCAGCCCAAAACAAGGAAAAACAAAAGCAAAACAAAACAAAACAACACAAAAAACATCTTCATCCGGCCAGAAGGGCTGCAAGCCCAATAAAATGTAATTAATTCGGCCAAAAAGTTTTTACCAACCAATAAAGCAAGCACCGTGAAGAGCCGACAGTAGCTGCAGCAGCGAGAGCGAGAGCAGCAGGAGGAGCAGCAGCTGAAAAAGCAGTATCTCTGGCATTTGCATGTCAAGGATGAGCTAAAAGCCACTGAAAATGCCACAGAAACTACTTCACGAGCTTAAACAGGAGTTGCAAGCACAATGAGAGAGAGAGAGAGAGAGAGAGAGAGAGAGAGAGAAAGAGAGAGAGAGAGGGAGAGGGAGAGATAAGAGAGAGTTGGAAGTTAGCAGCAGTTAGCAGCAGGGGAGGGGGGGAGGAGAGGCAGTAGAGGGCAACAGGAACCGGAGCTGAACCACCAGCAGCTGCTAGACATGAACTTATAAAAGCTAGCAAAACTCTTGAACCGAACTCAGAAGAGACGGATGCAACGGCATGGGGCAAGCGGAAGTAGGCAGGGGGGGGGGGGGGCTTAGCTATGACTTCTCTGGCAACGCTGCATTAAAAAGTTAATAAAAGTGGAGCATGCCACAAGTCGTGCCGCAATTTGCGGCAGCTGCAGCTGCAGCACAAGGATATGGATATGGATATGGATATGAATATAAGTACACATGGCGCATGCATCTGTGCGTGTGCGTGTCTGTGTGTGTGTGTGTGTGTGTGTGTGCGGCAACTTTTGGCATGCTGCAACGCAAAAAAGCGAGATGAAAAAGAAAAAAAACACGAGCTTGCTGCAAGCAAGGTGGCATAAGCTGTTCCTTTGACTTGCAACTTGCAACTTGCAACTTGCCATTTGCCACATGCCACATGCCACATGCCAGCGCGCACAACCCGCGCACAAATGGCAAACAATTAAAACGCTCAACATTGAGCAAGCTGCGGATTTATCGACACACGCACACACACACACACATACACACACACACGCACGCACGCACACGTGTGTGCAGATGAAGTACAAGCAACTAATTGCAACAGCAACTGCTGCCAAGTGGCGCCACACTTGTGGCTAAGGGTCCCTTATCCGCCAGTCAACTGCAACTCAAGTAATGCGGCCAATTGTAAATATCGAATGTGCCACAAAATTGGCAGCACACAACCAACCACCCACCCACCCACACACACACACAGTCGCATCCAGCCACACACGGAAATAATTGCAACGAGACTAATTAAGGACGCATTAAAAACGATTCGGAGCTCGAGTCAATGTGAGCCATTTGTTAAGTCGCGCATCAGGTTGCGTAAAAGTGCACAGCAAGCAAATAATGTCTGTGTGTGTGCGGAAGTCGAGGCTTCACTGTAGCTAGTTGCTTGGCGCTTAGCGCTTGGCACTTACGCAACCCACTAGCGGCAAATGGGAATTAACTTAGCATTTGCTACCGTTTGCTGCTGTTTGCCAACTAAATAGAAGTTGAAATATATCTTTGAGCAACTTTTAAATACTTTAGCCACACTCGAATACCCTGTAGAGGACGTCAAACTGGTATTTCGCTTCTGTTTGCATATGTGTATACAAATAAATAGACTCCTGGTCATATATAATGTCTATATCGTAGCAGGAAGATTAATATATAGCGCCAATATCGTAATGGAAAGAAATACTTTCCCATATATCGTATATATTGTACAAATTATATGAGCAGAGCTCCTTCACGTACTTATATCGTAACAGCAACACTCTCCCATATATCGTAAATATTGTAAATACCATCTCTTATCATATCTCACATATATCGTAGCGATAAAACTCACACATGTGGCACATGCTGTCAATATCGTAGCAGAACAGCTCTCACATATCTCGTAAATATTATCAATATCGGCTCAGAGTAACGCTCGCATATGTCGTATGTACTGTGAATATGCCTCTCACGAATATCGTAAATATTGTCAATGTCTCATTGACTCATGACGCATGACTCACACATACATCACCATATATCGTAACAGAAAAACTGCTTATGTTCTACATCGTATTAGATCGGCTTACATCGTATGCTACATGAATATCGTAACATAAAGACTCTCACATATATCGCGAAAATTGTATATCAGAATAACTCTCATATCGTATCGCAATTATTATTCATTATTCGTATTAGAATATGCAAATCGCATAAAAATGTCATATCGTAACATAAAGAATGAATTTCGTAACATTAAGACTGTCACATATAAAATAAATATTGTCAATATCGTATCAGAGTGACTCTCAAACACATCTCCCACACGATATTGATATAATTCAATATCGTATGAGAATGAGACACACATTTATTCTTAATATCGTATCAGCAAGACTCTCACACAAATCTTGTTCTTGTGTATATCGTATCGGCAAGACTCTCGCCTATATATACATATATATGAGGTATATCGTCCTCCTATAAACCCACACGCATCCATTTACATACATAAATACTCTGCCAATCAACGTATCGAGTTTCTTATGTTTTATTTATAATACAAAAACAAAAACAAAAACAAAGACGCAGATGTGGCAACAGATAGAATGACGATATCTATATCGAGTCGCCTCGGCTTGATGTTCCACTGAAATGTTGAATTTTATGTGAAAGCTAAAAGACTTTGCATGGCCATAAATGCGCGTAGATATATACATATATGACATCTGTTATGTTTTGGCTGATCGATAATTGATTAATAACATTTAAGAGTCGATCGTGTTAAGAGTTTTTTAATGCAGCCAAAGTATTCAACTCTCTCTCTCTCTCTCTCTCTCGCTCTCTCTGTCTCTCTTTTCCCCTTTCCCTCTGGCAGTTGCTGTCCGTCATTTCCGTCTTTGGGCCACGCACGTGATTGGAAATTTGAATATACGATATACTTGCATGCGTGTGCGTGTCTGTCTGTGTGTGTGTAAACGACGTATCAATAAAGCATTAAAATAATAAAAAAGCAAGCAAATGACAGCGACAAACGTGCCACGTCCAGGCCCTGCGGATGCCCCGCCCAGGCGTTGCTGCAACACCTTCGACTTTAACTACATTTCGTTTTTAATATGCCGCAGACGTTGATGGCAAACTTTTTGTGCGCCCGCGCCTTTTGTCAACCAGCAGCACGTTGCGCACCCCACAGTCCCACAGCCCCACTACGCCCCACTACGTGCCCTCTCACTCTCTCATCCACCTTCGCCTTTCGAATATTCACTCTAATTCAATTTGAAGTGCAAGCATTTTGCGTACTGTGGCCGAGAGCCAAGTGAAAACTTTTCTTACAAATCGCTGAGCGCTCGACTCTGTACGCTGGGCGGGTGGTTGACCGCTGTCCACTGGGCGTGTCATGAATTTTTGGGCACTGCATGACTCGGACTTGGAGCCGGGGCAAAACGTGGCCTTGTCGAGTCTTCATTTGTAATAAGTTGCGAGGCATTTCGCTCGCATTGCATTTCATGTCTGGGGCTAACCGAGACTAGAATGAGCCGAGCATCTCAGCGGCGTGGCACGCCCCCAGCCTCTCACCAGGAGCAAAAACACGGACACACACACACACACACACACACACATGTATTGGCAGAGCTTGCCCCACCTGCGGCTCGGCGTGTCTGCCGTACGTGACATTTGGCGGCGCCACAAAAGCACGTAAAAGAAAATACTCTGTAAATCTGTACGTCATTTCATCTTTTCCGTAGTTTTTCTACGTCCTGGCGGCGACTCGCTTTTTGCCGCTTGGCGTCGTCCGTCCTTTGCGCCGTCTGCTGCTGCTTCTTTTTCCTTTCCATTCTCTTGCTCCTGCTCTGGCTTTTCTATTCTTTTTTTTTTTTCCTTTCCTTCCATCTTTTTCTTCTTTCTTGTTTTCTGTGTTGCAGCCTTGTTTACAACTGCGACGCCGGCGAAGCGCAAAAGTGTTTGTTGCCGCAGGACGATCGAAGGCGCAGCCATTGAACGCCAACTGGAGCTGCTAAGTGAGCGAGTGAGATAGAGAGAGAGAGAGAGAGAGAGAGATGGGCGCCCAGAGTTGTAGCGTCCGCAAGCAGCTGCCTGCTGGAACTGCCATAAATTTTGCTTATCTAAACGGAAAAATACAATTTGTAATTGAAAATATTTGTGCGCACTTTCGCACACACACACACACACACACACACTCGAGTCTGCTAAGTTTTTCTAGTTTCTCGGCATTTCTGCTACTTTTGCCTAGTTTTCGGGCCAAAAGCAGCGTCGCAGACTTCTCAAATGGCCGCTAAACATTTTAATGGGTTTCCGTCGCCTTGTTTAATTGCCATTGCGCCGCTCTATGTGCTTCTCCCAAATTGGCCATTTGATTGACATACGAGCCACGCAAAAGCGAGAGCTGCCAAAAGTTTTCCAACATCTACTGCAATTACTTCACATTATTAGAACTTATATAATCCTATCTATATATAGCCCTAGATCTCTATATTTAAGGCAACTATATCAAATGATGCATGATTTCATATATTTCCTGCACTACGCTGCATATGTGACTCATTTGCGCCCTTCTACTCGCTTCTCATGACACAATAAGCTCTTGAATTTAATATACTTGAAATTCCTTTGGCACAAACTGAATTTAATTATTATTTTTATTTTTATTTTCATTTTTATTTTTTTATTATGAAAACTTTGAGCTGTCTACGTCGCCTGGCTGAGTGCGTGAATTTTATGTGAATTTTGTAGCATGACAAAGATAATTTTGCGAACAATGTGTGCTTGGCCATAATGTGGACAGGTATTATGGAAATTGACGGGCTCTCGGAATTGTACAGAATACATGCATATATAGATATATATATATACATATATATAAATACATATATATATATGTATATATATATATATGTATATTCATATATACATATATAGATACTCATTGCATGACTTTGCTGTTCAGCGCTTCGAGACGCCGACCAGAGCGGGGCGTATGCAACGTTTGTGCAATTTGTAGCCCAATTTGTTGACCTGCACCACAGTGTTGGCATCGACCGAGCTGTCCTGCGTCTCGAAGAGCGCCTCATGCAGATTGGGATCGAATTTCTGATTGATCGGATCCAAGATCTCGAGGCCATGTCGCTTGAACACCTGCTGCAGCGAGGCGCACGTCAGATTGAGGCCCTCGTACAGACTCTTGAGATCGGCATTCGTGCTCAGCTTGTCCTTGGACACCGACCGCGTGGCATGGCCCAGGACATCGGCCACCTCGATCAGATCCTTGCAGAAGCCCTGTATGCCAAAGAGCTTGGCCTCGTCGATCTGCTTGTTCAGCCGTCGTCGCAAGTTCTCGCTATCGGCCAGCGCACGCTTGTACTTGTCCAGCAGCTCGTTGTGCTCCACCTTGATAGAGGCCAGCTCCTGCGCCAGCCAATCGATTTCCGATATGGCCGCTCTACTCTTGAGTTCCTCAACATGCGAAGGTGATTGCTTTAGTGATAACTCTTGCTGCTGCGATGACTCCTGCTGCTGCTGCGTTTGCTTGGACGCCCTCTGCTGCGACTGTGGCGATTTCTGCTGCTGTTGCTGCTTCTGCGATTGCTGCTGTTGTTGATTTGGCATTTTCTTTGTACTGTAAATGCGACTAGACTGCTGAGCAACCGTCTTACGCAGCGAGACCAAGCTCTGTGCCATTGCCATAGCCTTGAACTGACCCAAACGTTTGCTAAGCATTTTCAATGCGAGTGCAGGCGGAGCGGACTGCTTGCTATTGAAATGACTCGATGCTTGAAAACTTGTAAAACTTAGAACTTTCAGTTGTAAAATGTGAAATTTTGTTTGTTGCAATGCCTGCTCTCAAATGACTATTCTATATATATATATATATATATATATATATATATATATATATATATATATATACATATATGTATATACTAAAATTAATATAACAACGCTCTTAATTTACAGCCTATTTGATTGTAGTTGTGGGTAATATACTAAGCACTAAAATTATATATCGAAGAATAAAATTATATAAAAGAACTTGATTTAATTTATCTGCTAGCTTGTTATGCTATTTCTATCAATAATACCCATTTCACTCTGAATATTTAGCAATAGTAAATCAATCGAAAATACTTCCGATAGGCATTGACAATACTCGTATCAGACTTACGTTACCCAACACTTGAGATCCCCAACAATTGTAGGCTTGTGAAATATGCTTTGCTAATGGGCTGTCGATCGGGCCTTGGGCCTTTGGTTTGCGTGTGCTGCGCTTGCCTTCTCCCATCTCCCATCTCCCATCTCCCGCCTCCCGCCTCCTGCCTCCAGGTCTGGCACTACAAATAGAATTGACACGCTCGCAGTCGGCAGCGCAGTTGCATGCCCACGTCAGCGTCGCCAACAATAATAACAACAAGCTGGGCGCAATGCCCACATCGGGTCGGAGCGGGCCTCTACATCGTCTTATCATAATGATGACGTTTACATTTCAATTAACGAAGAACAACATAATTGCAGCAGTCAAATTATATAATTATACACAAACAACACACACTCACACGCAAACGCACACACACACAGACACAGACACGCTTGCACTCAAACACACACACACACATACGTTTAAATATAACGAGCTGTCTGATGGGTGAGGCGCTGAGGGGGGGTAGGGATTGGGTATTGGAGCCGTCGCATCGACATGGCTCTGGCATTTGATGCATATTGAAGGCGGCTGGCTCTTTGGCATTGGGATCCGCTGCTCTGTGGCAGCTGCAACGTTGCGGCCGCCGACGTCAAATGCTATGCAGGTGTTGCCCCATGTGTCAAAAAATAATCATTTTGGAAATCACTTCACAGCCAGCAGAAAGAGAGAGAGAGGGGGGGGGGGGGGGGAGGGAGCGATGCTCGAGGGAGGTGGAGAGCTGGGGGCAGGGAGATATGAAAAATGCGTTCGTTAAATGCACCCGGAACGGTGCAACGTGCCACGCAATGGGGCAACATGAGTGCCGGACCAGCGAGAGTGAACATGGCAGACATAATGCAGCCCAGGCCAGCGCCTGCCAGTCAAGTACTCGAGCAGGCAGCGTGCGAAGCAAAGCAAAAGCCCAATCAGATCCAGACCAGGCCAGGCGAGGCCAAGCCAGGCGAGGCCGGGCCAGGCGAGGCCATAATTTGTATAAAGCGCCGTCTGTCTTATAATTCCATTTCAACATTCAATTCAATGAACGACTTGAAGCAGTTCCCAGTCAGTCCAGTCGATTGCAATGGGTCGCAGCTGCGTGCAGCTACACTGAGCGAAATCATACAAGGGTCCATTGGGCAACTAATGCGCAAACAGTGTTGGACAGCGCAGCAAAATGAGCTTAAATTGGATATGAGTGTTGAGAACAGATTAAATGTACAAAATATGACTAAATATGCATATGGCTAACAGAGAATACTCACTGGGGGCGAGCGCAGTGTTGGGTAACGCAACAACATAAACTTAATAACATGAGAGTTAATAACTTAATGGCAAACTGCAGCCGACGGGCACCTAAATATGCCGAGAACAGTGTTGTACAACGTAGCAAAATCTCCTCAATTATAAAGATGAATACAGCTGTTACCCTCAATATTTAATTTATATTTTATTTCATTTATATATTAATTCACTTGTATATTCTTATAATATTTAGATAACAGTATAATCGATTAAAAAATTTGTGACTTTATCGAATAGGCTGTTAATACTACCTTCTCTCTCTCTCTCTCTCGCCCTGGCTCTTTTGACTAGCTTTACATAACATACCTTTCCACATGAATCGATGTTATACATATAGGACATTTTCTCGATTTAAATTCTCAAATCAACTCTGCCTTGCTGCTGTAAAAAGTTT
This sequence comes from Drosophila mayaguana, assembly GCA_037075325.1. NCBI lineage: Eukaryota > Metazoa > Arthropoda > Insecta > Diptera > Drosophilidae > Drosophila > Drosophila mayaguana. Next base: position 2,190,370 of record JBAMCG010000077.1, read on the forward strand.
TCGTTATGACACATCATACTTTTCGTCGACATTCAATTCACACGCGTATACCTGGTTAGATAAATAATTGCTTACAATATTTTATATTTTTACACTCCCGTTGTACCGAAAACAACTTTTTACTTTTGTTCATTTTTATCCAAAATTGTAAAAGATTCTTCTAAATTATCGTACCTCGATTCAAACTAATAAAACGCGAAATGGCATCCGATCTAAATGAAATGATTCCTGATAACTGTGAAGAGGAGCTGCAGTCATGCCCCCACTGTAATCGCACATTCAATCCGACTGTGCTGACTAAACACGCGGACATCTGCGCTCGAGTTTTGAAGAAACGCGAGGTATTTGATTCTTCGCTCCAACGTCGCGAAGGATTCAAATACTACAACATGGGCATCAGGCAGACTCGCGAGCGTGAAACTAGCTTGGCACATTCAACAACTAGATCAAATCACAGGAACTCGCTTGCTTTAACTGCGGATTCAGCTCCTCAACAGGGTTTGGCTGCAGCCGTGCCAACTCGCTCCGATACGATTAACAAAACTAAGCGCAAACCAGCCACAAGCAAAACTTCAGAGCCAAGTTCATCTACAAGCCAGGAGGCCTCAGGGAGCAGGCGCCTCGGCGCTCCTCAATTGGAGCCCTGTCCATACTGTAAACGCAGGTTCAACCAAAGAGCCATAGACGGCCACATTTCGTTCTGCAAGGAGAAGAGTGCGACAGCTACCTTTACCGTCGCCTATGGCACTAGCAAAGATGACAAGCAATCGGCCAAGAAGCGCATGGAGGCACGCATGAAATACAAGCCTCCATTGCCAAAGTGAGTAATTTTATATGAGATACATATGAGGGCAATCACTAATGAGAAATGTACAATGTCTAATGGTCAATGACTAATGAGTAATGAATAATGTCTAACAGGCACTAATTACCAATAATTAATGTCTAATGACTCAATAACTAATAACCAATAGCCAATGACCAATGACCAATGACCAATGACCAATGACCAATGACCAATGACCAATGACCAATGACCAATGACCAATGACCAATGACCAATGACCAATGACCAATGACCAATGACCAATGACCAATGACCAATGACCAATGACCAATGACCAATGACCAATGATAAATGACTAATGCCTACTAGCCAATGGCCAATAAACAATGAACAATAACCAATAACCAATGACTAACCAATAACCAATGACTAACCAATGGCCAATGAATAATGAATAAAGACCAATGACCACTGCCCAACGACTAATCAGAAATAACCAATGACTAGTGACTCATGGTCAATAACCAACGACAATGACAATGATATATAAGAAATGACCAATGACTAATAACGAGCGAAAAATGAACAATGACTAATGACCAATGATAAATGACATTTATAACAATGATAATGATAACAGTCGTACTAATACATCAACATCTTATTACAATCACAGCATAGATATTATCCAAATTCTCATCACCATTTTAATCATTATTGTTCTCGTTCTCATTATTATTGTCAACGTAAATCTTTCCACTTATAATTTCATCTACTAAATCAATTTCCTTTCCCAATTTAGAAGCAAGCTTACATCGCGTTAAGAAAATTTTCCTTGGACAAACCTTTTGACTTTTTAACTTTTTGACTTTTGTAAAAGAAACTTCAATATTTTTCAAATTTCAAGCAAAAAAGAAAATTGGACCAACACGGAAGCACAGGTACTTCCGAATTTACACCAAATACGAAAAACGAAACACAGGCAACTCAAACATAAATCCAGCACCAACAAACATAAAAAAAAAAAAGAAAAAAAAAATAATATCAACTCACGTCTACAACTGAAGCTGTTGCATGTCACAGAGATGCAGTGAAGTTCTCTAGGAGAATTATCATATCATAATCATATCATTGTAAGTCCTACAGCAGATTTATATGGAAATTGTGAATTGAGAACTTCAACTTCTGTCTGTTTCTTTCAGTGTATGCTCTGCGAACAATTCAAGTCCGAAAACCAACTGACAAGTTGGCGACCGACGTTGACGGCAACGTTGTGAAAGAGTGAGATTTTTAATTATTGTTTCCATGTAGCGCTCTCTTCTGTTGTGTGTCGCATGTCAGAGTCGCAGCACTCGGAGGAGCTCTCTTTTTTATGTACATTTATATATTTTTTAACAAATGTAACAACCTGATAAGGAGCATTCACATATAAATGCTCACACGTATATGAAGCCCGTGAGCTATCAAACCAAAAAAAAAGAAAGAAAAAGCTAGAGCTAGAATCAAAACCAAAAAAAAAAAAAGGAGAAAAAAGAAACCAAAAAATATGAGATGGAATCAAAACCAGAAAAAAAAAATGGAGAAAAAAAACCAAAACTCAAGAATTCGAGCTGCTGTCCAACTGAAATTGTTTTCTATCGTGACACATGAGAGCGCTTCATAAGGTGCCCGCTGAATAAAACTTGCCTGTGTGTATAATTTTTCATAAAACCGTCCCACAAATGTGTAATAATTTATTAACATTTCGCTGCCACACAACACGCACACACTCATACACACACTCACACACACACACATACCTCAGCCATTTAGTGGTTTCGCTTTCAGCATTTTTTATTTAACCCGATTGAAAGCAAATTGAATAGCAACAGCAACATCAGTAGCACCTGCACCTGCACAGGAACTCTACCTTTAGTACGGGTTATAGTCTGGTGGGGTTGGGGGTTGTGAGAGCTGCTTTCCGCAGATATGGTAACTATATATGGTGGCCCAGCCGGGTGAATGGCAAGCAGCGGCGCTGCTCTTGTTTGATGAAGCGCATTAAACAAATAACGCCCTGGCAATTTTTCATTAAAAACTCGCAGACAGCCAACACATTTGAGTTGAAATGGTTAGAGTGAGTCTCTCCCAGCTCCCTCTCCCATCTCTCTCTCTCTCTCTCTCTCTCCTTCTCCCTCTCCCGCTCGCTCTTTCCATATTGCGCACCAGATTTTCCGTCGTTGTGTGGTGCTAATGCAGCTTTGGCGTGTGTGCCGCATTGCCATTTGATGCACTCCACTCCATTACACATTGGCATTGTGTGCGCAGATAGCAGAAAACGAGCTGCTTCCAGCCGCAGCAGGTAGAAGGAGCTGAAACAGAGGAGACACGGAAGACGGAAGAAGGGACACGAGGCAGGAGGCAGACTAATGAGCGCCACGAAAACGAGCTATGCCCACACAACTAAATGTTCTCTTCACTCATAATGTGAGAATCATGTTGTACAGCAGCAAAAAAAAAAAAAGGGAAACATTGAACGTTGCATGTTGGAAACTAACAAATATCAGTTTGAACCGGCAGTGGAACCAGTCGGAAATTCCGAACTGCAGTTGCTCGTTCCTCATTGAATTATTGAATTCATTTTCGATTTGCTGCTCGTCAGTGCCACAATTAAAGCTGCAACAGCTCATAAATTCGGAGCTATTAATAAAAGTGTTTTCCTCTGTTCAAGTATTCATTGCATTCAAAGCCTCTCTCTCCTCTCTCCTCACCACGCCCTCTTTTCACAGGTTCATTTTCATTTGGGCTGACAACATGTTAAATGTCAAATTACCAAAAATATCTGCAAAAACTAGCAAAAAAAAAAAAAAATAATAATAATAATAAATAAATAAAAAAAGTACAGGGAAATAAATAAGAAATATGTATTTAATTTTGTTCCCCATTTTAATTATTTTAAATTTTCCGAAATTTATTTCGCAATTTATTTGACTTTTTTTCCTTTGGAATTTGGCAAACTAAATAAAATAAAATCACAAACCAAATAATTGAAATAGACAAAAATTTATTTTTCTTTTGTTGTTTAGAAATTGTTATTGTTGTTGCCATTGTGACTGCTACCATTTCGATATTGTTTCAATTTAGCTGCAAATTATTGCTTTGAGCCAATAATATAGTATTTCACATAAATATGTCTTTTTGCATGCCCGCTCGCTGCCGCATAAACCGGGGCATATTGGCTCTGAGATGCGTATCAGGCAAAAAACTGAATAACACAAATAAAAATAATAAAAAACAATAGTAAATGTACAAATTAAAGAATTAAAATGAAAAATATGCTCGATTTGACAGCCTAAAATCAAATATCGATATCATATATCGATGATGTATTTACGCCTATTGGCTGCGTGTCAAACCGGAAAAAAATTATTTTTAACATTTTAAAGCTAGAAACTCCAAATTTAACAACTAATAAAAGGAAGTTATAAAATAAAATAATGACTAGCAATACGTGGGCCGTGAATATGAAGCCTGCAGTCGGCAACGCCCGACTGCAACATTCTTTCTAGCTTTTTTTCAATTTTGCATCTAGCGCCGAGTCAAAAGGCAAATTGAATTTGGCTTAATGGTGTGTGCATTTTTAATGATTATTATCTAGCGAGAAGCACTCAAAGCCATACATATATATATATATATATATATAGATATCGGTCGATATATATACGCATGCATGTCCATAATACATATAAATAAATAACAATCTGCAGCAGGCGCTAAACCATGAATTAATGAAATAAATGTTTATTACTTTTATTTCATTTAGTTTGTGGCTTATACTAAATACACATGCGTGTGCGTGTGTGCGGTATGCGTGTGTGTAAACGTTAACTGTTATTAGGGCACACACACTACTTCCTCTCCCTCTCGCTCGCTCTCCTTCTCTCTACCCTTCTTTCCAGCTGGCTATGAGACGTAAATAAAAATGCCTCAGCATTTCAATAAAAAGTTTTTATGTTATAATTATGGGGCAAACGAGGCAAAGACAAGAGCGAGAGAGAGAGGCAGAGCGAGACTCGGAATGCTTATAAAAATTAAGGCCTACGCCACACACACACACACACACACACACACACACACACACACACACACACACACACAGGCACACACACACAGGCACATACACACAGACACACACACACCTCCCACCCCCGTGTCTTTGCTTGCCTTGGCCCATAATTTTTCTATTAGACAAATATGTAAGGCGCTCGGGTCGAGGGCTGGTGGCTGGGGTGTTTGTTGTTTGTCATGTGAGAGTGTAATAAATTTTATTAAAAACACACAGAAAGAGCAACAACAGCAACAGCTACAGCAACAGCAACAGCAACAACAACAGCAATAACAAACACTGCAACACACTAAACGAGCCGAAGGAGGTGCTGCGCACATTTGGGTCATCATACGTGACCAGCACTGGAATGCTTCGAGTTGGCTGCCTGGCACTGCCCCTGCCCACCTTTTAGCTGTGTAAAGAGAGCGAGTTGTGGCGGGAGACGGGACCAGGAACACTGCCTGAATGTCCAGCTGAGCCAACACATAAAAAGAAAATAAACAAAAGGCCAAAAGGCAACGAGAAAAATGCAACAAGCGCAGCTGACTGACTGAACCTGCCCTGCCCTGGACGAGAGAGAGAGAGAGAGGGAGAGAGGGAGAGGAGAAGCAGTTTGCGTAACGGGCAGCGAGCAGGACGCGTCGGTCGCGGGGGGCGTGTGGCTGTTGGCGGTTGGCGGCTGACGCTTGTCTTAGATGTGAAGTGGGGCCAAGTTAATGGGCGTTGAATGAAGTTGACCGGCTGTCAGAAGGCGCCATAATTACATTTCACACCAGGCGGCGAACGACACAGTTGCTCCCATAAACCATACATCCCCCCCCCCCCCCACACCCTGCACAAAAAAAAATGATCAAGGCAACAGCTTTAGTTGCCGAATATTAAATGCTCTAATATATACAATGTTATTTATGGTCAATTAATGAAATCCATAGCAGTCTCAGTTCTTCATTAAATCTATGAAACTCTGTTAAGATATTAAAGCTAAAACAAAATTCTTAGCATCACTGTGGGATCATTTTTCTCAGCTTTCAGCGACTCTGGACTTAGAGGATCAAGTCCGTTAAAGGATTTCATCTAGTTCGTAATGGAATTGTTTTACTTTCTCTATGATAAACAAATGATGGGCATACCCGAATAGGAGTTACCCTGAATCATGCTTTAATACGCTGTGACATGTGTATTCATCTTATGCTAACAGTTTTTTAGAAACAAACTCGATGTGCGCTGGCTATACCCAGCTCTACAAAAGGAATTTCTAGTCTCTAGCTCTTATAGGTGCTGAGATCGCCACGTTCAAACATTCGAGGGGACAGGTTCGGACACAGGGCCATATCGACTCAGCTCATCATCCTGCTTCCTTCAGTCTGTTTCGCACATTCATAGAAAACCATTCCCACTTTCAATGGGCTCTGGGTATAAAATGTTCTCATATAATGCAGACCAATTAAAGCCTAGACCAGTGCACATTGAAAATTGGGCTGAGGCATACCTCAGGTTGCCTCTGACTCTCCCTCTTAGTCTCTATATATATCGCTATAAATTACATTACAAATCAGCGGTCAAAAATTCAATTCAAATCAAATTCAAATAAAGCCGCTTGTTTGAGCGTAGCCCTGAGGTCACTCTATCTGTCCGTTCGTCTGCATTGCATAATTATTTGTTTACGCAAAAGTGACAATAAAATAATATATGAAAAAAAAAACTGGAAAAAATCTATATCAATGATACAATTTAATTAATTTCGACTTTTAATGACAGAACGCACAAAATACGTAAATTATATGACAATCAACTAAAATTTCTATTGGCAGCAGAAACAGCAAAAAAAAAGAGAGGGAGAGAGAGAGAATGAAGCAAAAACAGGGGAAATTCAATAAAACACAAAATAAACACAAGGAAATTTGATGACACATGGCAAATGTTTTATTTCACTTTTTTATATGCGGCAAAATTTAATAAGAAAAAAATTTTTTTAAATATATACATACATGTATATATATTATATATATGTATATAACGAGGTATGGTTGTTGACATAGCTCTTGTTAAATATTTGTGATTGAAATGTTTTTTGTTATTATTGCGTCAATTGGAAATTTGTGTACGAAAGGTCTATATAAGCTCGTTGGGATTGGGGGGTCAGAACTTATATATGCATATATATAGATATATATATACATATATATACATAGATGAGAAACTAAAGTATATGTAATTTGTATTAATTTTCAAATCTTTAAAGAAAATCTCCAAAAATAATAAAGATTTGAAAATTACTAAAAATTACATAGAAAGTATATTATTAATAATACTAATAATATAATAAGATAATTCTCTAATATAATTTTCAGAAATAAATTTAAAAAAAAAATGGCATATATTATATATAGAAAAAATGAATCATATCATAATATATATACAGGGTTCTCCATATTCGAGTGACCCATCTGGCAGCCCTATACCTTCTGACAGAGACGGGCACTATACGCCGTAGAGGCTCAAGGCGGCCATTTGAGAGATATCATATTCAAATAGTGATGTGAACAAGTCGACTTGAACCGAATAATATGATTATTATCAACAACATCAACAAAATTGTATTTTTCCTTGATTAAAAAAAACATGGGTTCGTCGAATATGGGCAACCTTGTAGAGTTGCCAGACGGGTCACTCGAATATGAAGAACCCTGTATAAAAAGTAACAGAGTGTTGTAAAACAACAAAACTTCTCATTGTTCGAGTAGTGTTGGAGGTGGTTCTGGTTGTTGCTGAGAGAGAATGAACTGGCATGTGAGCCTCTTGTCGAAAAGCAAAGCGTGTCTGGTTAGTTGAGAGCAATATAGAAAATATGCTGCTGAGAGCTACGATACAATAATAAGAGAGTTATGAATTGTAGAAGTAGAGCAACTCAGGGCAGTCGTTAATATCATGAATATGAAATGTGAACACTGTGAGCAAGCTGCGACATACATATGTCAATTATATACAAATATAAAATATATATAATATATACATATATATATATAAACTGCATTTATATATCGTATTGTAAAGAAGTCTGTTGAATTTGAAGAGACATCCAAAACTGTAAGTTCAAGATATACATCTACATATTATATATTACATATTTTATTTCTTTGAATTTAGTAATAATTATGAATTTTTAAATTAGTTTGAAACATTTATATTGATTCATTATATATATAATTATTTTTCCTCTAGTTATATATATATATATATATATATATATATATATATATATATATATATATATATATATATATATATATATATATATATTATATGCAGTTTTTAGGCTTCACTAAATTCGACTTTAAACTTTTCAAACCACTCTCGCAATTTGTCAACACGCCATGAATGAGATGCCGCAGGCCCAACACAAACATTGACAAAGTTATTACATTTTCTGTGCATGTGTGAGTGTGTGAGTGTGTGTATGTGTGTATGTGTATATAAAAACCGCAATTGAAATGCAAAATATTGTGCATATTTAAAAGTCAAAATGCAATCATTGAAAAAAGGTGCAGCCAGAGCAATGTAAAAATTGCCTAAAGGCTAGTTCTCCCAATGGGTCAGCGGTTTGATTGGGCGGCTATGGGCGGCTAGGGGCGGCTAGGGGCAGCTATGGGCGGTGGGGTGGTGCGCATTTAATGGCAATGCACATTTTACCTTCAAATCCAAATTGGACAATATCAAATAATTGTTAAAGGCACGATAACAATAACCAAAATGTATGACTCGAAGCAGAGAGAGTTGGAGGCGACTAGGTATGAGGGCGTGGCACATTAAGGGCACCACTTGGCAGCTGGGGAGCTGGCCAAATGCAATTTATAGTGCGTGTAAATGAACTGCTGACCAAAAAGCCAAACCGAACGCAGGTCTATTGGGGAAATTGCCCATGCAAGTGTAACTATGTCCTCCCTTCGCCTCTCCCCGCCGCTCTATCCGACCTCTCTTTCGCAGTGTGTATTAAATTTATTGATTTCCATATATTTATATGTGTAAAATGCCATAAATTACAATTATTTAACAGAGCCGGACGCAGTGGACGAGGCCGGCGCAAGTCAATGGCCCCCACACGGCAGAGCTGGGCCCAGCAATTGGGGCGCAGTTGGGTCAGTGGCGCAGTTGTTGTTGCTGCTCGTTATTATTGTTGTTGTAGTTGATGTTGCTGTTGTTGTTGTTGTTGTTATAGCTGCTGCTGTTGCGTCTTTGTGTATGTTGGCTTGTTGCCGTTGCATAATTTGTTAGCCAAATTGCAACTCAACAAGCTAGCAACAATGAGCCCGAAAACTCAGCAACAGACACAGGTGCACACAACGCACACATACACACACACACACACACACACACACACACACACTTATAGATAGACTGCATTGACTGCATTGCCTCTGAGTCTGGTGTCTCATCAAATATGCAAAATTTGCCTGCAGCCCATCGAGCTGCACGCCAAAGATATCCAGTGACTCGACGCACAAAAGCGTGATATGTGATAATGTTAAACAGTGATCTAATGTGAGCACACATTGCATTGCATGACACAATATATATGCATATATATCAGCAAATCGTTTGAGTCATGTGCATTATCAAATTACGTATACGCAATATATATATTGAGCATACGCAACGAGCAGCAGCACTTTGAGTTTTCGCATTGGAATTTATGGCTTTAATTTGAAATGAGGACTTCCATTAAATTAATTAAGACATTTCAGAAGCAGGTTAATATATATTAGGTATATATTATATTTAATTTGTGCACCAGAAAAGGAGAACGACGATTATAGAATCTATGTCTATATTAATATATACACATATTCACATTAAATCAGCTCGATCAGTAAATTTAGTAAAATTCTCATAAATAATGAACAATTTGAATGCCTTTTCCATTGCTCATCTCTCGGCTGGCAGGCGAATTGAAGGCCACGCCCACACAATGGCAGTTAGTTCAATCGCTTGGCGATTTGTGGGCTCTGCAGTGTTGCCGCTATTATAGACTCCGAAGCTTATTAGCTGCGGTCGCTCCGCTCTTGGGCTCAACCAAATGCCATGCAAATAGGTGAATTTGCAATCAAAAGAACAATTTTCATATTTAAGATCTCGACTCAGCTGGAGGAAGAGAAGGAGAGCGGGAGAGTCACAGAAAGAGAGTGAGAGAGAGAGAGAGAGAGAGAGAGAAGGGTGCACACACAGCCATAGACACAGGCATGCACTTAATTTGGTAATTGTCTAAAGGACAACGAGTCGCAAGCCATGAGACACAAGCAGCACAGAAGCTAGGCATATTCATATGTATCTATATATATGTACATATATATACATACACATGTATTGTATTTAGATAAACACACTCTCACACACACACACATAGGCGTGTGTCTCGCCCAGTCTTGGTCATTAATATTAATTTCGTCTTTAATTTATTGTAATTTACGTGCATTTGATAAATCGTATTATTATTATAAGCAGTTGCCTCTCTCTCTCCCCCCCCCCCCCCCCCCTTCTCTCACTCCTTCCCTCCCTCTCCCTCTCTGTCTCTCCCTGTCTGTGTGCGTGAGAAATATGTTTTCTGGCAATGACAGCCCCACAGATAGATGTAGTATACATGAAACTTACCTTTGGCTCCTGCAAAGCGCCAGCTGAGTTTCAAGCACAAGTTAAAGCTGCAAATAGAAATAAAAAACGTTTGATTAGATTTGCAAAAATTTATTGAATTTTCTCAAGTACTTAAGAGCTAAGGCCAGTTCGATATACACGTTTACAACGCGGTTCATTATAAATCCTTCATTATTATTAGCAAATAGTTCGTCCTAATTGGCCATTGAAATTAACTTTTTGCTGCCTTCTCCTGATTTCATTTACCTTGTTAAGAGCATTTAATGCAAATTGAAATTAAATACAGTTAACTAATGAAAATACTGAAAAAAAATGTATTATTTTTATTACACAGATACAGATTTTTAATGCTTTTTAATTGATATGCAGTGCGTAAAAACTTATGAAAAAAATTGCATTTGATTATTTGCTACACTTTAAATCAAATTTAATGTTGAGCTCACAGCTTTAAGTAGCAACTTGGTTCGAATCGCAGTGCGAATTATTTGGAAATTTTATTTTGCCTAATGCAATATTTGGCTTACTAATTTTTCTCACATTTTTTTCTTTTTTTTTTTTTTTTTTTTTTTGTGCATATTTTACTAATTTACGAGATTAAAATGAGTATATTGGTTTTGTGCAATGTTTGTCTTGCTGTCCATCTGCCTAGTATTATATATATATAGCTCAGCCCATTTCTTTTTTATCGAGAATAATCGATAAATTGTTTTCGTTTGTTAGGCAGAGTTTGAATAATAATTTGTTTATACATTTGATTCGAACAAAGTTTTTGTTATTTCCAGATTTTGGAAAAGAAAAAGGTGTTCAAGTACTAGAAACTTTTTCTTTCAACTATATAGAGAGAGAACTAATATTGTCCAGTTAAGAGTGTTTTTCTGTGTATACAACAGGAGCTCAGAATGATTAGAATATCTGTTCTTTGCAGGGTTCAGGGTATCTCCTAGTCGAGCAGTCTTAACTAGAGCAGTCTTACTTGTTGTCAATGTAAGTTAATATATTTAAAAGGTTTTTTTGTTATGTAAACAAAATTCAAAAATTGATATTTTGTATAAATTTATATATAATTTTGTATATTTACATAATAATTAATACAATTTTGTATTTTATATTATTTATAGAAATAAATTAGAGAAAAATATTGCCTGGCATGCCTAAAACAAAATTTAATAACAGTTTTTTATTTTTGATTTAAGTAAATATTTATTTAAATATATTTTGATTATTTTGGCCAAATGCAAGCCGACAAATATAATAAACAAATATATGTGTATTTGTGCACAAGTATGAGTTTGTTTATTGAATGACAGTGTTGAAAATAAATAAATAAAAAATTATAAAAAGTTTTGTATGTGTGTGTGTGGTGTGGAGCAGGGCAGGGCTTGAGGCGCTTTTGCGAAAGTTAAAAATCTCATTAAATACAAGAGCAGCCACAACAACAACAACAACAACAACAACAACAACAACAATAACAATAACAATTGCAATATACTAAATGTTTATGCCTTGTTGTAAAGTTGTTTTTTCTTCTTTCTTTGTTGTTTCGCATTTGACTTTCATATAAAAATTGTGTAAAATAATAAAAATAATTTCGCTCACACACGCATATTGTCGCCAGACGCCATTTTCTTTTGTTATTGTTGTTGTTGCTGCTGCTGTTGCTGCTGTTGCTGCTGCCGCTGCTGTTGCGTGTAATGGACGCCGTTATGTGCATTGGCATTGGCTGTGGGCTGAGCGCATCGCTGGCATAGCGCAAGGACAACATGAGCTGTGCGTCTTTCTTCTGCATTACTTTGGCTTGAATGAGCTTCGCAGGCCACCCTCTCGACAGAGCACCGCAGCCCCCACCCTAATAGCTGCCATTCTCGGCACGTTTATAAACGACATAAATATAATTAAATTGTTATAAAAATGCATTCAACAAAATAACAACATGAGAGCTAACAGGGATTGGTTGAAGGGTCTCTGCACACTTGTCCATTGAACATTACAAGTTTATAGTCTGCACTTCACGTACTCCTCCACCTCCTGCTGCTGCTGCTGCTGCTGCTGCTGCTGCTCCTCTGACGCCCTTCAGCTCTAGCAGCTGCTGCTTTTGCGGGTGCTCGAAGCGTACTTGAAATGCACTTCAATGCACTCGTTTGCGCCGGACGGCGAACACTACAAATAAGTTATCTGTCGGCCCCACAGCCCCCCAGCCCCCCAAAGGGCCATTGTGACTGACAGCCTCTCTATGTGATTCTCATGCGTGCGCGATTGCAATTGTTTAGATTTTCAACAAGCATTATATAAAGTCGTCTCTTAAAGCTGATTTAAAGCCAGTTACTAAATCCAATTACAAATCGAATGTAAGGTCCCCATATAGACTCTGTTTCGCGTTACCACATATGTCCATATATAGAAATCTGATTCATGGCGAGCAATCGTTATTTGCCTTTCGATTGGCTAAATGTTTAACAAATAGCGCACTTTGTTATCGATACATTTGATGGCCCCTGCCTCGTCGGCCCTCCATGTAAACACCCACGCGCGATGATGAGTGGACAGAACGGGGCTCTCGCGCTTATCGCCATTTGACATGGTCGCGCCTCATTTGCGGCTCGTTTGTGCTTAAAAGCTGAAAGATAAGAGCCCGCTGTGACCGTGTCGCTGGCTCAATCAACAAAATTAACTCGCTTTGTGGGGGCCACCCACGACCCGCGACGAGTCGAGCAGCGCTACCAATCGACCAAAATTATTGCAATAATCAAATCAAAATATACATATGCATATACAAGTGGTATGTATGTGTATGTGTGTACATTTTCTATGGGCATCTTTCGTATCTGTGAGATATCGCATGCCATCATTATTAATAGAGTTCATTAGCTGCAGACAACGAGAGCCGCGCGTCGAGTGGACATATCGAGTGAACCGTGGCAAAGATGATGAGGAAGAGGAAGACGAACTTGTTTCTCTAACCGAAAAGTCTCTTTCGCTCTTTCCCTGAATTCCAGAGTGTGTATGTGTGTGTGTGTGTTTTTTTTTTCTTCGTTTCGTTATGGTTTCGGTTGAAAAATGCTTTGTTTATAAATGCGTTTATCATTCGCTTCATGCGATCTCCGTTTTCTTCACATTGCCCTTTCTTTAATGAGAACTAATGAACGCCTTGGCAATGCGATCGTCATCAACATCATCATCATCAGCTTGATCACTGCTGCCGGTTTTTAAATTTTGGTCATTGTCAGAAGAGAAAAAAAAAACAAGACGAAAAGTATTTTTATTCATCTGATTTTATTGTTTACACAAGAGCAATAAAAAATCACAATAATATTAAACAAATACCTCGACAAAAAAGGGGGGCCAACCCACACACTGGCATTCACATGCAACGATTGGTCGTAAAAAATATATATAAAACAAAATCAGCTCGAAGTCTGTTAATGCATATGCCAAGAGCTCAACAATTTATATACATATGTATCTCTGGGATCTTCAGCTAATTATGTTTAGGGATCATTTTCCATATCAATCCAAGAACTGATTCGTCTTTGAATGCAGCCAAAGATTACACGTGTGAATTTATGGCAAAACATTAAATTGATCCGAGTAGCTGATAGATTAGAGATATAGATAAATAGGGCCAAGAATGCCTAAGCCTTGTCTCAGCTCAGTAAATTGAATAATTTGATTGACACGCAATAAAAAGAGATACAAAAAATAAATAAATAAATAAAGAAAATAGAAACTCTAAAAAATCAATATAAGCTTGGCTATTTATATGGTTCAACTATCTCTCTGTGTTTCGCTCTGTGTAAAAGTTAACCCTTCTAAAAGCGAAAAAAAAAACATATAATTTCCTTAAACAAAATGTCGACAACAACAAAATAACTAAACACGTAAAAGCCAACTACAAAAAGTTGCAGCACAAAAACTAACAAAGTTTTGTTCGTTTCGCCCATTTCCTGAGAACAACAAAAAATGTCAAAAACTAAAAATATTTAGTATTATATATACATGTGTGTGTGTAGATGCGTGTGTGTGTGTGTGTGTGTTGGTTTATAAAATTATGTCAGCAGTGCTTAACAACAGCAACAACAACAGCAGCAGCAGCAGCAACAACAACAACAAGGATATGTGCCAGGCGGCACAGGCGTGTAAATTATTTATGTGCCAACTGTCCTTCTTATGAGCGCCATCGCCTCCCCACTCGGCACCCCTCGGCCCACGGCCCACGCGGCTCCGCCTCGCCAGCCCTTGCCTCACATAATCCCAATGTGACACGCATGGCTCCTGCTGCTCCTGCTGCTGCTGTTTGGTGTCCTCTGCTGCTGCCAGTTTATAAATAAAAATCATTATTACTGACTGAGCCGCGCAGCTCCCTCAACTGGCGCTCCGCTGCTGTTGCCCCCACGCCCTCCTGCTCCTGCTGCCTCGCACAACCTGTTCTCGCCCATCGCCCTCGCCCTCGCCCTCGCCCTCTTTCTCTCTCTCTCTCTCTCTCTCTCCCGTTACTTCTTACACCTCTCTGCTGCTGCTGCTGCTGCCTTTTCAGTCCCGCTCTGCTCCACTTACGCCCTCACTTTGCCTCCTCTGCTGCCCCCTGCTCAACCGCCTCCTTCAGTTTGGGTATTTTTCAGTTGACGACGTTGGGAGTTTTCGTTTGAAATTAGCACGCATTGTCCTTAATTGTTGGGGCGTTTGGGTTTTCATTTTGGGGCTTGGGCTTTCCATTCTTTCATTGTCTTTTTTTTTGTCGTTCTCGTGTTGTTGTTGCTGTTTAACAAGCTTGGGGTCGGGGGTCGGGGGTCTAGGAGCCTGCCAGGCCTAGCGTGTGTATGTGTATGTGTGTGTGTGTGTGTGTGTGTGTGTGTGTGTGTGTGTGTGTGTGTGTGTGTGTGTGCCAAGCCAATGACTCGTTTGGTTGGCTGCGTGTTTATTTATTTGACTTGTGCATGTCGCTTTTGGGTGTTAACTTTAATAATTAACGGCATTAATTGCCGCACATGTCACATGTTGGCTTTCGGCTTGTGCCGCTCAAGCCGCCCGAGCCGCCACCCAGCCAACTCGCACCACTCATGCATAGCCATGCATTTTGTAGAATTTGTATCCAATTTATTTTTCATTCTTTGTATTATTTAAGCGCTTATGTCATGTCATATAACCAGCCGAGAGATTCACAGCAAAACCAACAGCAGCTACAACAACACAGCTGCCCCGCCTACCAGATCGCAATACGCCCATCAAATTTGAACGCCTACCTTCGTACGAAGACTGCATTATTCATAAGCCCTAAACGTTAATTATGCACATGCCAGCGGCTTTTTTAGCTTTTTTTATTTTGTTTAGCTTTTTCGGGATTTGGATTTCGGTTTTCAACTTTTAGCTTTTAATTGCACAAGCGTAAAATTTAAAATCGAAAAAAAGCTGTTAAGAGTTTTGTTTTATGTATTTTATGTGTAGGCTCTTTTGTTGCGTTAAAAGCTAACAGTCAGATATATATTTTTAACTAGCCAAATAGATATTTACAACTAGTTAGCCACAGAGACTAACGTTGCTAGAGAGAGTGCGACAGAGCGAAAGGGAGAGCATATTTAAGCTCAGATAAGCGGGTTCGAAAAATGATCATGTTGTATAATAACCTCGAAAGATTTGTGCTGGTCAAGCTGTTCCTCTTTACCGTAGCAGCAGCACTCGCTTTAGAGAAAAGGCGCGCTGCTGGCAGCTTTTCCGCGCAAATACTCTAGAGACTGAGGCGATTGTTTTTTGGAATAATCGATTATGGTTACAATTAATCACAGCCCACTTTGCAATACAATTAAATCGTCAATGGAAGCTAACCAATCGATTATTGTCCTATCATATGATTACTCCTGCCATCACTGCTAATAAACTAATATGTTTCAGCAAACTAACTGCTTCAATTTCTATAGAGTTGTTCGTTTCTTTGGGCATATTTAAGTCATAAAACTATGAATCAGATATTCATAGGCTCAATCAGCTATTCATAGGCTAAAGAAACGTAAAGTATTCATAGAATGCGATATATCAACTATTATGTGCATAGCTATAATAGTTAAGCAAGCTAAAACTTATTTTATGGCTAGAATTTACATTAAGGGCGTCAGAGCAAAATGCCAAATCATTATAGAATTACTTTTAGAATATATTTAACATAAATTTAAATAACAAGTTGAAATCAAAATCAAGTTTATTGATGCCTCCATCAGCTGTTGTTAGGCAAAGCAAAACATCTGGCAATAATAATTAAAATTAAAAGTTTGTGGACTCTGATATCTGCTCATAAAAGTGATTAACTATTTATAATAATCACCTTTATTGTTAGCTATTAATAGCCACAATTTCTAGCGGCTTTTCATGCCAAAAATCTTACATACAGCTAACATGACTTTACGCCAAGTATTTCTATCTATAACAGCTTTCTGCTCAAACTGTTTCTATTCATTTCTATTCATTCATTCATTCGATAACATTTCGATAACAAGCCAAGTCAAGTGGCAGTCGCTAGTTTAAGGACTTGGGGGCTGGCGGGGCGTGCCCAAGTGATGCTCAATTAAAGCAACGTTTTGGCCATAAATGCCAGGCACTTAACAAACCCCTGACGATTATGAGCCCGACAATGAGGATTCGAGATGAGCCCAATGTGTGTGTGTGGCATATGATTTTCAATTTATGCCACAAATCCGGAACCCAGACAGACGCCGCCAAACTGTTTTTATTTTTTTTTTTCCTTTCTTTTTTTTTTTTTTTTGCATTTTGTGAGTATTATTTTTATTATTTTCTCTTTTTTTAGGTTTTTTCTCTTGGCGGCAGCTTAACGCCTACGTCGATACAATTTGAGTTGGGTCGCAATGAGGCACGAGGCAGCAGGCATGAGGCGTGGCATGCCATGGCACGACTGCGAGTGGCATCAAATCGAGTCCAAGTGGCAATGGGGTCGTCAGCAGCAACAGCAGTGGCAGCTTTTGTCGTGGTCCTCCAACAGTTTTTGGCGGCCGTTGAGCGCCATTAGTCGGCCTGTGCAGACATTAAAAACAGCTGCCATTGTCGCTGTCGCTATTGTTGTTGTTGTTGTTGTTGGTGCTGCTGCTGCTGCTGCTGCTGCTGCTGCTGCTGCTGCTGTTGCTGCTGATATTTTTGTTGCTGTTGTGGCATTTTTTGGAGCGGCGCACAAAAATTGCCTGTTTATATTCGCAGCGACAGCAAATTTTATTATTATTTTTGTTCTTGACAACGACAACAGCTAGCAGAAGGAGCAGCAGCAGCAGCAGCAGCAGCACCAGCAGCAGCAGCAGGAGACATTCTGGTGGCAAGTCCTAAGAGGGACACAAACTGTAACAGGAGTTTTGGGACATGCAGCAGCAGCACCAGCAGCAGGAGAACGCGTCTAGTGTCAGTTGCCTATTTTGAGTTGATTTTATGCACACTCCCATAAAGTGCAAAACGGGCATATTGGCTTTGGAGCAACAGGCGGAGCTAGCTCTGCATGCTTGCTGAGAGCTTGAGTGCTGTCTGTGTCTGAGTGGGTATGCATAGGGCAAACGATAAGCTCATACAGTCTTAATGACCCATCAGACTCTATGGAGTGAGAGAGTCTTAATACCCTATCAGACATTTCTGGGCAGCAGTCAGTTTCTCAGAGAGTTTGTAACAAGTCAGACATCAAGATGTTTAAATGGGAATGCCTAGCAGTTCACAGTTACACAGTGCTTAGGTCACAATAGATTATGGAATACGTGTGCCATCAAGATTATATTAAATGAACAGACATTTAGAGTCTGGGAGATATTTTTATAGATGCAAATTATTGTGAATAAATGAAACGGAAAAGGAAAATATTCAAAATTCCCTTTGTGCATGAATATGAAGCAAAATGGTATAATATACGATTTTATTGTGAATAGCTGCAAAGGAAAATTAAATTATGCAAAACTATTTATTTATAAAAGTAAAAAAAAGAAAATATTCCAAATAAATTATGAACACAAATAAAAATAAAATCTACAATTATTTATTATGAATATATATAAAATAAATGACAAATATTTAGGATTATTTATTGTGAGTGAATATAAAGGAAATACAAATATTTAGGATTATTTATTATAAATAAATGAAAACTAAAATGATTTGCTCCTTTAGCTTTATTTTTATTTTTATTTCAAAATGTTTCAAAAACCTGATAATCCAGAGTGTTCGCTCTTCTAGCGATAACAAAAAAAAAAAAAAAAAAAAAAAAAAAAAAAAAAAAACTTATATTTTGGGTTAAAAACCTTTCATAGAATCAGCCGATCCAGGGTATTTGGTTCTCTAGCAATAACTCAAAGAACTGCAATACTTTGATTCACATATTCTTTTTCTTCTCCTTCGTCATCTTCATTTTTTTGCATTTATGCCCCGAAAATATTTATCTAGCAGCCGTCGCCCGCTTAATTCGCTGCCTTTGCTGCAATTCGCATCGACGACAAACCTTATAGAGTCAGAGACTCGAAGATGAGTCAATGCGGGGCGTCGCTGGATGTCTGGAGCGGCACCTTTTGGGCGCAGCGGCGCATGCCGCTTAGACGTCGCGCAACCAATTAAAGAATAATTCATTTCAATTGAAGTCAATCAAAAGAAATAATTTCACGCTTAATCAATTAAGTGCCCAGGCACAATGAAAGCCAAACAGACAAACAAACAAACAAACAAAGAACATTTTATGCTGTTGAGATTTTTGGGGAATTGGAGCAAGCGAATGCGACATGGGCTAATCAAAGAGGCGCTGATTGAACAGCCATATGGAAGAGCCATAGAGAACTGGGACACGGAGAGTAGAGAGCTTGGGCAGCACTCACAGGCTACAGATCGCCATCATCATCATCGTCATTATGATGATGATATATGGGCACATATATCAGAGAGACACTTGAGCTTTGCTTGCGAGCCCCCAACAAATTGATTTGATGGCGGTGCTGAAATGCCGGCAAGTGCCACTTGAGCAAGCCAGACTTGAGAGATACATACATGTATATACGAATACATATATATGTGCTCCACATAGCTATATATATTACGATTGTTCGATCAATTTATATAGAGTGAGAGAGAGGCAGAGTTAGGAAGCGCAATTGAAATATGCTGAATTGCAGCTAATCAGGGCGGCAGAGCTACAACTTTGTTAATCAGTGTATGTTTACCTATCTGAGCAAGAAATTAGAAGTGCGAGGGCTGCTCAAAATGTAACATGAAAATTGATATTATATATATATATATATATATATATATATATATATATATATATATATATATATATATATATATATATATATATATATATATATATATATATATATATATATATATATATATATATATATATATATATATATATATATTATGATATATACAATGCTCATTCAGCCCTGTACAGTTTTCCCACATCTTTAGCTTGAAAGTCTTTTGGCTAATCTTTCATTTTTGCCAATTTAGAAAAACAAAAAAATGTCACAGATTTGCGTCTTCGTAGCTTAAGGCAATTTAATCCAAGCAGAATTTAATTAAATTTAATTTTAGGGCTATGCCACAATATAATAATTATAATTATAGAGAAAATAAATTTGCAAACTCACTTTTCAGTGAGAGATGCTCATGGAAAGACACACAATAATATTTATGCATGTAAAACAAATATACCTCGCATGCTATGCATTTATATATTTTTATACAATAAAAAATACAAAATATATAAAAAAAAAAAAAAAAAATATATATATATATATATATATATATATATATATATATATATATATATATATATATATATTTAATAATATATTCCCAGATTATCAAATATTCAGAGATTGCCTTAAGGCAAATTAATCTGAACAGAATTTAATTAAATAGATTTTTGGACTATTTAAATGAGCAATTTGAAAATTGATTTTCTTACTTGGAGCTGTTCGCAAAAATATAGTAAAAGTATTTATAAATATAAATGGAATACTTAAAAATATGAAAAAAAAAAAAAATAACGAGATTCAGTCTAAAGCTGAAATATTTTAATAGGAAATACCTGAAAGGCCGCAACAAATTTTTCATATGTTGAGTAGAGAAATTGCAATAGTTGCAATAGACTTTTTCCTATTAAAAAGTTTACAGGGCGACAACAGAGGGCGCCACAACACACACACACACACACACGCAATCCATATCTGTGTGTGTGTGTGTGTGTGTGTTTTACCACTTCTCTCTTTTTGTTTCTTTTTTTAGAGTGGCACACGCATTGTCAAAAACATTTGCGCTCTTATGCCAGGGCCACCCAGAAATTGTTTGGTGCAACTGAGTGTGGAAATGCAACAAACACGATCGGGCCAAGCGGGGGCAACGAAACGGAATGGAACACAGTGCAGCAACAGCAACGACAACAACAACGGGGACAGACAAAGCCAAAGGCAATGGCAAAGCGTCGCATTAATTTGTCATTTTGCGCGTTTGGCGACGACGGCAAATGGGGCGCAATGATGATGGAGTGGGCGAGCGGGCAGAGTTTGCACTATGCCAACATCAAGTGGCGCACACACGCACACGCACACGCACACACACACACACACGCCCACACACACAACACTTATCACATACTGAAAACTTTGTTTTTTGCTTACGCGCTGTAAAAACTTACTGATTTTTTCTATTAAAATAATTTTTTTCACAGCTCTCTTTCTTTTTGGCTGTTGTTTACACGCGCTGCCTTTTTGGCTTCTATTTCCGCTGCAATGCACACACACACACGCGCGCAATTTGACTTTGAAAAGTACAACAACAAAAACTGCATAAACACAACAACAACAAAAAAACTGTCACAAAACTTTTATGGGAGACAGTGGCAAGGCGAGGATAGCCCAAGTGTGAAGCGGAATGGTAAAGGCTCGCAGTGGGGCTGTCAGGCAAACATTGGTGGTCATGTCTAGCACACAGACACACGCACACAAACACACACACCCATATATACATGTATATATGCGCTGCGGTGGCAGCCACTTCATTTGCTTGCTCATTAAAAGTTGCGACACATACAAATGCAGGCGGCACGAAGTCAACACGTTTGCCAGCATGTCAAGTGCCAGTCAGAGTTGCTGCACCACCAAAAGCAAAGGAAGCAGGAGGTAGGGGGCAGCAGCACCAGCACGGCACAATGAATGTCAAGAACGAGTGAAAATTTGCGCTTAAATGCAGTACAAAACTACGACGACGAGGCCAGCGACCCAACACCTCTCACTCTCTCTCTCCCTCTCTCTCTCTATCTATTTATCTATCTCTCTTTTTAAATATAATGTATATACATATATTTGTACAGACTTGCTGAAAATGCACAAAAATTTGTCACTTTTCAGAGCGCGAGCGAGAAAGAGAAAGACTGAGCTGAGCTGAGCTGAGGTGTGTGTGTCTGTGTGCGTGTGTGTGTGTGTGTGTGCGTCAGCGTCAGCCTGTGAGGTGCTGCTGCCCCTGTTCACATTGCCAGCGCCCTGTCTTGGTCATTATTATAATTTTTCATGTCTTGACTTCACATAGCAACAGCAATCAACACACACAGATACACACACACACATGGCTTAGCGGCTTACTGGAGCGTGCTTGGGGTTGGCAGCTGCACAGGTGTGCACACACACACACACAGACTCGGAGCAGTGCCAAGAGTCCGTCCGTCCGTCTGTCTGTCTGTCAAAAGTACAAATGACTACAAGTCGCCCCAGTCGAAATCGGATTCAGATTCAAAATCCGGAGTTTTGCTTGGCTGCCCACCGCATCGCCACTTCGCTATTTATAAGGCAGACAACATAGACAGTCGAGTCTATGAAATGCCAGTGCTCGCACAGCTGAGGAATGTCATCACATACACACACATACACAGATAGATAATGAATACGTGATATAGCGAAAGTTAATAATTGAATAATAATAATTGAAATAATTGAAATGATGATAGTTCATTAAATATTAATAATAATATTAGCACAAGAATAATTATTGGTCACTTTACCATCATTCTTAGCACTTATCACTTATAATAATAATTTTCTTTCTAATCAGCATTGTCATAATCATTGTCTATTATAACATTCTTATTCATTGCCATTATTATTTTGGAGGATATTGTTATATTTATTAGTTGTCATTGTCATAGTCATAGTCATAGTCATAGTCATAGTCATAGTCATAGTCATAGTCATTGTCATTGTCATTGTCATTGTCATTGTCATTGTCATTGTCATTGTCATAGTCATAGTCATTGTCATTGTCATTGTCATTGTCATTGTCATTGTCATAGTCATAGTCATAGTCATAGTCATAGTCATAGTCATAGTCATAGTCATAGTCATAGTCATAGTCATAGTCATTGTCATTGTCATTGTCATTGTCATTGTCATTGTCATTGTCATTGTCATTGTCATTGTCATTGTCATTGTCATTGTCATTGTCATTGTCATTGTCATTGTCATTGTCATTGTCATTGTCATTGTCATTGTCATTGTCATTGTCATTGTCATTGTCATTGTCATTGTCATTGTCATTGTCATTGTCATTGTCATTGTCATTGTCATTGTCATTGTCATTGTCATTGTCATTGTCATTGTCATTGTCATTTTCATTTTCATTGTCATTGTCATTGTCATTGTCATATTATGTATATTATGTATATTATGTTACCATTCTCACTTTTAGCTAATAAATCGATAAGCCATTCCCTAATTCCATTTTTCCTGTACTTTTAAGTGCAAGAATTAGTCCAGTCTTAATGTTTGTGACCTATTCAGTTAACTAATCAAATAGCATTAAACATTTCATTTCTCGCCATTTTCAATTGTCTCCGACTCCTCCTCTCTCTCTCCTCTACCGCTCTCATGGTGGCCGTCTGAATGTCGCCGAAGCTGGCCCTATAAATAAACGCCCGACAGCCCCAACTGCGCAACCCTTGTAGATAGTTTGGATTCGCGTATCTTTATGCTGTCGGTCGTCATCAGCTCCGTAGCTCCGTAGCTCCGCTGCTCCAGAGCTCAGCGACATTTTGCTAATTAAGCTGTGCGGTTCACGTTAAAATTGTTGCTGGCACAGCAGCACCATCGCACCGCCGCACCATCAGCTATTAGCATTTTTATGTTGGCAGAGAGAAGGCACTTGAGGTTTATCTGGGCAGAGTTTATGTCTGGCAGCGGTCACTACTTAGTCTGATTATTGTTATTATGGCGTCGCAGTTTTCATAAATTCCCAGCAAGTTATTTTCCCATAAATTCAGCGGGCAGACGTAGTGCAAGGACAGCGTCGGACAGGACAGGACAGGATAGACAAGAGAGACGAGAAGCGCAGAGAAGAAGACAGGATGGGGCAGGACGGGACGAGGTGCAACAGGACAAACCAGAGGACATGGCGACAGCTCCACAGGTATACAGCGACTAAGACAACAACGACGTTGACAACAGACAGTCAGACAGACAATCAGACAGGCTGAGAGACAGATGGACAGACAGACAGAGGGACAGACTGAGGGCAAGGCATTGCCACAGAATGCTGGCCAGACGCTTGGCGCTGTGTGCTGTCGGAGCTAGTGAGGGCCGCAGTCGGGTCGTCCTGTCAAGACGCAGACGACGCTGAGGCAGCAAGCCGCAACCATAAAATGTCGTCGATGGGCAAAAATCTGTGACGGGGCCGGCAGGCGGCAGGAGGCGGGACGTAAAGTGAATGCACATCATGAAGCAAGCACCTGTCCCAGACGCTTTGTCCTTTGGGATGCAATTTAAATTGGCATTCCACATGACGGCCAAACGAGTGCGAATGCGAGTATTCATGTGCAAGGACATTCGCCGTATTTAACTGAATTGAACTGAACCGAACCATCTAGCCGGGCTTTAAGCAAAACCTACCTCTACCTCAACCTCTACTCCTACCTCTACCTGTGTGCAACTAAACCTGTCAACCAATATCACCTGCTCTATGCGTGGTATTAATTTACTTCTTCTTCTTCTTCGTCTTCTTTTTCTGCTTCTTCTTTCACCCTTATTTGGCAATGGGTACAATAAAGTTGGCAGTGCTTATGTGTGAATCGAAAAGCCTTTACTACTTCTGTAATTGGGCAGCCAAACGAAGCTGAAACAGTTGTGAAGATTTCTAGATCTTAGTAGTATTTGGTAGTACTTTAACTAAAATTAATTGCTGATATCTTAAAGCAAATATCTGTGAAGAGATCAAATTACATTATATTATGATCATATGTTATTCATATATTCGATATATTATATATATTTCAGATATACATATTTGCAGGATGATTCAGTTAAGTACCAATGCATATATCAATATGAATATAGTGGAGGCATGACGTCAGTTAATATCAATATTTACTCATTATTAGTATATATCATATAATATATCCTATATATCATATCATTTATTTATATATACTATATTGACTTTCCTGCCATCTACCATCTGTTATTCTAGATAAGCTTAGTCAATATTAGTATTACTTTGCTGATTTCATGAATCACATGCTTGCCCCATATTTCAAGAGAAATATCTAAAAACAGGGTATCTGTTAGCTTAGCACTGCTAAATAAGGCATTCATATTTCGTATGTCTTTTCTTAACACATTCCTTTGCCGTTGATTATTATGAAAGGTGGCTTTTGCTATTGTCATTATATGTTGTTGTATTTATTTATTTATTTTTTTTTTTTGTCTTGCGACCTTCTCAGGCTGAAGCGACTTCTCGCCTCTCGATTCTCAATTCTCGATTGTCGAGTTCGCAATTCTTGTTGCTCGTCGTGCATTCGCTCCGAATTGCATTTGTTATCTTGTCGCGCCCCATTGTCGTCTTAGTTCTCAGCCACTGGGCAGCCGTTAACGCTTAGGTAAACAAGCAGCAGTAACAACTATTTGCAACAGCAACAACAGCAACAACAACAACAGCAACAATTTAGTGTCGGTTCCGCTGTCTGCGGCATGTTTTTGCACCGCTGCTTCAACGGTTGCTGGACTGCTGTTGCAGCCATCATCATTACAGGCATTGGCCGTTGCCAATGCCAATGGCATAGCCAAAGCCAATGCCACAACTTGTCCAGTTCTCACTTCTCACCGCCCGTTCCACGCTTCCCCCTTCCCGCTTCCCGCTTCTCACTTCTCACTTCTCACTTCTCGTAATTCTTATCTTGTTCATGTTCGAACACGAATGCTACGCGTCTGTGCGCCGCCTGCCGTCAGCTATCAATTGGATATCATCGCGCCAAGGTGCTCCTGCTCTGATCGACCAACGATAGCGTTAAGCATTGCTCAAGTTATGGAACTAAATTGCTGCGATTGACTCAATAAATAGTCGCGCCTCATAATCCACTCCCTGTGTCCGCTCTATAATTATGCGCGGCTATTTATTTATTATTTAATTGCCTTTCATTAAGTCTCTAGGCCACAACTGATTCTGGTCTATCATTAAAGAAAGCTCAAATTCCAATATTTCGATGCAATTAATGAGCTTTCTTTGTGCAATTACTATTCATTAACATTCGCTTTATTACTCTGGGAATTTATTAGATTTGAGTTTGAGGCGGAATGAAATGAAATGGGTTATTTGATCTCTGCTTTTGTAGGATATGTTCTTCAAGCATTTCTTAGACTCGAGTCTAATATGAAAATATAGATATTTGATTTCAAAGAGTTGTGTAAAGTCATTTCTGGAATTTTTGAGAAGCGCAGAGAAGAGCGGCTTCTTGAATTCTCTATTATTTGTTGTTAAATTCTTAGACTCTACACAATTTCCATACTATTCATCAAAACAAATAAATCTAGTGAGAAACACAATATTTTGAAAGTAATTTGAAACGCAAATTGAAATTCGCATATTCATTAATTTTCAATTTTAATTCACAAATTTGCACAGTTATGCGTATATACTTATTGGACTGATTTATGCCGGAAACATTTATGAACTGGCAGCTGTTTAATATTCCCTTTCAATT
Source organism: Drosophila mayaguana (assembly GCA_037075325.1). Classification (NCBI taxonomy): domain Eukaryota; kingdom Metazoa; phylum Arthropoda; class Insecta; order Diptera; family Drosophilidae; genus Drosophila; species Drosophila mayaguana. Next base: position 2,216,872 of record JBAMCG010000077.1, read on the forward strand.
CGAAAATAATTATTGAATTTAATCTAAGCAAAATACATATTTTTATGTAGAATTGCTTTAATTCTTGTAATGTGATTTTCAGCTAATACGTAAATTTACGTTGTTTCAAAATTCTGACATTTCTCGTCTAATATTTCTCATTTACAATTTGAGTTGCTTTCAATAATGCGAAATATCCATGCATGATGAGCTCGCCCGTTCTGCTAACAGAATAATTTTTGTTAAGCTCGCTTATTGGTGTTTCTTATCATATTAAGCATTTTATTTCGCCAACTAAATGGTCGCCAAGCTACTGACTACTGACGCTGCTCTAAACATAACTCAGGCCACAATCGGCCTATTCCAACTGCTTTTGTCAGAGTCTCAATCGCAATCTTTGCTGCTATCTGATGATGATGAGAATGGGAATGAGCATGCTCAAGTTCTTATCTAAAGCTGAAAGCTAAAAGCTAAAAGCTACAACTGACTGCCATAGGTCCAACGCCAAATGCCAATTCCGATTCCCATGTGCAACATAATTTGTACTTTAATCGTGTGGCAGCAAGGATGTGAATAAAAAGGCGACCGGCGCGACCAAAAGTGGGCGGTGGCTCATCCAGCTGGCAGTGGGGCACATAACACACAATGGCCAGAGTTCTGCTGTGGATTCCACTGTGGTTTCCACTGCTCACTTCATTTTCATAAATGCCACATTAAAGATGCTGTTGCTGCTGCTGCTGCTGTTGCTGTTGTTGTTGTTGTTCGGCTCGCCGCAGATCGCTCGCAGAACAAGACATAGCTCTGCCATCAAATGACATTAGCCTGGACAACACACTCTACGGCTATGACAAAAAATACAACAAATAAAGGAAAAGAAACGAGCTGAAACACGTCCTCAATGCAGTTTTTACGGCCAGTTTGCGGCAGCTGGGAGGCGCAGCAGCGGCAGGGGCACAGGTTGGTTCGGTTCTGGAATGGGAAACTGGTAACTGGGCGGAGGCATCGCCTAGATACCTTTAGCCAATTTATACAAAACGCTGATCACTTTATAAGTAAGTATATCATCATTTATACATGCGCTGGCCCAAGCCAGCGAACCGCAATCCAAGTAAGGCTCGCCAGAGGGCCAAGACGACAACGGCCATGCTGACTGCGACTGCGACTGCGACTGCGACTGTGACTGCGGCTACTTAGCCATGTCGTTTTTACCGTTTTTGGGCGCATGGGACATGCCAAAAATGTTGCGAACGTCTCAGCGTTTTGTACAGTTTTGTTGTATTATTATTTATTATTGTTGTTGCTGTTCGTTCTGGTCATTTATATTGTGTGTGTGCATGTGTGCTCGTATGTGTGTGCGAGTGTGCATGTGTCAAGTGGACTTGTTTAATAATTTATGATGAGGCCAAAAACGTAGATCGTGCGTTGCGCATTACCAACCATTAATCATGCCGCCAGTCAGTCCAGCAGCAGCAGCAGCAGCAGCAGCAGCAGCAGCAGCAGCAGCCGCAACAGCAACAGCAACTCCTGCGAGAAGCGCAGCGGCTGCTACTGCTGTAGTAAAAGTTCAATTACCCGCCAAATCAAAATTCAATCTGCTGGCTACAAAAAAGCAGTAAGGAAAAAACAAACAAACAAACAAACAGACAGACGGACAGACAGCCGGAGAGACAGTAAAATCCGCTGGCCAGCACACAGTAGTTGCACTGCTGCTGGCAGCAGGAGCGGCAGAGACGGGCGACGAACGGCGGGCTGAGGCGCAGGCGGGGGTGTGTTGCCACTGCATATTGACTGCAGTCTGCAATGTGGTAAAATCAAAAATTCCAAACGCATACGACAGACAAGCATGACGACGAAGACGTGGAGTAGCAAAAGCTGGATCAGCAAACAGCTGGAAGAGGAGACTAAGGGGCAGTAGCAGTAGCAGCAGCAAGAGACGGCTGAAGTAAAGACGCAGCAGCCAACAGCGAATCATGTCGTGGCGGGCGTGTGCTCAGCAATGGCGTAGGCAGTGAGGCTGCTGATGCCTGATGGTGCCCACTTAGCAGCGCCAGAGATCAGATGACAGCGAGAAGACATTGGCGACGTGGCAGGATAACATTCAGGCAGTCAAACAGTCAAGCAGTCAGTCAGGCAGGCAAAAACGCGCCCAAAACCACCAAGGGCTATCAATCAAGAAGCGTACTTCAAATACTCTAACTTGAGAATAAGTTATGTAAGAAGTACCCAAAGAGTAGGTCAATAAACTGAGCGAGCACAGCGCAACGTACAGTGAACGCCGACTATGAGCAAAGCTTGACTTCATTTCCATGAATTGAGCAATGAATAATGATAAAATTGATGGTGATATTATAAAAATGAGAATAACAATGCCAATGACATTAATAATGTTAATGGATAATTAATAATAACATAATAACAATAATAATAATAATAATATTCATAATAATAATAATAATAATAATAATAATAATAATAATAATAATAATAACAATAATAATAATAATAATAATAACAACAATAATAATAATAATAATAACAATAATAGTATTCATAAAAATATTGTTACTACTATTAATAATAATAACAATAATAATAATAATAAAAATATCAATTATAATCTTGACTCTGATGCTCAAATCCTAAAAAAAAAACAAAACAGTTTTGCTTTTATAAGGATTCAAAGCCTAAATAAGTTGCAGTTTTTCCGCAGCTGAGAGCTTAACCTATTTCTAAACTATAAAGTCGAGTTGTATATACAAATAAATGATATATATATATATATATATAAATGAACTTGAGAGTTGGTGAAGAAATCGAAAAAGCCAGCGAAACTTTGTTTCACTCTAATTTACAATGCGATTGGCAGGGTATATAGCGAGCGAACTCTCAGCGTGACCTGAGGTCCATGTGTGGCTCTCGACGGTGTGCGTGTGTGTGTTGGCCACGTAGTAGGTGCAAGCATAAGCGCTACTAATCCGCTACTCAGTGGCGTATCAAGCTAAGCAGCATGCCAGCGAACAAACAAACAAACAAACAAACAGAGAGACAGACAAAGAATCAAACAGAAAAAGAAAGACAGATAGACAGACAGACGGACATACACAAAGATAGAGAGAGATGGAGAGAGCGGGAGAGCGGGAGAGCGGAATAGAGCCTGGCAGACGAATGGCAAATGCAGGCAGCTGCTGCTGTCGGTGCTATGCTTATTGTGTGTGAGTGATCAGACAGCCGCAGATTACGTATACGCGGCGTTGTGTGCTTAACTTTTTGACTTTGGCTGTGGCTTCTGCGGCAACAGCAGCAACAACAACAGCAACAACAACAATATGAAATATACCTCTGGCTGCTGCTGCTGCTGCTTAAAAAGTCCGCTCAGGTCTCACAGATGCCGCAGTCGCAGCCTTCATTTGTTATTCAAAAGTTTTTGGCTGCCTTTCTGCTGCTTCTTTTTGTTGTTGTTGCTTTGCGCCACGTACGCAGCTTGGCTGAGGCTGCGGCTTGAAGAGCGAGTCTTAGCCAGACACGACATTTGTCCAGCAACAGCAGCAGCAACAGCAGCAGCAGCAGCAGCAGCAGCAGCAGCAGCAGTCGGGCAGGTCTTTGGTCTGGCCCCGCTGCCCATAATGAGTTGCAAGTGCAGACTTTAATGGCTCCTCTTGCAAAGATTTGATAGTCAGATGACTTCAGAAATGCAATCAACAAAGAAATGGGCAAAAAGTCAGCTCTGGCACTCGGGAATTCCAGAGTCCGCACAGTAAACATCCAAATTAAACTATTTATACATGCAGAATTTTAAATACCCTCACACACAAAGTGACATGCATATGCATGCATGTCAAATCGAATGCCAGCAAATGTAGCAAAATTCTTTACAATTTAAAAAATGCCTGAATTGCTGCATACACTCGCCGGCATAAGTATGCGTACACCGCAAATAATTTAATGGCTCTGCACGCGGATACGCTATCAAACAAAACATTATCAATGTTTATGTCAATTGTTTTTTTTTTTTTTTCCTATATCTGTATATATATGTACTATATATATAAATAAATATATCTCTATATTTCTTTTTAAACTATCTGCTTTGTTGATTTAGCGAAGCTACAAAAATGTAACCAAAAAATAAATAAATAAACAGGAAAAACTGGCTACAAAAACGGCATAAAAATATTTTTGGGCCGGGAAAATTTTGCACGATATTTATGGCAACATTTCGTGGCATTTATTTATTTATTTTCATTTATATTTTTTCTCTATATATATATATATTTTTTTTTTTTTATTTGCAGTAAATTTATTGAATTTATTTCCTCTCAGCGCTTGGCTTTTTGCTTTTGCCATTGCCACGGCCTTTGCAGAAAAAATAATGACTAAAGCGATATTAGTTCGAGCCCGAAACCTATCAAATAGCCAATTTCATACAAATTAAGCGGAGTATGATTTTTATAAACAAAGTAAACATCATTTTATAAATGTCCATTCACTGATGGCGCTTAGAGTGCCACAGAGATGCGAACGATTAGAAATAGAAACAGTTTCCAACTGTCAAGTTTGCTCTGCGAACACTTTGCCAACAACTTAAGCTTTCTTGACTTGTGCTAAATGTAAAGCTAACAATTTCAAGCACAAATAATGGATGTGGGAAATGAATAGAGTTTGTGCAGTATTCGAGTTGGGAATGCAACAACGGGCCTTGATACTCGAAGGAACATGTAGTCTCATGAAGATCTGAGGCAATCGCATATTGAATGATGATAATCTATTATCGATAGCCTATTATGTATTACCCATGTATGTTATTGGGAAATAAAAATTAAATAATAAATAATGGAATAAATAAAACAAGTGCGCTTTAGGCGAGACTGCTTGACTAAGAGAGCCCCCCTTCCCCTTAGAACTGATACGCCCACCTCAGCAATGATATTCCAGCTGAATAAAATGGCTGATAATTATCGAAAATAAAGAAATGGGATAAGTTATCGATTAAAAGAGAAAAAGTCGTGCTCGCCCTGGAATATTTACAAGTTAAAATGGCAAGATCGATAGCCGTATAGGCCACATTGACTAATGTACTTATCTTGGCCCACTCAGTTCAAGAATTCTTCATGGGATCCTTACCCAAATTTTCACAAAACCATTATACCCTAAAATTCCATTCTTGATAGGTATACAAAATAAAAAAAAAAAGAACTATTATACGAAAACAGAGGCTTATTGCTGGCCCATTTCCGACCGCTTTTGAAGTCAATCTTCATTATTGAAATTAATTTTCAATTATTATTAAAATATCATAAAATGTGCATAAAGTGCAGAATGTTGCGCATAAAACAGTTTCAGATCATCTTGAATAATTGGCTTTACTAATAGACTCTCTATATAGATATATATATATATATATATATATATATATATATATATTATGTGATTCTCACTTTTTACATGCAGCTATATTAACAGTTATCTACATTAACCAAAATGCATTTACGTCAGTTTGACTGACATGAAAAAAGCAGAGAAACAACTGTTAAAAAGAGCTGAAAAAACTCTCTCGCAACGCTGGCTAAATTTGTGTAAATAAAAATTATGTTAATTATAATTTTTTCCATTTTTTCTTTTTTTTTTTTTGTTTTTTTATAGGTGTGTTTTTGTTGTTGTTGTTGCTGCTGCTGCTGCTGTTGGTTGTGGGCTGCAATTATGCTAATTGTATTTTCAATTATTATATGTTTATTTATTATTATTTCAGTGGGTGCATGTCACTGTGGCATGCCCCGCCCCCTCGCACGCCAATGTTGTTGTTGCACAGCTGATAAAAATTATGCAACGTTCGTCGATTTATGATAAACGCTGCATGAATTTTAAGATGATTTCATTTCCATCAAAATTAAAATTGATTTTCCCGTTGCTTTTCTTCTTCTTCTCTTTTTTTTCAACAACAATTCAGCTGTGTTTTTCCAGCTATATTTTTGTTTTTTGTCATTTTTCTCCTCGCCAATTTACAGGCCCGAAAGCCCATAATTATGCACACCCACAGATGCACATATGCTCGCACACACACACACACAGACACATAGACATATGTATGTGCGTACGCATTAATTAAATAATTATGCTGATAATTAAAAATGAAGTGGACAGCTGGCTGAACTGGCTAAAGACTATCTGAACACGCACCGCCTCTTCGCGTATTGTCATCGCGGCATATACCCTGGAATCCCTCAGTTAATCGCATTAAATAGTCGCTCGCTGCCTCGCGTTGAGCTATTACTGAAATAACAACAACAACAACAACAACAACAACAACAACAACAAATTCAATAAAAACCGCAACGAAATCCTTCAGCTTTAACTTGCCTTCCGATGGCGAAATGGATTTCATTTTTTATTCTTATTTGAATTACGTGGCCCTCCAATTGGAGCAATTTCATATTTGTATTTGATATTTATTTGTATTTGATGCTTGACTGACTGAATAACTTCATGACTGACTGATTCATTGACGTATTATGAAAAAGTTCTACTGAACTGAACCCAGCTGAACTGATCCCAGCAGATTGCTCGACTCTATATGATAGAATGACTGTTCCACTGATTAGAGAGAGAGAGAGAGAGAGAGAGAGAGAGAGAGAGAGAGAGAGAAAGACGGCAATAGAAGGAAAGAGTCTCCCCACTGATCGATTGATCGATTCCATCGCATTATTGTTGAAGATTTCCTTCGCCAACTCCACATCCAGCCAAGCACCCCGAGTCCATGCTGCTCTCCTACACACATAGCTGCGCTTTAAGGCTCGAAGAGCTTTAGTTTATTAGCGCCATATGCGTCTGATAAATGATAACGCTGCTGCGCTCCGCTGATTATGCAATTGATTAAAATGAAGAATGAGCACAAAGAGACAAAAAACAAAAAAACTTGCTCGCAATAGCAACAGCTGCTGCTGCTGCTCCTGCTGCTGCTCCTTCTGCTGCTGCTGCTGCTCCTGCTGCATCAGCTCATAATTGCGCTGCTTCTTTACGCTCGTTCGCATCCTCGCCAGCCTTATCATTATCCATATTGCATACCCTTTGGGCTGCCTGAATTGATCTGACTCCTTGGCTTGGCATTTGTTTAATTAAAGTGATGCGCATGCCGTGCGCCCGTTTGCCAGTTGACCATTCCAACAGAAGCCCGCCTCGCCCGCCTCGCCCGCCGCCTGCCCATCCGCTGTCCCCACGCAGCAACACACTCGGTGCATTGGCTCTGTGGCATCAACTGAGCGCTCTGCCAATTGGAGCCACAAAATATTTTCGAAAAGCCGTTGGCATTATTTAAAATGCAACGCAATGCGGCGCTCGAAATGCAATCAATGTGAATTAAATTCCCGGCTTGTAGCCAAGGAAATTGCAGTCCGGCAGTCGACAGTGGACAGCGGACAGCGGCCGCATGGCCCCACCGACTAACCAGAGCGAGCCACCGAGGCGGCGGCAGGTGAGCAAAGGGGGCGTGCCAGGGCAGGGGCAGATGTGGCAGGTCAGTTGCACGTTTGAGCCGTGGTCCATTTACGGCTCGCGGTTCCGTCTCGCAGCCTTATTTTTTTTATTTTTTCTTTTTGTTTTTTTTTTTTTCGTGCTGCTGCCGTTGCTGCTCCGAGTGAGAGCTGGCCGCAAAAATGTTGCACAAAAACTGGGCAGCTGGCCGGCAATTTAATTGAGCGTGAAATATGTGCCACCATTTCAGGAGGCAGCAACAGCCGCGGCAGCTGAGTTGTAAGTGCAAAGCACTTGAAAGACCCCCAGCATGCTAGAACACGATTCCTAAAGGCTTCAAGCGCATATTATCACAAGGAGACATTGCTCTGAAGCTCTTTAATTATGAGTACTATGTAAAGCTACATATATGTAGTCTGAACTTAGGATAAATATATTGTTTTTTTTTTTCGCTTAGTAGTCACTCAACCCATTGAAAATGGGAAATCAGAGTATCAGGGTTTTGCGAACGAGGCAGAAGGAGGCGTGCCACACCCCATACAGTATAAATATTCTTGATCACGGCGACGAGCTGAGCCCTCTGCCTATCTGTCCAGCTGCATGTCTGTTTGTATGTATATATGAACGCGTCAATCTCGGAAGATCTCAGAGCTAGAGACTTGAAAATTTTCTCTTAAGTCCATATATATAATATATATAATACATATAATGTGCATATCGAGCTTGTTTCCAAAAGTCAATAACTAACACTGTTTTTTTATTATAGAAAATTAGTTTTAAAATTATATCTTCTACATTTTTATGCATGTATGTATATCTACATATATATGTAAATTTATATTTATACCTATATCAATCTATTTATATATAAATGTATATATGTATGCCCATTTATTTATATTTACATTTATCCAAATATGTTAATATATAAATACATCTATCTATATCAGTTTGTATACCTATCTGAATCGATCTATATCTATATCCATCTCTCAATATGAATTTATCTATATCCGCATCTATCTATATACATAAATATCTGTGTCTCTCTCTCTCTCTCTCTATATATATATATATATATATATATATATATATATATATATATATATATATATATATATATATATATATATAAATACATCTATCTATATCAGTTTGTATACCTATCTGAATCGATCTATATCTATAGCCATCTCTCAATATGAATTTATCTATATCCGCATCTATCTATATACATAAATATCTGTCTCTCTCTCTCTCTCTCTATATATATATATATATATATAAATAAATATATATATATATATATATATATATATATATATAAATACATCTATCTATATCAGTTTGTATACCTATCTGAATCGATCTATATCTATAGCCATCTCTCAATATGAATTTATCTATATCCGCATCTATCTATATACATAAATATCTGTCTCTCTCTCTCTCTCTCTCTTATATATATATATATATATATATATATATATATATATATATATATATATATATATATATATATAAATACATCTATCTATATCAGTTTGTATACCTATCTGAATCGATCTATATCTATAGCCATCTCTCAATATGAATTTATCTATATCCGCATCTATCTATATACATAAATATCTGTCTCTCTCTCTCTCTCTCTCTCTCTATATATATATATATATATATATATATATATATATATATATATCACTCCATTAATGCAAGATTATTAATATGGCAATCCATAAGTCATTACAACTCACATTATATCACTCATTTCGCTTTAATGTCTGCGATAAGCAGTACATGTGTTTATTTCGCTTGAAATCAGATCCAAACAGTTTGAAGTTGTTTGCCGATTTTTTTAATTACCCATATCAGATGACTTTGATTGCCAGTATTTTAACTCTGTATACATTATTTGCGCTGTGTTTACGTCTCTTTACGAAACACTTAACAGTTATTTAATAGTCGAGCTAAGTATTTACCAAAGCTATCATAATATACATGATTGCTTACAGTCATATTACTGAAATTCGTTTAAATGGCATATGGATTTTGTGTAATATTCAATTAGCTGTTCCGGCTAGCGAGTGAGAGAGAGAGAGAGAGAGAATCAATGCTCGAATATTTGCTGATAAAGCAAGAACAGAGAACTTCAGGTTATGCAGCTGAATCATTTTTAAACTGCGCTCCGGTTAGATTTGCCACACTCATTAAAGGCTACTCCTTTTGGGGGCGTGGCTAACAATATCCTCACTCACAGCAGTGTTTGATACGCTTCACGATCTCTCTCTTTCTTTCTCGACTTTCAGCTACTTCCTTCTCTCTCACACCTTAGCTGCAGTAGCTGGGATTTTTATCACTTCGTTCCCTGTTTTTTGTTTTTTTTTTGTTTCTGTTACCAACTTGTTTCTTAAATAGCAACATGAAACAACAACAACAACGATAACAACGATAACAACAACAACAACAACAACAACAACAGCAACAGTATCAACAACAGCCTTAAGCATTTTCTCTCAGCTTACAGCAGGCGTTGCCCTTGGGTTTAGTGTTACCGTTACACAATCCTTGGCAGCTGGTGCGTGTCTTGGCTAATTGATCGCGCTACATGCGCTCGCAAAAATCTCCTTTTACCTCTGCTGCTGCTGCTGCTTCTTCCTCTTCTTCTTCTTCCTGCCTCACTCACAGTATTTAGCCCTTATGGCAGGCAGAGTGCTACCTCTTGTTGTTGTTGTTGTTGTTGTTACTCTTGTTATTTATGCATGTTTATCTGGCTGCTCCTGCTGTTGTTGTTGTTGCATTTAGCTGCTGAGGGCGCAGGTCACGGTGTTTTGGCTACGGCACAGGCGGCAACTGCATCCTGTGCCTGCTGTTTTTATATATGCTTTATTTTTTTATTCTTCTCTTTTTTCTTCTTTTCCTTCTTCACTTATATTTTTTTAACTGATGACGCACACATGTTTCCCTCACACACACATGATGTTGCTTCGGTTCAATTACTTGTAATTTTAGCCGCAACAACAACTACAACTACAACGTTCCCCCTTTTATCACACTGAGCTCAAGAAACAGGTAAATAGACAATTTTCTAGAGATGGCCGCGTGACACGCTAAAGTAAGCTAAAGCCTAACATAATGCCAATAACATATGCTAGACTGAATAATTATTTGATGTCTGTAGAATGTTACTGTTCAGATATTTAATTAACTGTAAGCGAAAAGTCATTTTCATGATTTACAGACTTTATCTTGAGGGCAATGCCTAACATTAACATTAACATTAACATTAACTTTTTGTGTAGAATGTTTATTCTCATACTATTAAAATATTTTATCAGCTGTGAGTAAAAAGTCTGTTAAGCCATTAACAGTAAAGCCTGACACAAATTACAATAACATATGCTACACAGAATGTTAATTTGATGTCATGAAATGATTGATTTGATTTGATGCTGTTAAAAAATTTTCTTTTATATCGACTACTATACCGATAGCATATACATATATATATTACACTCTATAAGATCTATACGATCTTCGCTTCTCGATTCTTCCACGTGAGCTGCAGCTGCTCTTATCCTGCGCTGTTGAGCACATCTCTAGTTGGCTATCGCTTCGAGTGTTCAATGCTTATCGCTAATGTGTGTGTGCGTGTGTGTGTGCATGGGCATGTGTGCGTGTATTCTCACCATTGCCAAGGGGCATGCCGGTGCCTGAGCCATGCCGTCCTTTGGCTGTGTTATCCCTGCCCTTTGCCATCCTTTGGCTCTGGCTGCCTTTCAACCTCAAAACATTATGGCTCGGCTTTTGGAGAAAGCCGCTTCAACTGCTCCTGCTCAGGAGCAGCTGTTGTTGTTGTTGTTATTTTTTGTTGTTTTTTCTTTTCTGCTTTTTTTTTTGTTTTGTTAACGTTTTACGCTTTAAAAGTGATTTCGCTTGAAGCATCATTATCATTATTTGCCGCTGCTGCTGCTGCCCTGCCCTGCCCTGCCCTGCCGCTGTTTATATCCTTTTCATTTCATGCTCAAGTTGTAATTGAAGTGTAAATTTTACATCTGTTTAATATGCATTAAAAGCAACAACAACAACAACAAAAACAACAACAACATACAGAGGGGCCCAAATGATATTAATATTAATCAATAAAATGATTAAGGCCTCAAGGAATCAAATTTTTCCATCAATTATTGCCCCACAATTTGGACTCATTATCCAAGGGAGGAAGGCTCGCTATCTTTCCTGCCTCTCCCCCTGCCCCCCTTATCCTGTCTTGCTGTCTCCTCTCTCGCTCAATATTTTGTTGATTTTCCGCTGTTTTTCCAGCCGTCGAGTTTCCGTAGCCACAAACACAGCCGTATGTGGGCTGACTGCTACTACACTTGGCGCTGTCTCCTCTCCTGCTATATGCCTGGGCGCCCTTCTCTTCGATTCTCAACGCATGTTGTTCTGTTTTCTATTTGGTTTGTTTCTGTTTTGCATTCATCTGGCAAACAAGTCACGTACCCTGTATAGGGGGCTGTGCTGTCAGACGGGGGCGTGGCCCCGGTAGGTGAGGAACACACATACATACTCTGTATAGACCCAATAACAACATGCAAAAGTACAAGAAAAATATGTGCATAAAACTTTTCTAATAATCAGGATAAGCAGCTGGCAATGGGCTCATTTTGGGCCGAAGGCTTTTGGCTTCTGCTGGCTAAACTAACAGAGACAAGGACAGACGGCAGGAGGCGGAAGGCAAAAGACGGGAGGCGGGAGGCGGGAGGTGGGAGGCGGGAGGCACATGCAATGCAGTGAGAGCGCGCGACGTAGCGTGCAAAATTAATTGCGTGATTGACCAAAAGAAGAAAGCGAAAGCCCAAAGTCGAAGCTGAAATAAATATTCTGAAGTGGGCGCAACGGGGGCCGACAGCGGCTGAAGGGGGGGCGGGGGTTTGCCAGAGACGGTTACTTGGATAAACACTTTTGTAGACAATTTGCAAGGGCTCGATGGGCAAGTATACCCAAAGGACATGCAATTGAAGCGTAACCCTGGCCGGACCGGACCGGACCGGACGGACACATTCGCCCAAAAGCTGCTCAATTCGTTCGCTTTTGCCAATCAATTCGTTAAGCGCTTTTATTGAATTCAATTTCCTGCACTCTCTGGTTGTCTGTCTATCTGTCTCTCTCTCTCTCTGCCTCTCTCTCTCTCTCTATATATATATATATGTGCATATCTGCCTTTTTCTATCATTATGTAGTTAAGCCTTGAATATAGTTTTAAACGCAAACTTAAACTTAATGCAAGGATTGCTTCAGCTAACACAAAGTATTCATTTTGGCTTCACTTACAAATTTGACTTTGAAATTTGCATTAAAAGTTAAGCCACGCTGCTAACTATATACAAGACAGATATAGAAAGATATATATATTTATTTATGTATATATGTACGTTCGTATATATAGACATGTCGCAGCTTGGCAGCTGCTGAAAGAGGCATCTGTGTGTCACCCTTTATGCCACGTTCTACCCACACACACACACACACACGCTCAGAGACACAAAGATTATGCAGTCCCGACTGACATCTTCGAGTCAGCGATGCGAAGCGAAGCCAAATCCCTGGGCATATGCTAAATAGCCTTGGACACACACACACACACACACACACACACACATAGAGTGAAGTAAGCGCAAAATCAGAAACAGATTTTCGTTGAAGGCAAGTTGGGGGCGCCTTTGAAGTGCCTGCCACAAATTGACAATGTTGAAGCCGGAAATGGCAGACGTACAAAACGGCCGAACGGGCGACCGGCTGACTGGGCGACTGCCGACTGGGCGGCTAGGCGACACAAAACAGAAGACACGACACAGATAGATAGACATGGCCAATAAATTGAAATTGTTGCTAATTTCTTTCTTTTCATTTCTCGCAAATCGAAAAACTGCAGACAACTGCGCAGCTCAAAACTTATTTCTCACAGATTTCAAAGTAAATATGCAAAATATTTCTTCGTACCACATTAATGCATCAGCTGAACACTGCCTGCTGCTCGCAGGGCTTCGAGGGGCAGCAGCGGGCCTCGAGACTCGCTTGGCTGCCTGCCCGGCCATAGGGGCCAAGTCGTCACTCAGTTGTCGCCTGCAATGTGGGCGCGAGCGCGCGCGCGCGCCTCGTAAACTACAAAAAGAAATCAAGCAAAATGAAGAAAAAGAAAAGGAAGACGGAGCAGCAGCAACAACAGCAGCAGCTATTAGCTGACAAACCGCAGCTTAAATACCCTCAGATATATAGAGTTGCTCAAGTAAAGATATAATAATATAATATTATCACCTACAAATTTAGAAAATTTTATAGCTGATCGACATAACTTCTGGTTGTATTTCTTTAGACGATCTTCTAGATCATCTATAACCGATTTTATAGATGATCTACTGAAGATCTAGATGATTATTGATCATATAGATCTAATAGATCTACCATATAGAACTAATAGGTCTGCCATATAGATCTAATAGATCTAACATATAAATCTAATAGGTCTGCCAAATAGATCTAATATAACTACCATATAGATCTGCCAAATAGATCTAATAATCTAATAGATATATCATCACCAGATGTATATCTTCTAGATGACCCTCTAAATATATAACAAATTAAATGATCTTAATGATCTTCTAGATGAGCTTCTCAATGATCTTTCCAATTTTTTTATAAAAGATTTTCCTAGAATACATTATATCTTTTCTTATAGATAACCTTCTAAATATATCACAAATTAGATTATCTTAAAGCTTTTCTTGATGAGGTTTCTCAATGATATTTTAAATTATCTTCTAAACGTTCTTGCCAGAATATCTTCAAGATGATCTAATATACATATATATAATAACGTCTATAACGTATATAACGTCTACACGATCCTGAGTTTCAAAAGTTATTTTGATGAAAAGAACTCCTATAATAGATATAAAATATAATAAGTTGTTATCTTAAGATTTCAAATTATTATATTATATATGCTTCATCAATCGTATAAAAATATTATTGTTATAAATGAGAAGTTGATTTCTCGCCTATATATAAACGATGCTAGGTATATATAGTTTCTTTCATCACATTCGAGCTTGATTATTCTATATTTTTACAAAAGATATTTCAAAAATTTCTAAAATATATGCAAATGAAGACAGCATAGACTTTGGCAAATGAATTTAATTTTCTCTTACTATCCACGAGGTATATGTTTTATATATATATATATATATATATATATATATATATATATATATATATATATATATATATATATATATAATCCTCTCAATGATCGCTCTCGATATCTTCTCCATTCTCAAGATCACGCTCAGTTACGCAATGCCTAATGTCAGATTGTATGTATGCCCACTCGCTGGAGTGTATCATGAAAGCAACCTTTGAGCAACGGAGCTATGCGAAAGACGTGCAACAAACTATGCGTTCATCTCGCTCGGGCCGCATGCCGCATGCCGCATGCCGTATGCCGAGCGCCTTGGCTTGGTCTGTCTGTGGGCCCGAGCTTAAATGTTGGCGGCATGTCATGGAAATAACATTAAAAACACATTAAAACCGCGAGTGTCTGGGCAGCACAACAAAAGCTAAACGATGTGAGAAGCCAGATAGTGTGCGACAAAGATTGTTGAGGCTCTTGTTGTTGCCGTTGCCGTTGCCGTTGCTGTTGCTGTTGATGATGATGGCCAGAGCCAAAAGCCGAAAAAAAGGCAGCATAAAGACAGCCAAAACCCCAAACGAAACAATTGCAAAAAAAAGTCGAGAAGATATATAAAGTGAGAGGCGAAGCTTGACTCAGACGTTTGCCATCCGCCCAAGCTATATTACAACGCTTGACTGTTAATTTGCTTACACACACACACACACACACACACACACACACACACACTCACACATGCACTTACTTGGGTAAAACTATTTGCGTAACATTGTCGCTGTTTTGGATCACATACCTGCAAATACATAGAAGAAGAAGCGCATATTAATGGAGATACACGTATAGAGATAGAAATACAGATACATATATAGCTATAGAAGTCAGAGAGAAATTCACATAGTCACAGCTAGATATAGATGGAATATTTCTGGTATCTGCTGACAGCCAGCCTATCAAATGGCTTCCGTTCGACTGGCCACTAATTGTTGGCTAGATCTAGAGTTACGCTTCCAGCTTTTCGGCACAGTATCCCAAAGCAATTAGGCGCTGGCTAGAGGAACTGCGCCCAGACCACAAATTGGAGTGGGCGATGCTGTAGCTGCGTAGCTGTCTAGCTAGAGGAAGCTGGGAAGTGAAATCGATGCTCGCGATACTTGGTTACGCCTCATTAGGCGGCGCAGCTGTAAACGTGCAACTTGTTAGCCCTGTGATAACAAAGCGAAATAGAAGAAACATTTACAAAAAATATATATACACATACACATGTATAAAATATACAAAATATATATATCTACATACATCCACATAGGCATTGTATTCACCATACAAATGGAATGATAGATGATTCTTAAAATTCTTCCCAGGCTATTTACATTTAACTAACAAAGGCAAATGCCAATTTCGACAGCTGCTGGCCAAAAACTTGCCTAAGTCTTCTTTGCCTCGAGAACTTGTACCAAAAGCTTGTTAAGCATATTTTACAACAACATTTTCCATTTCTATTCATTCGCAGTTTATAAAAGATAACAATACATTGAATACTCTTGACGCACGTTTACATTGTTCAATGCTGTAATTTGATTTTCTGCACTATCCAATGAAATTCTCGAAAATTGAGTGAATTAATCGCTTTGTAGGGCATTTCATTATATTTGTACTGCTTCAAACCGAAAACAAATTGTATGAAAAAAGTTTGAAACGTATTATGTATGCATTTATAAAATACAAACTACACTCAAATGGAACGAAAAATAAAATATAAGCAAATCAATAATCAATTAAAAATGAACTAAATATATGAGTATGAATAACTAGATAATAAAATAGAATATTTAAAACTAAAAATAAGAGAAACAAATATAAATTATACTATAATCAAAATTAAATTAAAAAAGGAAACAAAATAAAAATATATTAAATTAAAAAATGAACTAAATATATGAGTATGAATAACTAGATATTAAAATAAAATATTTAAAACAAAATATACAAGAAACAAAAATAAATTATACAAAAATCAAAATAAAATTTAAAAGAGAAAATAATAAAAAAATGTAAAATTAAAAAATTATAAATATAATAATATGAACAACTAGTTAATAAAATAAAATATTTAAAATTAAAAAAAGGAAAACAAATATAAATTATACTAAAATAAAAATAAAATTTAAAAGAGATAATAAAAAAAATATATGTAAAATAAAAAAACCATATGAAGAGAAATATATATAAAACACTTGCATAAAAAATATTTATATAACATATACTTCTAATTTTTATTCATATCAAAAATATTTATATAAAAAATTGAATATCTAAGCCTTTCTGCATAAAAAAAAAAAAAAAACATTTTATTTTCATTTTAATGAAGTGATTATTAATAAAAATCAAACAAATTAAAATCATAAAATAATAACAATAATAATATTTGATTCAAAATATCAAAATGTTTTGTTTAGATATGAATGTAAAATTTACAATATTTATTTAACAGCTTTTTAAGCTTGCTTTAAATTTCTAATGTTTGATTTTAATAATTTATGCCAAGTGAAAAAGAAATGTTTGTGAAAGTTTGAGCCAGCTAACGGCATCTGCTGTCGCTCTGCCACTGTGACTGCACTATGCTAAGTAGTTAAACGCTGCCACGCCCACGCCACGCTAACGCCCTAACGCTCTAATCAATTTGAATGCTGTCGACATAGGTCGCAAGGGTTGCTCTTAGGCTGTTGGGCTGTTGGGTTGTGTGCCTCCTGAGCTGTGTTTGTGGCCAATGACTTGGCAGTAAAAGTTTTTCACGCGACACGCGCATAAGCCATGAATGGATATGATATAGGTATATATATATATATATATGTGTGTGTGTGTGTGTGTATATTATATATATAATTTCTAAGGTTATGCATGTATGGGTGTGCGTTTTCGGCTTATGATTGATGATGCCATTGATTGATGCATGACGCGCTGCTTGTCGCAGGCGACGACGCCGTTGCTGCTGCCTTTTAATTGAATTTTCAAAGCTGCCTTCGACAACAACAAGGCAAACTTTTTGCATGCTTATCAGCAGCAAGCACACGCCCCGATAGCCATAGCCCCCCAAACAGGCCCACCATACAGCCCCAACCCTTGGACTAAGCACGACTAGCCTCTAAGTGCGAGTGTTGTAAATTTATGCGCTGGCGTTCAGCAAAATGCGCCGCATAATCGTCGTCATCAACACATTTTATTGCAACATCATTGGCAGCATTCACAGAACAGAGGGCGACGGAAGGCGAGAGAGAGAGAGAGAAAGAGACAGTGAAAGGAAGTAAGAGTGAGAGAGCAGCAGCAAGCGTAAGCATATTTGTCATTTTCTTTATGCTTTTGCCATTTCTTATTGCTGCTGCTGCTGCTGTTGTTGTTGCTGCTGCTGCTGCGGCATCTTCAGTCAACGGCAGCTTTTGTGGCCGAAAGTGAAAAATGACCAAAAAATACAACAACAAAAAGAGAACGAAATGAACGCATTGCTACCAAAAGTAGCTGGCCAAATTGCCACCCATGTCTGTTTTTTATGATGCACAGCATTTAAGCCCCAATCCCCGCGTGCAGTCGCATTCGTTAAGCTCCTGCTCCACTTGTTGTTGATAAATGGCCAGGCCAATCAAAATTGTTTATAATTGTCATTACAGAGAGCCTCCGCCTCCCTCTCGCTCTGTCTATCTCTCTGCCTCTCTCTATCTCTCTCTCTCTCTCTCTCTCTCGTTCGTTGGCGTTGAGTCTGACGACTAATGCGGCACCTTGGAATGGTCATGGCGTGCGTTGGGCAATTTCAATTAAACGCTGACTCCTCCAGACCCTCGCCGACCGCCCGCTCTCCCGCTCTCTTTTGGCCATGGCCATAATCACAGCCACTTTGTCACCCACCCAGTTGCTGGCTGGTACTTGGGCCTGGCTGGCTGGTTGGCGGCTGCGGTGGGTCCGCTGGCTTTGGCTTAATGCAGTTGCCACACGCAACTGCCGCATAAAAACAAAATGTTTTCGTTACCGCCCAAAAGCAACAAAGTAACTCCAAGCTGGAGTGGGCCAGCATTGCCTATACACAGTAGGAAGTTGTCGGCCTCGAGCTGTTGCCGGAAATGAAGATGATGCAGCACAAAAAAAAAAAAAAAAAACTATGAAATAAATAAACTAAAAACAGCGCCACACAACGACACTCGCGACTCGCGACTCTTGACTCGATTCCCATTTCCATGGCACATTCCCCTTCTCCTTCTCCTTCCATATCCATATCCCACTCCCATTACGATATATAACAATATTTGTTTATCTATCTATAAATGTAATTTAGCTGTAAACGTATGTCTTGCCATATTATTTACTAATGCCTCAGTCCACTCGAACTCAAAGTCGCTCGAGCAACCACAAAGTGCTCCGAATGCTCGAGCGGTGCTTCTCTAAGCACCATCGTCTCAACGCTCGTGGTGCATTGACATTTTCGCATGTCTAAAAATAAATATAGATATTCGCATGCCTCAGCCCCTTTCGGATATGGGGTCAAGCATTTTAGTATTTGTCTTCGATAAGCAATCTAATCTTTGATCAATGCGACATTTTACATTTACATTTCAAACTCAAGCCAATTTATGACAATTTCTCCAAGTGCTTGAATTGAATATAATAAATTATAAATGTTAAATAGACTTAGTAAGGGATTCACAAAGATTTTAACTGTTACGAAAATGGATTTATCTTAAGCGAATATTTATTCGAGTGTTAAATGAAATAAGAAAATTTCTGATTTATTTATTTAATTTAATTTAATTTAATTTTGGTATATATAATATATAATTTAATTTAATTTTGGTAGGACTGGGCGTGGAATTATTGGAAGATCCGTTCTATAAAGCTGTCAGGGAATCTCATAGTCGAGCAGTTTCGACAAGAGCTCTCCTGCTTGCTTCAGTTCCACTTCCACTTGCTCTAGCCCAACATATATTGGCATTTTTTAGTTAGTTTGGATAATGCTAGTGAAGTCTGGTTTTTAAAAACCGAAAAGACAAACAATTCAATTAAGCCAACAACAGCAACAACAACAACAACACAAATAGAGCTGCTTTTGTTGCAACAAAATATTATCTGGCTTAATTTTTGCGATTTCTGCTGCCTTTTGTTCTGCAATTTTCCAAAGTAAATTTGCTCTGTGATAAGCTTTGAAAATGCCAACAATTTTCCTCCGCTCCGCCCCGCTCTGCTCTGCTCTGCTGTGCTGTGCCAAAAGGAAAACGGCATGCACAAAAGTTAATATTATTTCCATTTCCCATTTCCCATTTTCATTTGAATTTCCCAAAATTTTGTTTTTGCTTTTGCAGCAGCAACAGCCCAGAGTCATCCCTCATGCTGTGAACAGTTGTTCCTCCTGCTATTTGCATTTATGTGCGAGTTTTATTTCCTTGATATTTGTATATTTATATTTATTTGCATTCGTCTTGTCTCTTCTTCTTCTGCTTGTTTTCTTCTTCTTCTTCTACTACTTCTTCTTCTTCTTTACCTTACGCTCATACATAATTAATTTCATAAAATATTTTATTTAATTGAAGTCTTGTATATGAATTTTGACTACGCATAGCAAGAGCAATAACGAAAATCTGTCTCGAGTTCGGCACAGTGATTGAGAGCCAGAGAGTCTGGTTGGCAAAGTCTATTGGAGAGATTGCAAACTATTGGGGAATTGTAGAAAAGAGAGAGAGATAGAGATGGCACTTGCAGTAGAAGGAAGCAAGAGCATGCTTATGCCTCGTGCCAGCTTTATAGCTGAAGAAGAGAGAGAAGCGAGAAGCTGAGTCAAACTTATAGACACTTGCAGCAGAGAGAAGCAAGTGCTGAAGAAGAGAGAGAGAAGCGAGCTGCAGGCATAAAGCTGAGAAGGAGAGAGAAGCGAGAAGCTGAAATATTGTGAAAGAGTCGAAGATCAGGTATAAAGCCAAAGAGAGAGAAGTGAGAAGGTGTAAAACACTTGTAGGCAGGAGAAAGAAGCAAATCCTCAAGAAAAGAGAGAACTTTGAAACTGAAATATTGGGAGAGACTAAAAGGTACTTCAAACAGAGCAAGTGCAGGCATAAGGAAACTCGAACAGCAAAGCAGAAACTTCTTGCGCTGCTCTCTCTCTCTCTCTCTCTCTCTCTCTTTACCTCTCTCTTTCTCTCACACACACACACTCTCTCCTCCTCTCCCTCTCTCAATTCGTAAAAGTTTTTGCCACATTGTTGTACCACTGTGCCAAATTATTGACGCTGTTTGTCTTTTGTGCAACGGCAATGTTTGTTTCTGTTGTTGTTGTTGTTGTTGCTGTTCTTTGTGTGTGTGTGTGTGTGTGTTGACTGTAAGAGCCAAAACGAGAAGAAGAAATGGCCAGCACTTGAGTGGCAAAAGCTTGTGGCATGTTGCTTTTAAGCTAATTAACTCAAAGAGAAACAGTTTTCAAAATGTTTTCGTAAAAGTCTTTTACTTCACACACACACACACACACACAGATATTTATATACATATATATATATTTATATTTGCTTTAGCATTCTTTTTGTAACCTAACGCCGGCCCCAAGCTGCATCTCCTAGATGTGCCCATCAGCGCCCGGCCTGGTGCCTGGTCTCCATTCATGCCGCATGCCACATGCCGGTCGATCCACCTGCAGCGGCATTCAATCATAACGCCAGCGACAAAGTCATAAAAAGGGACTTGAAATTGATGAGGTGTGGCACTGACTGTAGCCCTTACCCACCTGCCCCACCTGCCGCACTCTCCGCCCCCTACCCCACACACCAGCAGCACCTTTCCGCCCCTTTCAGCCCATTTAAAAGAAAATTAATTAGCGCCTGGTCGCTTGGCCTACCATCAAAAAAAAAAAAAAAAAAAAAAAAAAAACAAGAAAAAAGAAACAAATGAAGACGGAGAAAGATGTCGGAAAATTGAGAATGAAGAATGAAGCGAGCCTGAGCTGTGGCAGGGGCAACGCCACGGCAAGGGGAAATAAGAGTCGCGTCGAGTCGAGAATGGAACTTGGCATCGCTGCCAGTGGGCGTCCCCTCGTCAACCAACTCCGTGGCGAGGCCTCGTCATTTTTTGTTTTTTGTTTTCTTCCCTCACCCGCTCTCACTCTTTTGGTGTTTTTCGTAACGCTCGGCGGGCAAGTGTCATCCGAAATTAATTGCTAAACAAATGTCTAATCTTTGCCATTTAAAAAGCGCATAAATCAAGCGCAAATCAAACACCATAGGAAAACACATACACATACACACACACTCACACGAGCAGCAGCAGACAAAAATAATATGGAGAGAGCCAAAACAGCACAAATCAGGCAGAAATTCCTGACTTTCAAATACCTAACATTTGCTCTAGGTATTTCTTAAAATTTGAATTCATAGTAATAAGATTATAGTTCTAATAAATATAAATTATTTTCAGTCAAAAATAAAAATTATTATTATATTTATAAAAATTATATATTACTTATTTAGTAAACAAATATTAAATATATATCAGTAAATAAAATGTATTAATACGACTATTTCATATAATTTAGTTATAATAAATATATTTAATTCTATAAAAAATAGTAGATAATTATTAAATAGAAAATATATATAACTTTAAAGGAAATATGTATTAAAACTTTATTCTTTTATAAAAAAAATTAGATTTTATTTATATGACTATTTAATATACAATATTTCATTTATTATTTGTATTATATGTATTGTATCATATTTATTAAATAAAAATATAGAAATTATTTATTTTATTTTTAATTTAATTTAGTTAGTCCAATATTAATTATTATATTAATTTAATATATATATTTATATTTATATATATATATATATATATATATATATATATATATATATATATATATATATATATATATATATATATATATATATATATATATATATATGCATATATATATATATATTTATATATATGCATATATATATATATATATTTATATATATGCATATAAATTAATGGCAGCGTAAAAATGTCCAAGTTAGGCCAACAGCAAGTCGACTTGAACATTTCTCTTGCTTTTTGGCTCACAATATTATAATATTCGGACAAAAAACCAAAGAAGCATATTTTCTATGTACATACATATTTTTTGTCATATACATATATATATATATATATATATATATATATATATATATATTTATATATATATATATATATATATTTCTTTTTTCTGCTTATAGTTATTTAATAAATGCGGGTCCATAAATGTCAGAGAGTTGCGAGCGCAGCTCTTGACTCTTGTCGTTCCCCTGCTACGAAATGCAATACTAACTCCAATCCGTAGCACTCAGCGGCAAGTTCCTTAGCCCGCCCCCTAGCCGCTCCCTCCCCTGGCCAATGCCTTTCTCGTCTTCTCGCGCTAGAGCCCCCGCTCACTGCTCAGCTCTGCTTGCCTTTGGCTATGCATTTATGATATACTTTTTGCTCTTTTGGCATTCGCAACGCCTCCGACGCGCTCGGTCGGTCGCTCGGTCGGTCGGTCAGTTGCGCTTATTGCCAACTTTGTTCGCCTGCAGTTTAAAGATGCCACCAGAAAGAGCGCCCCTCACGCTGCTCTGCCCCCAGGCACTGCCACTGCCACTGCCTCATTCATAACTCGCTCAGCGAAATCCCCTTACTTTGCCATCCCGTGCTTGTGCCATGCTCGCAGTGGCAGTGGCAGTGGCTTGCTGCTTCGATTTAAGCTAGAATATATATATTTATAAATAAATATGCATATTATATATGTTTATATTCCAGCATGAGGTCATTCCATATTTTCATGGCTCTTGTACCACGTCAACTTCTTATTCTTAGGTTACCTATTTGTAACATGTGAATATTAATTAGTCTCAAGGGAGATTATGGAGCAAAAGGAAGCTCAGGCGCTTCTCGATATATTCATTTCTCTGTCTCAGCTTTTCTGCCCATATCTAACTATATGTCAACAGTTCTATGTCTCTTTCTCTATCTCTCTCCCTCTCGCTCTGAATCCTTTTCATGATTTCTTTCTTTCTTTCTTCTTCGGTTTATTTGTTTCTTCTTTCTGTCTGTCTCTTTCTCTCTCTCAGCCCCTGTTTATCACTCTCTTCCCCTCTATCTCTGTCTTGCCCTCATTTTCACTCCTTCACGAACTCTTTCCCTCTCTCTTACCCTCATTTTCTCTCTTGAACTATCTCTTTTTCTCTATTGATCTCTTTCCCTGGCTCACTCACTCACTCACTCTCCCTCTCTCTTTCATTCCCTCTAGTATTCGCTCTCCCTCTCTCTCTTTCTTTCTCTCTCTTTCCCTCTAGTCTTTGCTCTCCTTTTTACCTATCATGATCTTCAAACTATTCCTAGTAGAGCATTCATGCCTCGGTGTGCCACAATTCCAATCTTTTATTCATATTTTTCCTGCTTACTTTGCGCTTTCTTCTCTCTCTTCTCTCTATCCTTTTTCCTTTTTTTTGCGTCACATTTTATGCGTTGAGCGCAAATGTAAATTTTTATGTCACTGGAATATTTCTGGCTGCATTGACGGAACACTTTTGAGCACCTGGCTAGAAACTTTTTAGCACTTTCTCTAGCACAGTTACATGGCTGACTGAATGCCCACTATTCGCTGGCGTGCCTTGCACCCCGCCCTCCTGCTCCTGCTCTGCTGACTTGTTTGACTCTTTGGCACTTTGGTCTATAGCAAAAATATTTATTTGACAGTTTTCATAGACGTTGGTTATACGCCACAAAGGTCCTTCGAGTGGCGCACGTCCTGCCGGCCTTTCTAGGGGCTGCTGCCCCTCTTCTTGCACTCTCCCTCTGCCATTTGTGCCCCATGGCTAAAAGTTGCATGCGTCTTGTGCACAATTTTAACACTTCTTGTGCAAATTTTATGCACTTTCTTTGCCAGAGTTTTGCAGTTTTTCAGTTTTTCAGCTTCTCTGTTTTTCTTTCTTATTTTATATTTTCTGCTGCTGTTTGTGCTTTTCGCACTTTGCATTGTTATTCTTGTTGCTGTTGACTGTTTGTAAAAATTTAAATTCTTCTCTCTGTTGTTCTCATGTCTGCGAGGCCACAATTAAACTTTACGACTGCAATTTTCATAGCGTGTTTTCCTTATTTATATTTTTATTAGTTTTCATTTTCAGCTTCTTTTTTCTGTTTGTTCTTTTTTTTTTTTTTTTTGTCATGCAAAGTTTTTGTCAGGCTTAAAGCGTTTGCTTTTATTATCATTTGGGCAAGTGTCTTCGAAAGTGATATAAATGATGTATATACAAACAGATTTATACATATATATGTATGTATACATAACAAATTAAATTTTGCCAGTTTTCCTTTCATAGCACCAAAAACAACACAAAAATTCCTAAAATATTTATAGGTAAATATTCATTTCAAATTGCTTTCAAAATATTATTTTTATCATTCAATTTTGATGTCCAAAATTTAATGCTCGCACTATTATTATTATTATGAAGACAAATTTTGCAAATGTTTTTCTTTTTCTTTTTTTTTTTTTGGTTTGGCCTTTTGATTTGTTATAGACAGCTTGAAAGCTCTTCATGGCTAAGCTCAAGATTTGATTAGAGATAAACAAATAAGCTGATGTAAGCATTAACAATTGAGTAACTTCAAAAATCTGCCACACACACACACACAGACACAGGCGCACATGGAGGCTGCCGCTGGCCACACACTTGAAGCTGGCTTTCGAGCGCGTTGCCTAATTAGAGTCCAATGCTGACGCAGCACTTAGTAGCTGGCTAAGTGGGAGTGGGGCGGGTGCGAGTGGGGGTGCGGGCGGATGGCTGCGGCACTGGGGCGAACCTTTTCATTGATATTTGATTACGGCACCATATGGCAAAACAATGAGCCTTTTGTCAAAGACTCGCTGGCGACGCCGTGGCACGCTGTTCAGCTTCGTTCTGTTCTGTTCTGTTCAGTTTCTTCTTTTCCTTTCTATTTTTGGTAAATTTTCCTTTTCGCATTTGGGTTTTGCCTGCGGCATTTTAGCTGCGACGCTGGGAAGCTGCTTCGTCCGCCGCTTGACATTTGATGTGGCAGGCAGGCAGCGAGTGCCACACAGTGACACAATGAGACTGGGCCGAATCGAATCTCTGCCACTTGAGCAAACGTTGCCAAGAACAGAAACAACAACAGCAGGAGGAAGAACATAAAGCGAATGCCAGTTGCCGACTCTGGCGATTTGCTTATGGCAATTATTAACTGCCATTTGATATGCCGGCGGCAGGTAGTCAACGATGCGTGGGAGAGCAGTGCACAACAACACAAGCAAAAAGAGACGGAGATAGAGAGAGAGAGAGAGAGAGAGGCAGGCAGGCAAAGCAATTGTTAATGAAGCATTAAGCAGCGCCTGTGGCAGCGCCTCAAGGATGTGCATAGACGGGCAACAGATACGCACAACAGCGATTGGGCATTAAAACCAGCCGCAGATACAGATAGAGATACAAATGTACAAAAAAGAGTGAGAGTGAGAGAGAGCTGGAGTGGGAATGGGAGAGATACAGATACATTTACAAATAGCTCGGCCTGTGAACGGAAATTGCGCTAAGTGCCCTGGCACGCAAAATAAACATTGAGTCCCGAGTCCCGAGTCCTGTGTGTCCTAGGCTGCCTTTAATGCCAGCACACTCTGCTGCTGCTGCTGCTCCTGCTGCTGCTCTTTAGTTTGGAGCGCTGCCTTTTTGGGTGCAACACACTGTCGAGTACTCAAAGCGAGTCAGTGCGGGTTGCATATAATTCTTCTTCGTTTTCTCTCAACAAATTTTTTCCCCATTTCTCTCTCGGTGTGTGTGTGTGGTTTTTTTTTTTATTTCGGTAGGGAGCAGTGCATTAACCCTACAGTAAGCGAGGGGAGCAAAAGGGCGAACACAAGGGCTGAACTATGCTAATGGCAAGCCGCACAGCTGCTGCTCTCTTTCGTTTAAGCGGGATAGAGCTTTAAAGAAATCATATTCAAGAAATGTTATGGCAAATATTAAAGTTATCGATATACGAAACGATGCCGATAACCGAAATAATATTAGCAAAATGTTATGGCAAATATTAAAGTTATCGATATATGCGACGATAACGATAAATTGATGAAAAGCTTTAACGACATCATATTAGCGAAATGTTATGGCAAAGACTTAAGTTATCGACATATACAGCAATAGCGATAACGATAAATTAATTAAAATTCCTTAATCAACTAAAATATGTAATCTCATATATTATAGTAAAGTCCTTAACATTTATCGATTACCTTACATTAAATTTTGATAATCAAATACTATTCGATAAATCGATAAATATACTAATCTATACAAAACACTTCAAAATCTCACCTATAAACAAATTGAGCTGGAAAGAACAAGTTTGTAGCTTAAATAAAAAGTTAATTGCTCGATTAATTCGATTATTTTTTATACAAAATATGAATTTGTCGATTAAATCGATAGCCTTTGCTCAATAATCAATAGCTTTAGTAATTGGCTATGCTTAATCTCTGTATTTTTTCATTTCGGTCTTTTCTCATCTTGCATAGATCCAGAATATATTCCGTTTATATATCTTTTACGATTAGTAACTACTCGATATAGCCGTTTTTAGATGTTTTCTATACTCTAACCGAAATCAAAGCTGGGTTTTGCCTTGTGTGCATTCCTGCAGCTGGCTGACACCGTCATAATACCCACCCAGGGGCTATAAAAAGGGCCAACAACCGCAGTTGGTTGCTAGTTTCCCTTCTTTATTTTGGTAGTACCAACTCAGCAGCTCCTCTCGTCCCCTCATATGTTTTTTGTTGCTGTTGCTCTTGTTGTTTCACTTCACCCAAAGTCCTGGGCTTTGATTGAGAGGCAACAGCAGCCAGTCAGTCAGCCAGCCAGCCAAGCTCCAACACAAAAGCGACGCCACGGCGCCTCTTAGTGGGGGGCAGCCTCTGTGTGACAGCGAAACCTGTGGACTCGGATGGGACGTAGCTCGAAACTTGGGCTCAAGTCATTAGGCTCGGCTATGGGCTATGCGCGTGGAAGTTCTAGTCCTGCTTTGTTTGACAATTTTGTGCCCCAAAAAAAAAAGTAAGAAAACATAGAACCGTGCAGTCATTGTGTGTGTGCGTGTGTGTGTGTGTGTGTGTGTGTCTTAGCTAAAGGAATCCGATTCCCTTTTCGCAAATAAGCATTGTAAGGGTGTGCGACTGCGTGTGTGTGTGTGTGCGGCTAGTTGTGGGCGTGGCTGGCAGGAAGCAAATGTCAGCGCGCTTAATTTTTTGCTCATGCGAGAGCGCTCGCTCGCCCAAGGAGACCCCAAGTCAAGCGCCAAAGCCAGCGAGGGTAACAACTCGTGCAGTGAAAAAAAGAATAATAAAAAAACAACTACAACGAAAATATTATAATAAATTCACAAAAAAAAAGAACAGGGGAAATATATAATAAACTTGTAG
Organism: Drosophila mayaguana; assembly: GCA_037075325.1. Lineage (NCBI taxonomy): Eukaryota > Metazoa > Arthropoda > Insecta > Diptera > Drosophilidae > Drosophila > Drosophila mayaguana. The sequence goes on from JBAMCG010000077.1 coordinate 2,244,969, forward strand.
CAAAGGGCGCGGCACACCCACACACTTACACACTCACACACAACATGAAAATAATATGTAATAAACTGTGCAGTGGCAAAAGGCAAAAGTTTGTTGCAAGTCGCCCCGCTCCCCCATCCGCCACCACCCCCTTCAAACGATGACATGCGCCCGGGCTGAACAGGTGAGCGCCTGCACAGGGAGCCAACAGGGCTTCAGGGCTGACGCTATTTTGCCAACTTGTCTACTTAATCCAGCGTGGGGGAGTTAACGCCGCGGCACCAACTTAAAGGGTCATTCATTTTAATATGCCACACGATCCGCCACGCATGACCAGCTACAGCAATTGGCCCCCGCCCGCCGCCAACCAGCCCCATCTTAATACCAGCCCCAGCTCCAGTTGCCATCCCCAGCCACTGGATTATTTGCATAAATTAATTACAAAACGCTGCCGCAGCCGTTGGCCATGTTTGTTGGCGACCAAGTCCAAATGTGCGTAACTGGAATTGGATATTGGTTGAGAGAAAGCGCGAGGGAGAGAGGCAGAGAGAGGGAGAGAGAAGGGTGCGGGCGAAAGGTATGCGTGGACCCAGGCAAGGGGTTGCCAAGATAAACTTTTTTAATTATGAAAATTAAGTGCAGCAAGGACTGCAATGAGCGCGAAACTTTGTCAACGCGAGCGAAACGTGTATATGTGTGGGTGTGCGTGTGCGTGTGTTTGTATGTGTGAGTATGTGTATAGATGAGTGCGTGCTACCTGCTCGCTACCTGGTGGGTGCCGTGTGTGTGTCATGGCTGGGCCAAAATTGAAAGCTGTTTTCTAAATTGGCAACAACAGATGTTGACATTAATTGGAGACCATTGTTAATGAATGTGAATGAATGAGTGCGAATGTACATATGAATGTAATGAAAAACCGAAACCGAAACAAAATTAAACAACAACAATATTAAATGCTAAACAGCAAATATAGCTCGTGTAAACATTTTGATTTAAATTTAATGCAATTGAAAGTGAATGAGTGAATGAATGAATAAATGAATGTAATATTCATAATTTGATTAGAAAATAGCTAGATCTATTTCGAGCTCGCTTTGCATATGAATCAATTGTGAATAATTATTCTAGATAAATGTTCGTAAAGTTCATTTTCTGCTTTACATCCGAAGGAACTGAGTGTATTCATTGCGAATTCGTTTCATTTGCATAACTCATAATTTATTATTCTTGGTTTATATGCAGCAACAGCTGCTGCTCTGCATCTATAAATATATAAATATCAACAAAAATCGGTTTCAATTCAAATATATTTGCATAAAAGTCAAGTGAACGCACAGATCTTTGAAGTGAATATTTAAATGTGAAATGAAGCGATTATTGAATAATAATTGAATATATGAATGAAGAGTATGCCAGAGTGCTACAGTGAGTAGTGATCGACTAAGACATATCCAGCGTGCGAAGGACTACGTCTAAGCATTCTTTTATCCACCAATTTCTGGTGGTAATCGATGATCGATTATTATCGATAACAGGCAAATGTCAATGTGTATGATGTGCAGCTATATAGCGGATATATGGCGGATAAACTCAGCTCTTCTCCTGATCAGAAATAGGTATATTTTTTAATCTCTGCTCCGCCTTTTTTTGCCTTTTTCATAGAACAACACATCATATTCGTAGGCTAATACTATTATGTTACTACTATTCTACTACTATTTTATTACTACTCTTCTACTATTTTACTACTATTCTACTACTATTTTACTACTATTCTACTACTATTTTACTACTTTTCTACTACTATTTTACTCCTATACTACTATTTATTTAATATACATTTCTCTCCTATCGCTAAATTGCAATTAACATTTGATGTGATTTGTGAATTAATTTAATACATTTATTTATGTGTTTAAAAAAGTATAAATAATTACATTAAGCAAAAAATAATAAATATTTATTCATTTGACCACAAACTGCACTCGAATATATTTTTTTATGTTTTCATTTCTCTTAAAACAAACTCAAATGAATCATAGACACTCAGGCTGTGTGTTGAATACATTTTGACAGCAATTTAGTGAGTCGTGTGACTCACTTTGAATAGTCGTGCCCCGGAGTACAACTACGATATGTATTAATGGTGCCCGCATTACTCAAAAGGCATTCACTCCGCGATAGATTCATTCGCTCGTCCGTCCACCTGCCTGGCTGAGTCACTTGCTTGGCTACTTTCTCGCCAAATGGACCGATCAAAGCGAGTGCGAGAGAGGGGAGAGAGATGAACTAAGACAAAGTGTGCACGCCTCCGCCTTAACAATTCCAGAGTAAATCACGCCAATCACTCGACAAAACTTTAGCATAACAACAAAGCCAAAGCGATAAATGAAGACAAAAACAAGCAGACAACAACAACGAAAAATAGACGCCAATGGCCAATAAGTGTGGCCAAATAGCTGAAAAGGCTGGACCAGCAAAGGGGGCGGGGTTGCTGGGGTGCTGGGGTGAATGAGTCTTTGTCATTGCAAGGGGCCATTCGCTTTCCATTCATAATTTGATACAGATGCCAAAAAGTGTAAAGTGGAATAGCTAAAGGAGAATTGGGGCCACAAATAGTTGTGCCTCCTTGTTACCCGTACTCACTCACACACTCGCTCTCTCTCTCTCTCTCTCTCTCTCTCTTGCTCACACACACACACATCCCAGCTCGCTTGCTGTCTTTGTCTGTGTTTAAAAAGTATTTTCAACTTTTGGCCACATGCTTCATTTATCACAAATTCATTTATCATTTGTCGTCATACACACACAGTAGCAGCAAAGCGAATGCTGAGAATGCGAATCTGAATCCAAATCGAAATGTTAGTGCGAGAAAGAGAGAGCAAGAGCTATCTGCAGAGTGGAAAAGGAAAGAAGGAGAGAGCGAGAGAGTGTGAGGAAGCCCCTGCAAACTAAGCCCCGAAAAAACTGGCGGCAGACGAAGAAAAATGATAAAGCAACAGCCATGAGCCAGGAGCCCGGCCAACACAGAGAGCAAAGAGACAGCAAGGAGAAAGAGAGAGCCAAAAAGAGAGAGGGAGGCGAGGAGAGCTGAGGTGGCAAGGGACTTAAATTCACATAGCTCGATAAAAATGTTGGCGGAAAAGCAAAGCGCCCTTGTCAAAAAAAAATAATAATAATAATAGTAACTGTGTGGCAAAATGAAAATCTATTTGAGGGGCGCCGAGAAAAAAATACGAATGAAAAGTAAGGGAAATCAAATTGAGGCAGGTCGAATTTGAAAATACTCTCATAGAAAATATTTATATTAGAAAACCTATCGATAAATGTAGTTAATTATCGAGACTAGATAGCAAATTAGATGTATCGATAGGGTTACTAATATACAATATACATTTTCAAATACAGAAATCCTAAATTGATTTATTTTGCAAAACAAATTTGTATTTATTAAAAACATATATTTTCTTTTTTAGTAAATAATATGCATTTTGAGGGAAAATATAAATTAATCAAAAGTCGACTGGACTTATCTTGACATTTCCTCTATGATAACATGGTAATGTACAAAAATAAATCCATGAGTTCTCAGGTAAAAAATTAATTTGATAGATTATATTATAATACTTTTACTATAAATGTTATGTGAACCCTTTTCACTAAGCAACTCTCATTCAAAAGTTCTCCTGCTGAGTTTTCTCCATTAAAACACCGCCCTTAAGAGCCCTTAAACTGATTAGAAAACCCCAAGTTCTGTCCATCAAATACCTTGTTCTTATCATACTAAATTATCCTAATTTTGATCATGTTTAATCAGCAATTTCATTCAAATTTTTGGCATTACATCAACATCATATATAGACGCACTTAAAAAGTAATTACTTGTGTGAAATTACGCAGCACAATTAGTGCCATAATTAATTCCAATTACTTGCGCAATGCGTAATTAAGTAAACGCAATTACCACTAATTATTAATTAGCTTTTAATTGCATGTTGGGCAAACATCTTTGCTAAGTTAGTGTACCCTTTTCATTTATTTTTCTTTTCTTTTCTTCTTTTTTTTTTTTGGCTTTGAAGGCAACTCGTCGCATTTATCGCCCAAAAAAAAGTCGAGGAAACTGCAAAAAAAAGGTCAGGAAAAGCTACGAAAACACAGTCGAGCAGTGGACGCAAAGTTGCCGATGAAGAAGAAGAAGCTGAAGCAGATGAAGGCGACGTGAAGAGCAAAAAATCGTATAGTATATCCCCAACGAAACGAAGCGAAAATAAAATTTCCAGCTAATGACAAAAATTTCCGGTTTCGACAACAACAGCAACAACAACAACAACAACTAAAAAATGGCAACTTTGTTGGTGTTGGGCGCAGGAAGAGCCAAGGCGACTAGAAAAACGCGACCAAACCGCGCTCGTCTAATGATAAACTTCGCCATGCCGGACAACAACAACAACAACAGCAACAACAACAACAAAAGTGAAAGTGCACAATTTATGGCCTAACATGCAGCTGCTGCAAGCGGGCCCAAGTTGTTTGCAAATCAGTTGTGCAGCTAACGATTTAAAACGCCCACAAATCGCGCGCGATTCGCATTGTGCTTGTTGCACTTTTTTTTCTGTTTGACAGTTAATTAACGTTGTTATTCAAGTTATTGCCCAGAAACAATATGCCACAAGGCGAACGAATACACCTCAATACACCTTCATCACCTGGCATTCACAATCGCTTGTTGGCTCCATTGTGAATCGCATGCGGCCCTTTGGCGATTTGGTGCGCGTGCGTTGCACGTTTGACGCCACATTTGCGGCAGATTGGAATGTTAAGTGCTTGCTGCTGAAGGTGTTGCTGCCCCACCTCGCCCACGCACTCGCTAAAAAGAGCGAGAAGCACAAGTAAAAAAAAAAAGAAAAGGAGTTAAAAAAGACATAACATAACCGAAAAGCCAAGCACAGTGCGAAATTTGATGAGGGGCACGCCAGACACTTGAACCGAAGCGTGCAGCGCTAAATTCACGTAGGTAATAAGGCAATGGCAGAGCTAATGGCTAATGGGTAATGGGCAATGGGTAATGGCTATGCTGTAATGGCCAAAATGCGACATGGGGCAATGGCTAATGGGCAATGGTAATCCGAGCCAGCTCATGCTTCTGCAATGCTCTTTTTCTTTTTAAAGTGTTTTTTGTTTTCCTTCTTTTTTTTTTTTTTTGGCTATAAGTTGTTTTCATTTGTGGCCACATTCCGAGAATCGCATTCGCAGCTCGTCCAATTGCAGTTAAAAAACATGAATTGTAGGTGGGCGTACAGCGTTCGTGGGCGTGCCCACACCTCACGGTGGACACGGTGACTCAGGCAGGTCATAAAAAATCAGCATAAACATTTACATTATTTGGTAATGCGTTCGTATGGATCGTTGTGCAATATTCACATTATTCACTTGCTTCATTCAGTGCATTGACCAAGTTTTCTGTGAATACAATAATGCATTTTAGCTTTTATTAGAGTGAATATTCATTTTTATATATACATTTAGATCTGTTTGAATACCAATTTTAAGAGATTCAAAGTGTTCATGAGTGCATTCAGATATAAAATAATTTTTGTACAAATTCATTCGCTCTTTAATTTTTCAATTATTCAATCATGAATATGCTTAGACTTATTCACCTGATTCATGAGTATACTCATATATGATTCGTTCCTATACTCACAGCAGGAATATTTTCTAGCTGTATTTTCATGCATTTACTGATTTGCGAATTCATCTATATACAAATTATCATTCTTTCCCTCATGAGTGCACGAATGAGTCATGATTCACTTTATTCATGAATGCATTCGCACAAGATTTTTATAATTATTTACAAAATAAATGTTTATTTTTATACAATAGTGAATAGTGGCTTATTCACGTGATTCACTTAAATGATTATTTTGAATACATTTAAAATTATTATTGACTGTTTGAATGTTGCATAAAAAGAGTATATGTCATTTTTTTGCTAGGCTCACAAATTCATGGTGAATAAATTCATGAGTGTATTCATTGAAACAAAGCTGTATTCAAACTGGATGAACATGATTTTTGACTAATCTATTCGCTTCAACTGAGAATGCCCACTTTCGGTCATATTCATACACTCATTCTCATAATTAGCTTAATTTGGCATAAACTATTTGGCTTAAATGCAAATCACTTGGCGCTTGCCATTTTGCCACTGGATTCGGGCCAGGCCTAGAGTCTGGAGTCTACACTGTGCAGCGTCTCGAGATGCTCCGTTGAGTGTTGAGTGGAGTGTGTTGAGTGTGTAGTTGGCGTGCTTGGATGTGTTTGTAAATTTATATATAGTGTATCTGTGTGTGTGTGTGCGCGTGTGCATAGGTATGTAAATCAACACAAATTTTCCCACGTCGTTTCAACAACAACAAAAATTCAAAAATATGTATGTATATATAAAAGCCAAAACTCATTTATCAGCGGCATTTCAACAACAAAAGCGGCCCACATACAACAACAACAACAACACTGGCAGCACCAGCCACTACAACAACAACAACAAACTACGCGTCAATGCACAAGAAATGAGCAGCATCATCATTTATAGAGGGCATAGATAGGCTCAGGCTCAGGCTCAGCCAACAAGCCACAGCCCATAGACATCAGACGACAGTGTATACTGTACAGGCACACACACACACACACACACACATGCACATATATAACACTTTGTATATATAGATGATTGTATAGTGCGTTATTTGGCTCTGGGCGACATGCTTATTATCGTTGCTGGCGTTTCTTTTTTTATTAATTTTTTTTTTTTTTAGTTATCTTTGTTCTCATTTTCTTTTTTTTCTCTTCATTTTTTATTATCTCTTTTTCTCATCGATTTTGTAGCAGCAGACGCCATTTAATTTATGGCCGACATTTAATTGCAAATTTGTCCTCTCAGGAATTGGCACAAAATGTGAATTGAGTTTCTTAAGAAAAAAAAAAAAAACAATAAAAAACTACAAGAATTTCTAGGGTATATGGAGAATGTGGAGTATGCGGAATATGTGGAATATAACAAGTGTAGACGACAAAGTATAGAGCGAGAGAGAGAGAGAGGAACAGAGAGAGAGAGAGATTATAGTACTATTTATGATTATATAAAGTAGTTTGGATATATGTATACCAAGAGTTATGTAAATTTAATATGAGACATACGGTCTTCAAGGAGTATGTAAATTAGTCTATATAGAAAACATGTATATAAACTGAATTGCTATATATAGTATTTATAGCATATTATATTACACTAAAGATTTCACACATATATATTTAGGGGATGATTATTCTAGGATATATAGATATATATATAGTGTGCGTGGGCGTGTGATATATATAATATACAAGGTTCTCCATATTCGAGTGACCCATCTGGCAACCCTAAAAGGCTGCCCAAATTCGATTTTTTGTAATCAATGAAAAATCCAATTTTGTTGATGTTGTCGATAATAATCATTTTATTTGATTCAAGTAGACTTGTTCACATCACTCTTTGAATATGATATCTCTCAAATGGCCGCCTCGACCCTCGACGGCGTATAGTGCCCGTTTCTGTCAAAAGGTATAGGGCTGCCAGATGGGTCAATCGAATATATGGGCATTTCTCCAGCAAAATTTTCTACTAGGTGTTTTGCAATTAGATAGCAATATATTTACACCGTAGAATGCGGTTATAACGACTCCGCTTATAGCGTTCGTACTGTAGCGTCGTTATAAACGAATTCTACTGCATTTGCAGCATAGACTAAAGGCAAAGTTTTGTTTCCTTATATTACAATGATTATATTTATTGGTATTAGATTTATAATCAATTTCGACTCGAAGTAAAACTGATTTGTCAATAGAATACGCGTCTTTCCATAGATGGACTGCAAAGCTGCGTGTGTAGCTTAGTAAGTATAAACAGGGTGAATCGAAACACAAATACACATATTCATATGCATACATACACATATTTACAGGGTATACCGCGATTTAAGTTTTCGATTTGAGCAACGATTCGCATGTTGTCAATTAATGCGATTAATGTGAATAATGCGAATAATGTGCTCATTTTTAAGTATTCGTAACACAACAAATATGCCTGATACGTAGTCGAAAATGTTTGTTTGTCCATTATGTATATATATACGTATATATAGACGTGCATATATATTACATATAATGACTACAAAATTGTCATTAGACACGGCGCATAAATTTTGAGCAGCAAATAAAAATAATGAAAAGGGGCAGCAGAATGAAAGCAAACAGAGCGCATAGTTCTTTCATATGTAGTTCCACTTTGTAATCAAATTATTTTGATTTAATTTTCTCTCTCCTTACCTCCCTCACCCCCTCCCTGTGTGTGTGTGTGTGTGTGTGTGTGTGTGTGTGTGTGTGTTTTGTTTTCTCTTATTTGTGAAGCACTTGCGAAGGAAGCGACAAATGCTGCCCCATCAATTTTGTGTGGGCTCCCAATTTAATTGATTTTACAACTCGCGAGTCGGTGGCTTCGTGTTTAAAATTCAAATCATGAAAGTGTTAAGAAAACGAGCAGCCAGGCAAAAAAAAGAAAAAAAACTAAATAAATAAATATACATGTGCTTGTTGGTGTGTGTGTGTGTGTGTGCACTCGAGAAAACCCTAGAGAACCGGACTCCGAACAGGTTCTGTCAGCGAACTGTGAAGAATTTTTAACCTGCCCTGTGTTGCGGTCGCGGTCTCGAGTCCGAGTCCGAGTCCGAGCGCGACTCCGGGTCCAAATCGTGTAAAAAGAGAGAGAGAGAGAGAGAGAAAGAAAAAAGGCACCCAGACGAAACCAGTTCCCAATAATAAAAACTAATTTATTTACTAGTTGTAGTAGGTACAAAACGCACACAAATGAAAAGAACAAAAATATTGAGGAGCGAGCAGGCAAGGAGTCGAGACAGAGAGAGATAGAGAAAGAGAGAGAGAGAGAGAGAGAGAGAGAGTGAGAGAACTCAAGCATGGGCGACAAACAGTTCGAGAAACTGCGTGTGTGGCTAATCAGAATCAAATTGATTTAAATTTGAATGGTTCGACGAGTAAAGTGCGTGCTGTGGTTGGGGGCGGGGCCGCAAAAGGTGAAAAAAGTGGGAAAAAAACCGATAAACAGGGGCAACCAATCGTCGTCGTCGTTGTTGTTGTTGTTGTTGTTGTTGTTGTTGTTGTTGTTGTTGTTGTTGTTGTTGTTGTTGTTGTTGTTGTTGTTGTTCTTGTTGTTGTTGTTGTTGTTTTTGTATTGTTGTTGTTGTTGTTGTTGTTGTTGTTGTTGTTGTTGTTGTTGTTGTCGTTGTTGTTTAGACCATTTCGTAGTTATCTTGCGGCTGCTGCGGCCTTTTCTCTCTTCTTTTTTGTCAATCTTAGCTTCTTTTCGGCTAAATTATGACCCCGCAAATGGACGAAGAAGCCGACAAATGGCTGTAAATTCGTGTCTCCATTGATATACGAGGCGCAAGATATAACGCATATTTGCATAACATTTGAACAAAACAAAACGAGATAAACACCGGCGCGAAGGTGGGGGGAAATAAATAGAAATAGTTCGAACCTCCACAAATGAGCTCGAAACCAATTCAAATACAAGACCAAAATTGTCAACAGCTGCGCAAACTATTTACCCAGCAGCAGCAGCAGCAGCAGCAGCAGCAGCAGCAGCATCGATACAACAACAAAAGAAAATGCCCTTCAGTTCAGTTGGATTTACAATCAACAGCTAGGCGCTAATGGCTTGCGCCTATTTGCAGTTCGTGTAAACAATTGAACTAGTTCCAGGTGGAAGAAATTTTGGAGCTGCAAAACTGCGATTGACAATCGATTATAAATTAATCAAACAAGGTGTAGGTAGACGCACACTTTTTGATTAGTAGATGAGCAAAGTGGAACTAGTTCCAGATGAGGAGCACAGTTGTATTAATCTAACGACTAGAACTAGTTCGAAATGAACAGATTAACTCTTTTAAATGTTTATATTACTTACAGCTCATATGAACAAGCGAACTAGTTCCGACTTTGTTAAGTTTTGGTGTCAAATTAAATGACATTTTCTTTTGGCATATGATAGAAGATATTTTAGTATATTTATATATTTTTTCTAGTCTTCATTTCGTATGAACAGCTGGAACTAGTTCAAAAATTGGTAATTTTTTAAATTAAATAATTTTGTTTCATGTGACCGAAGATATTCTAGTATATTTATATATTTTAAGTGCTTTTCAGTTCATATGAGCAGCTAGAACTAGTTCAAAAAATTGATAACTATTGTTAGTCATTTAACCAATGATTACATTTGTAAAAGATTCTTCGTGTGAACTAGTTTTTGAGTTCACATGAAAAAAAGGAACATTCAATAGCTATTTAAAATTAACGTGAAATATATATATATATATATATATAAAGTATATATGAAACGAACTAGTTCAAATGGCAGTTGACTTTCTTTGGAATTTTTATCACCTAACTTAATTTTCTTTATGTTTCGCCTCTTAAGAGCCTGAAAGCCTGGGAACTCGAGCTGAGCTGTTGCTGCTTAAATAAGTTTGCTTAGAAATAAAGTCCAGAATTTTGTCGATTTTGCAGTTTTGCCGTTTTGCAGATTTCCAGATTTTCCTCAAAGCGAACAAAACATTGTTTGCGAGTTACTCGATGTTGTTGCTCTGGCAACTGAGTGGAGCTAGAGACTTGACATTCCCTAAGTGAGGCTGACCTTTGTGCTATGCTAATGCTGCATCGAGTCCCACTACGAAGAGACGCCAAAGGTCAACCCACTCACTCACTCACCGAGCTGACCATCAACTGAGCAGCAGCAGCAGCAGCAGCAGCAGCAACAATTCTCAAGTGATATGCAAATCTGTGGCAAGCAGAGGAGAGATACGTTCCCAGGCAAGCGAGATGACGGAATGCAGGAATGAGTGGAATGAGTGGATTGGATGGATGCTGCCCGAATGAAATCAAAGTAATTTGTTGTCTCTGCTTTTCGCAGGTATTTAAACGAAATCCAAATAAATAATTAATGATCCAGTTGCGGTTGAAATCTGAGTATCAGTACGTACACCGCCCCGCCCCAGCCCCTGGCTTCTACTCGCACTCTTCTCTTCTCTACTTTACTTTATTTTTTGGCTATTTTATATTCGGCTTATGTTTCCGTTGCTTCGCAGGAAAAAAAAATAGAAAACAAAAGGTAACAAAATTCTACAGATGCAGAGCTGCGATATAGATAGAAAATGAAGTATGTACATATATACATATATATAAATATATATATATATATAATTAAGAGAAGAAGAAAGAACTACAGCTGCGAACGAAGCTGCATGGCGCAAGGCATTGAGCTGCCCGCAAAACTAACTCAAAGATACAAAATCTGAAGGCAAACATAACAAAAGCCAACGAACGGATGTTGGCAGCGGCCCATTTAACAGCAGCCAACAACAGCAACCACAGCAACAGCAATAACAAGAGGCAAGCAAGCAAACTGAAGCGCAAACTTTTGCGCTCACTTTTGACGTGTGCTTAGCCCCAGCCATTAGATAGAACCTCGCTGCAAACAAAGCGGCGCCAAAGATGCTCCCAGCCAACACACACACACAAGCACAGAGAAAGAGTGAGAGAGAGAGAGAGAGTGCGCCCTCGTTGGTTGACAACAGGTGGCAACTTGAAACTGACTCAAGATATCGCACCACCTGACCCGCTGTCCACTTACCTTTGCCTTTTTCACTGCTGTTGCCATTAAATGCGCTTAGCTCTGGCTAGATACATATATGATGCACTATATACATGTACGTGTATATATATATATATACATATATATATGTATGTGTGCGTTACCTGCAATTGCAAAGAGCAGAAGAAAAACATTAGTTGGCTTTGCGCTTGACTAAAAGAAATGTTATGGATTAGTGTTTGAATCATTTAAGCAGAATTTTTATAATTCAAGGAAAACTAAAATTAATTAGCTGGGAACTATTTCAGTGATTGAAAGAAATAAGCTAAAAGCTGAAAAATAAATAGAAAAATAATAGTAAGTAATAAATGAATATGACAAGAATAGAATAAATAAATAAATTAAATAAAAATAATATAAAAAATCATATATGTATATATTTTAAATGTAATGTAATAACGAATAAAAAAAAAATTAAATAAAAAATATATTGTTAATATATAAAAATAAAAGGCGCAATCAAATAAATAATAATAATAAATGCAAAAAGTTTCTTTTTAATTTTTAAATATCATGCATATATATATAATGGAATAAAATAAATAATAACGAATAAAAAAATAATAAAATAATACACGTTTAATATATAAAAGTAAAAAGCGCAAACAAATAATAATAAATCTAGTTTTTTTTTTCCGGTGAATTAAACCAAAAATTTGATGTTTTGATATTTTTCGATATTTAATTTAAATGCAAGATTAAAGCGAATTTAAATTGTCAATTCATTTGTAAATACCAGAATGGGCTTAGCATCTCAACAACAACAATTTTTGGATTAAGTAGATTATAGCAAAATAAAGAGCTTCGTGAATTTATGCATTTTGGAATCTATTTTATAAACGATTTTTTAGCTGACAAAATAATGCAGTTTAGGGACAGAATGGCAACAGCTTGAAAAACTTCAATTTTAATCTTTCAACAATTTAGGATTTTCTCAATTCAGCTCAACTGATGATGCTACTGCGGCTGCTGCTGCTGCTGCTGCTGCTGCTGCTGCTGTTGCTGCTGCTGCTGCTGCTGCTGCTGTTGCTGGGGCTACTGCTGCTGCTGCTTCTTGCTGCACATCATTGGGCTAATGCGCCGCTTGACCCCTGAATATTTTTTTTTTTTTTTGATGCGCAGCAAACAGAATAACAACAGCAACAACAACAAATTCATATAATAAGAGCAAAGCTTGCCCAAGTTCAATTTCTTTGTTCGTGATTTTTATTCATTTACAAAAAGAAAGTTAGGTATATATATATTTTTTTATATATATGCGCATCAACATCACCTTAAAACTTTTGCTAGCCTTGCGAGAATTGTCAAACTCTCAGCGAAAAAAAGCGAAAAATAAAGAAAAGAAATGTTTTTTTCCGGTTTGCTGTAGATGTAAATACCTTGAATATCATAAACAAGTTCAATGATACATATATAATTAAACAATCTGAAAAGTTGCAAAGAAAAGAAAAGAAAAAAAAAAAAAAAAATATATATATATATATATATATATATATATATATATATATATATATATATATATATATATACATATTGTCAATAGCAAATTAGCTCAAGTCCAAGCTCTAACTTTATAGATAATTATAGCACTTAATAAAAGAACAAGTATTTCAACAAAATATGCAGCTTTAGCTAGCTAAAATTTTGGGCCTATTGAAAATATATATTCTATATAGATATATAATTATTTTGTATATCAATTCATTTGATATTTTTATGTTTCCATTTATTTGTTATTTTATTTATTACTTCAAAACCTTTAGAACATTTTTTAAAATAAAATTAAGTGAAAATGTTTAATTTAATTTTTTAAAAGTATTTATATGCATTTATAAATACATTAAACAATATTGAATTGAACAATGCCATTAAAATATTTACAATTAAATTAAAATTTAAATGTTTTAGTATATAATATATAAAATAAATTCCCCACATCTGCCTGTGATATATAGAAATTTCCTGACTGCCTACATACAGGGTATTAAAAGGAGAGTATAGAGAGAGAGAAAGAGAGAGAGAGAGCGAGAGAAGCGAAAAATAAGATGCTGCCAATCGGATACTCAATCGAATTAAAATGCATTCGAGTAGCAATGACACTGACACTGCCAAAAAAAAAAATATTTAAAAAATGAAAAGAAGGAAAATTAAAAAGAAAGAACCGAAATTTGTGTTTGGGCCAGAAACGAAGTTAAGGCGGAACGAGGCGAGGCAGCACAGATACAAGATACGGCGTCGAGCTCGAGGGGGATCCGGGGGGCGAGGAGGGGCAGCTGGCGATGGCTTAAACTGTGGCAAAAGTTATTGTAACTTTGCCTGCAGCTAAGGCATGAGGCATGAGGCGTGTGGCATGTGGCATGCTCTTTCGATGTGGCGCTATCAAGCCCGTGGGGCGTTGGGCTTTTTTACGTTTTTTTTTTTTTCAGTTTTTTTCTTTTGGAGGCGCACGACACGCGCCTACTGCGACGCATTTTCATTCTGACCTCAATCGCTGGCTGGCTGACTGACTCGCAGCTTCCTTTGTTATGGCGTAGCAGCTGAGTCGTCCTGCGACCCGCTTGCCCCCCTGCAATCTGGGCATCCTCAAGATTTGTTGGGGCCACCCTCTGACAAAATTTGGCTGCCCTTTCCGTGTTTAAACAGTGCTGCCTTTTGCTTCTCTCTTTTTTTGGATATACCCTGCAAAGTTTTTGAAGAGGCGGCATGCTGAGACAAACAGGAGCCGTTGATCAACTACAATGCTTTTATGGGAATATAATATATGTTTGGCTAATTTTGGCTAATTGTAAATTGAAGTTGAAAAATCGTCAGTCTTGTATTCGTTTTAAGCCAAGTTAGTTAAGAGCCATAAACTGAAACATATCACAGTTCTTTAAGCTTTTCTTCAAGTTATAAATTCTATAAAGCTTCGACCTTCTCAAGGCAGCATATCGAGGCAAAGAGAATTGTTTGGGGATTTTGAATCTATAGTTAACTATAGTGCAATTCCCTCCAATTGCTATGGCCCCAATTTCAATCATAATCACGCCACTTTTAGCAGGGTAACTACTAGTCACGCCTTTTGGCTTACGCCCCCGATTGCTATTCAGCTTAATTTTTTTTTTTACTCCATATCAGAACGCAGCTTCTTGGCCAATTGCTTTTGAACGTTCATTCGCCGCGTTTTGTTTTATATTTTTTTTTTCAGCTGTCTTTGCTGTTTTTTTTTTTTTTTTTTTTTTTGCTCTTGGCTTACAAAGATGCTTTTAAATGATTAAACGCTGTGATTTCTTATGTTGGCTGGGTCGCCACTTTATAGCTACATAGATACATATATTTATATATATATATATATATATATATATACATATATTTCATTACATTCTGTTCGCCTTTTTTCTTCTTTTGCTGCTCATTTTGTTCTTTTGCTGAGATTTCTCATGGTTGACATTTTGGAGCCCAAATCAGTTAATGTTGATAATGATGATGCTGCTGATGATGATTATCATAATTGAGATAATGATGATCAGTGTATTAGCATAAGCACGCATTCATATTTTTTGGATTTATTTATTAAGCTCATCATTAAGCCAAACCTTAGATGTGTTCGCCCGAAATTCGACTGCGAAATTAATTGAAAAGCAAATTTGGAGCTAAAAGCGTGATAAATCACTGAAATAATGAGAAACGGCCAAAGAATTTGGAAACTAGTTTAAATGCTTCGACAAAGAGATATGCTAATAAGTTCAAATATACCCTGTAACAGATGTAAGACCTTTTCTCTATATATTCTTTACAGATATGTATCTCTAGATATGGATTTTATATAGACACATATCTCTTTTTTTATATCTCCAAATATTCGCAGAACGATTTTTACTATACATATCTTCCCCATAGTATTTATTTCATTTACTTCTTCTGGATCATTTTCTTTCCCGTGCCCTCTCTCTCCAGCTCTCCCTCTCTCTCCTGCTCTCCCTCTCTCTCCTGCTCTCCCTCTCTCTCCTGCTCTCCCTCTCTCTCCTGCTCTCCCTCTCTCTCCTGCTCTCCCTCTCTCTCCTGCTCTCCCTCCCTCCCTCTCTCTCTCTCTCTCTCTCTCTCTCTCTCTAGTTCTCTCCCTCTCTCTCCTGCTCTCCCTCTCTCTCCTGCTCTCCCTCTCTCTCCTGCTCTCCCTCTCTCTCCTGCTCTCCCTCTCTCTCCTGCTCTCCCTCTCTCTCTCTCTAGTTGCAATTTTACCATCAAACATTTAGCCTTAGCTAACGGATTCATCGACCTTTAAGTCTTAAATAATAATATATGGGCACCCAATTTTCCTTTCCCATAAAACCCTTTTTAAAGCAAAGCAGCTTCAAAACAAAGAGCAGCAAAAACAGAGAGTGAAACAAGCTTTTGCTTGGCAAGTATTCAATTCAAACCAAATTGATTCGTTTCAATCAACTGTCAATCAGCATTAGATTTGTCTCAATAATTTTGGAAGCGAATGGCGAAAGGGGAAAGAGGAAAGAAGAAGACAGTTCAAGGCCTTCACACGCAGCAATGCCCTGAGAATTTTTTAAACGATTTGCTTTAGGGAATTTCAGAAACATTACAAATAATACAAATTGTATTAAACATGATATTCTTAATTTTTTTTTAATTTTGAAAACAATGTATTTACTATTTTTGTCAACAATTGTTACTTTTTATTAAATACAATTATTAAAAAAAATAAAATAAAATAATTAAAAATTTAATATTTAAAAAATTAAAAGTAATTGAAAATTTAATATTTAAAAAAATTAATAGGTTCGCAAAAATCTGTTATTTAGAAAAAATTAAATGAATATTATGAATTATTAATTAAATCACAATTAATTCAATAACTAAGTTAGATATTTGTATTTAATTATTTTATAATTTAAATTTATATATTTAAAATATAAAAATATATATATTTAAGTTTATATTTTAAATATATTTAAGATTATATAAATTATGACTATAAATAAAAATTATAAATAAATAAAAATAATAATGCTTGCATTTACGTTTTATATCAAATTTATATATTTTTAATTACTTTTTATACTTATGACTATATGTTCACCTTGTAATTGCTCTATTGCAATTCTTCTATATTTCAACTTTATAGACTCCATCTGGCTTCTGGTCAGCTGAGCACTGGCTTTACTCTTGCTCTCATTGCAAATGCGGCATAGAATTACCAACTGTTATGGCTTAGATAGAACTGGAAGGTTCTCGAAATAGACAAGCAGAGAAGCTGTCTGCATTTGCTCTTTAGTATTGTTCAATTGTACTAACTTAAGGCATGATCTATCTATATTAGTATAGACTAACGCATACATGCATAAAAACACTGACATATATATGTATATATGCATGAGTTTTACCTTTAAAGACTTGGCTAATGAAGAAAATTCCCTGTTTAAAAAACACTTTCACAACCCCACTCTGCTTTTTTCCCAAACATTTTAATTAAGCACAGACACACACACACATACAAATGTCTATTGTCTATGTGTAGAGAGAAAGAGAGAGATGGAGATAGCTCTAACAACTACATCAAAATGCTTTGGTCAAGTGTCCAACAATGAAAAGGCACAAAAATGAAAACAAAAACAAAAGCAAGTAGAAAGTCAGCTACAATTGTTAAACGGTGCATTCTATGGCAAGTGGAGGAAGGGACGAAGGAAGCGGGGAGCGGGAAGCAGCACGGCAAAGAGGAAGACGATGACGAAACGGTTTTTGCGGCTGGCAAAACGTCGAGCAGAAACAACATAAACAAAAACAATTTGTCAAGCGTTCGCCCACTCCAAGGCATTCCAACGGCACTTATCAGCAAATCAAAGCGAATCTCTCTGGATCTGTCTCTCTCTCCCTCTCCCTCCCTCTCTCTCCCTTTCTCTCTCTCTCTCTCTCTCTCATTCTATCTCTTTCTCTCTCTCACGCAGAAACTTGCTGCTGATTCAATGCTCATTTTGCTCTATTCAAACGTCTGGCAAATGAAAAATGCTAAACAAAAACGCTAATATAAGACTTAATTATTAAATATGAAACTGCTTTTTAGTATATTTTAGTTTCTTGCATTTCTATGAGCATTTTTTGCCTTTTGTTTTATCAAGTGTGAACTAATTAATTTTCTATTGAGAAATGTGTTTGAAATATATGAATAGGAGCTAGGAAAATATTCAATTATAAAATAAATAAATACATAACCAAAGCTGTTTATATAGTAGAAGTTGATTTTATTTTTTTATATTTTTATTTTATATATATTTTTTGTGTATTTAATTTTTTCTATTTAAGATACATATTTAAGATATATATTATATTTATATAATTTACTCTTTTTTGTATTTGTTATATTTTATTTATTATATATATCATATGTCCGCTATTTTTACATTTTATATTTATGTTTTCTGTTTTATATTATATTTTGAATTTTATATATATACATATACATATTTATTTATTTTTTAATTTGTTATATTTTATATATTTTAAATTTTATATTTTGTATTTAATATATACATACACATATATTTTTGTTTATTAATTATTATTTACACTTTATATTTATATACTATAATTTATAGTATATTTTATCTAACTTTTCTAGTTTCTTTTCTCATTTCTATGTTTTATATTATTTACATTCCCATCAAACTTAACTTCAATAGCTGTCAACAGGTGAGCCCTCAAGTCGGATATACCCCATCAACTTATAATGCCAATGCTCACATAAAGTAGTTCTCCTCTCTTTTTTTCATAAATAGAAAATCGTTCAATTTCTCTATTTTTTATTTATGTTTTTAGTATGTCGCGCGCGTGACGCCCGTCTATAGAAGTTGAATAAACAATCATTAAGAGTCGTTAAAGGAAGCAGCGAAGGAAAAATAAAAGCAAAAAAAAATAAAAAAATCAGCTGAAAAGCAGCTAAATTGCAACTGAAAATTGAGCTTTTGATAGGAAGAAGGGGTTGGGGCTGCGGCAGGGGCTGCGGTTGGAGTTGGCGTTTGCAATTAGGGGTTGCAGCTGTGTGTGTTTTTCCACTTCACACAATTTCCAATTAGAATCAAGAAAATACAGCTAATATGAGCAAAAGCTAGCCACGGAAAATTGACGCATATATGCTACACAAAATTGAAAAACAAAATATATACATATCTATACAAATTAAAACTATATATATGCACATTTGATAAGTTTTGACTGAAAATTCGAGAAATCTCTGCGAAATATCTCTCATAGATATTTGTATTTGTACATGTTACAACTAAAATTAATATAAAAGAAACAACCAAATGTAAACTTAAAAAAACTATAAAACTTTATTTTATGAATTTTTTATAATAAAAACAAATTCTCCAATATAAGAAGAATACATATAAGAAGAATACTTTCAATATAAAATTTTCATTATAATCATATAAATAATTAAAACTGATATCATAGCAAATGAATATTCAATTATTTTTCAAGCAATAAAAAAAGTAATATACAATTTTTTGTTAAAGATAAACTAGACGTAGAAAAACAAACGAAAATGTGAAGCACTTAGGGATAGCGCAGAGAGAAAGAGAGAGAAAGGGATAAGGCAGAGTTCAAGATTCAAAATTCTGCTCGGCAACTGCCTGAAAAATATTTCAAGTGCTTCAACTAATGAAGGAATATTATTTTATTATGAAAAATACTTAGTGGAATTTACATACATAGATATATATATATATATATATATATATATATATATATATATATATATATATATATATATATATATATATATATATATATATATGTATGTATATATACATACATATATATCTATATACATTGTTACATAGACATGCCAGATATACATTTATATCAATTCCGATCGGTATACCAAAGAAATATCTTTATAAATTCTAATCGATATGAATATTTGGTGTTTTTCAGAGAACAAAACTCTTGCGACTTTTATTTAACACTTTATAGACGCACATATGCATATCTATATAGTTCTATATGCATACGTATATCTATATAATTCTATTGTATTTCACAATTTGGGCAGCATGAAAAATTTTCAAATTGAAACCAAAAACCAACAAACCGACGCTAAAAATTCAGGTTTTTTTTTTCTTTTTTTTTTGGTTTAATCTGCAGCAGCACTTAAAACGCGTCGGCTCATTAAGAGAAACCCCAATCCCCAATTGCACACACACACACACGCGCACAGCAGGCACTTAACAATGTCAAACGTTTGTCACCTCCCCCTCCTGCTTCCCCATCATCTCCCCACCTACTCTCCATAGACCCCTTTGCCTAATGCAGAGAGCCATTAAAATGTCATGCACTTGGCGCGGCGAAAAACTAAAACCAATTTTCCATTGCAGCTCGCCGCGACTGCAGAACTGCCAAAAACAAAAAACAAAAATGGAGAGACTAGAATAGCCGAAAAAATACAAATAATATAGGAAATAAATTGAGTACGGGTGCGACAGAGAGGACATCAGTTTTATTAGCCTGCCGCTCAATTACAACACATACAAAACAGTTGCTGCTGTGGTTGCTGCTGTTGTTGTTTTAAAGGGTGCGCAGCAAAAACCACGAAACTGCACAAACAGCAGCAGCAACAACAAAAGCAGCAGCACCAGCAGAGCAGCGAAGGCATATTGTAAATGAGAATACGATAATAGCGAGGCTTAGGCTACGCTGATCGCACACACGCATACACATACACAAGTGCTCTCTCACGCTGCCCGAGCAAAGCGAAGGAGCAGCAGAGAGCGAATGCAAAGACAGTGCAAGAGCAGGTAGCTGCGTTTTGAGTTGCTTTTGTAATGCACTTAATTGTTGTTGCTGCTCTGCCTATGCCTACGCAAAGACAACACCAAGAAGAACAGTTAGAAATAGCATTACCTTTTTTTTGTGTCGGCTAGTTGTTCTTCTTCTCGGTTGATTTTCAATTTTGTTTTTGTTTTCTTTACTTGAATTATTTTGTTTACAGCTTCTGTTTGTGTTTCTTCTCTTTCATGTAATTCACAGCTTTTGCTTATGTTGTATTTAGCATTTGAATATTTCGCGATATTCTGATATTTCTTTTGCTTCAAATTTTTTGCACATTTACTTTACTTCATATTTTTCTTTCTCCTTTAATTAGCACTTGGAATTTCATTTAGGGAACACACACCAGAAAAAAAAATTGGATCTTTTTTGCAATTTGTTGCTGTTGATGTTGCTGTTGTTGGGCGAACGCGTACCGTTACCGAGTCGAGTTACCGGATCCTTTAAAGGTTCGCTTTGGCGTGGGAGTCAGCGCTCGCACTCTCACACACACACGCTCGCACAGGCACGCGACTGTCCCAGAATGCGTTAATAAATCCAATAATTTGTGGTATGTTGAAGACGAAACAATTATTAAAAAAAAATAAAATAAATTAAATCTCAAAACATACACACGCACACACAGCCACACACACAGAGGGAACGGCAACAAAGGCCTCGCGAACGCAGTGGCCAAATAACCGGTTTAGATTTACACGGGACAGCGCCTGGGCGACCGGCATTTACAATTGCAGCGAATTCGTTTCGTTCAACAAACGTTCAACAAATCACAATTAATTCAACCGTTACCGTCCGTTGCACGACCGCCTCGTTCGGCTTTGTATTTGCTTCTGTTCATGTTAATTTAACAGCGCGTGCGGCTGACTTGTCGGCTCTGTTACTCTCCTGTTAAGCGTACCAAATGTGTTGCAGTCGAACATGCTGGCGCTTTTAACTCGATGTTATGGTCGCAGAGCGCAACAGCGCTGTGCGAGATGTTCGAGTTGGCTGTGGAACGCATGTGGAACTCAAACATGGGCTGTTAACAAAGCAATTTTAGAGCGAAAATCTTTCAAGTCGAGTGGAAAAATGAAAAAATTGAGAAAATTTTAATACAATTTATAAATAAAGCTTGCATGTGCTACTAGAAGAGGAAGCACTTTGGCGAATATGTTAAGAACTCCAATTGAAGGGAGTTCGAGCATGTGGGCTGAAGGAACGGCTGAACCGGTTCAACAGGATGCAGCAAGAAAGAGAGAGGGAGAGAGTTAGTGTGAGGGAGTTGGAGATTGTTGTGCGCTGCAAAACAAGCTACCAAAACAAAAGACGAAAAATGTAGCGACAACAACAACAACAACAACAAAGTAGAGAATTGTTTTTCTTTTTTATTCGGGTTTTTCGCTGTGAAGTAACCGGACAACAATTTTTTTTTTTTTTTCTGCTCTGCTCTACCAGCGAAAATGGCAACGCTGCTGGAATAACCGGTTCGACAGCGCAGGAATGCACGAAATACCAACAACAACGGCAGCAGCAGTAGCAGCAGCAGCAGCAGCAGCAGCAGCAGCAGCAGCGGCAGAAATAATGCAGCGTGCAATGCATTGCAATGAACTAAACCAAAAAAAAAAAAAAAAAAAAAAAAAAAGACAAAAAATGAGGAACAAAAAACGTGCAAGCAAAAAAAAACACAAGCAACAAAAATCAAAGAGTTTGCAAAGTTGCAACTGGCTGGCTGCCTGATAACTAGCAGCAGCCACAGAGCCGAGTTGTTGTTGTTGTTGTTGTTGGCTAAATGACATAAATCTGCGTGGCAAACAAAAGACTTAAGCAACGAACGTGGCGCAGCGTGCAACTGCAAGGCTGCAACTGGATTACTGTTACACGGCCAGGCCAACTGGTGACCATATAACGGTAAGTCCAAAAACAACAAAATAATAATGATAATAATATAAAGAAAGACAGAGTGAGAGAGAGATGGAGATAGATAGATAGATAGGAAATGGGAATAAGCACAGCGTATTCATGCTGCTTACTGGTCCAAAAGGATTCCAATTGGAAATCTATATGGAATTCTGCCAAGCAATACAAATGTGATAAAAATAGCTGATAATCGATAAAGATGGAGACAGGGTAAGAGGGAATGAGGGAGATAGAAGATAGAAGATAGAAGGAGCGCGTGATAACCAATGAGAATGAGCACAGCCCAACCAAATATTCCAAGGGGACTCCAATTGGAAAAGCTTGCTTATTGCTGGTAATTAATAAAGCCATAAATAAGTGCAGAAACAGAGAGTGAGGGTGAGGATGATATGCATGTGGTATATGTATAAAGAGTGAGTGAGAGAGCAGCATAGGGAAAGAGTATAGAGTGTTCAAATAAGCAAATGCTCAAAATTCCAATTGGAATTAAATTAAAGGAAAATAATATATAAAGAGAGCGAAGAACAGAGAGAGGGAGGGAGGAAGAAAGAGAGAAGGGGAGAAGGAAAGAGAAAAAATATAGCGGAAGAAAGGGAGAAGAAGAAGAGCTGGCGGGCAAGGTAGAGAAACTGAGAATGAGAGAGAGAGGGAGATAAATGGAGGTAAAAAGAGAGAGGAAGAAATGGAGAAGAAGACAGAGAAAGAGGATGTGGGAGAGAGAGAGAGAGATGGCGAGAAAAGAGAAAAAGAGTGAAAATATAGGAAAAGCGAAAGAGAAAGAGATAGATAAAAAAGACATAGAGATAGGGAGAGAAGTAGAGATGAAAAGCAAACAGAGATAAAACTTCTATGATACTGCAAGCTTATAATGATATACCAAATCAAAGATGAGTCAAACTGGAAATTCATGAGCATCGCGTAGAAGGGCGAATATATAAAAATGCCTTAATTTCCTTAATTTGCAGCCAAATGATTTGTAATAGATCAAGTTACAGACCTACACAGATAAATGTGTGAATATACGTGTGTGCTCATATCTCCATCTATATCTATATCTACGTATATATGCGCAACATACCAAAAGCTAAAGCTTCTAATTTGATTTATGCTCATATGAATTTCATTTCATGTCATTTCCAGGAACGAGCAACAACACATCAGCAATAAATTTTGGTATGAGTCTTTAAAGTTGAGTTACGAATAGATCAAAGGGGAAACCAGTAACAGCGCTTCGGCTATCGTCTATATAGTATGCACACATGTGACATATCAAGGTATTTGACTTCTTCTTGAGAAATATCCCTTGGGCAATCGAAATGAGTTGGCTGGATTTGATTAAGGCTGGATTTGATTAGAGCTCATATTCTATATAGACTGAGCAGCCTCAGCCCTTCAAATATGCCTATACTTGATGAGGACAGGCTAGTCGAGTAGTAGAGAGAAGGGAGAGAGAGAGAGGGAGAGAGAGAAAGAGAGAGAGAGAGAGAGAGAGAGAGAGAGGGAGAAATAGAGTCTCTCCATTCATGTTTAGTCTGCATCGACTCCAGGCTAGACTCCTGCTGGCTTGGGCACTCCCCAAGCGTGTGGGATGCTATATATAGCATCTATATAGTATATAGAGATAGGTATATTGACTATATATATATATATATATACATGTATGTCTATATACCTCTATATGTATACAGATGTATGTCAGTTCATTCATATATATGATCTAGGGGCTAGGCTAGACTCCTGCTTGCTTGGGGAGTGTATAGATAGATAGATATATAGTATATAGAGAGATGTATATTGACTATATATACATGTATGTACATATATAGCTGCAGATGTATGTCAGTTCATTCATATATATCATCTAGGGGCTAGGCTAGACTCCTGCTTGATTGGGGAGTGCTGTACAGCTGTATATAGCTAGATAGATAGTATATAGAGAGAGGTATATTGACTATATACATACATGTATGACTATATACCTCTATATATATGCAGATGTATGTCGGTTCATATATATATATGGTCTTACCACTCCACAGCCATTGAAGTCAAAGTGCATAGAGTATTCAAAGCTCGATTGTACGCGTACAACAATGTATATATATACACCTCTCTATCGGTTGATCGGCCATGGAATATGCCATTTGCTATTCTAGCAAATGGTACACAAATAGATTTGCAACTTGAGTTTATATTGCTGCAATTTCGTCTTACGAGCGAACTCTGATCTTTTTTGTCTTCTGCGGCCAAAGAGTCGAGGCCCGGCGATTGAGTTTCCTATTGTTGCGGCTGCCGATTAGAAACCGCAAAAAAAAAAGCACGCAGCAAGCAAAAAAAAAAGTCTGACCCAAAAAAAAAAAAAAAACAAAACTGAAAAAATGAAATAAATAAACAATTTTCTTGGGTGCTACGAAAAAATTATGCAAAGCGCAGACAAATGCGCAAATTTGAAAAATGCCACCAGCAATAATGGGAGCAACAGCAACAGCAACAACAACAACAACAACAGCGGTGTGCAGCAGCTGCACTACACCCCCCTCCCCCCCCCTCCCTCTACCACCCTGCCCCTCGCCGGCCCACAGCAAAAAGTGCGGGCGTTACGTGAAACTTTGCCACAAATCAACTGGCGTCCAAAAGTCATTGGAAAAGCAACAAATTACAGCCGAGAGACTTCTTTGTCTCAATGACCGACTAGCCCACACCCTGCAATAGTTGTGTGTGCTCGTAGCACGCCATGGGAGTTGATCTATTGTGCAAGCAGATTTACAAATCATTTGGCTGCAAATTAAGGAAATTAACGCATTTTTATATATTCGCCCTTCTACGCGATGCTCATGAATTTCCAGTTTGACTCATCTTTGATTTGGTATATCATTATAAGCTTGCAGTATCATAGAAGTTTTATCTCTGTTTGCTCTTCATCTCTACTTCTCTCCCTATCTCTATGTCTTTCTCTATCTCTCTCTTTCTCTTCCACTTCCTTTATATGCTCTCCATATTTCTCTTTCGCTCCATCTTTACCCCCCTCTTTTTCTATCTCACTCTTACTCTCTATTCTCCCCCCTTCTCTCCCTCTCTCACTCTTGCGCTCTCTCTCTCTCTCTTTTTATCCATCAATCCGAATGGCTTCCCTCTTTCGCTAGGTATTCGCTTTACCATCTTTCGCCCTTAGTATGTCTCTGATCCTTAACTACTTACCTCCTCTCTTTCTCTCCCTGCAATCCTTTTGCCCTTCTTCAATATCTCTAGCTCCCTTCTTCGCACTTTCTCAGTACTCCTCCCACTGTGCTTTCCCCCTCCTCTGCACAGATTTTCTTCGTCTCTCTCTAAGTTTCTCCATCCCCTTTTCCTCCTGTTTGTCTCTCTCTCTCGGTACCTCTCTCTTTTTATGTCGCTTTAACTATCTGTCGCTTTCCCTCTCATTCATCCATTTCTCTATGTATCATTCTCTCTCTCTATCTCTCTCTCTCTCTCTCTCTCTGTGTCTCTCATTATTTCTCTACATCCATTTCTCTTTATATATCACTTATCACCCCTCTCTCTCTCTCTCTCTCTCTCTAGATGTATTTCTATTTCTCTCTCTTTCGCTCTACCTCTTTAACGCTCTATCTTGTTCTGTCTCTCCCTGTCTCTATGTACATTGTTCTCTCTATCTCTGTCTCTTTACCCCATCTTATGCTCTAAATTTGTTTCTCTCTCCCACTCTCTCTCTCCCACTCTCTCTCTCTCTCTCTGTATATATATATATTTGCATATATCTCCATCCCTCTCTCCATCTTTTGCATTCCATGATGTTTTATCCTCTTTCCTCTTTCCTCTTTGCTCCATTGCGCACTCAGCTAACTCCGTCAACTATTTATGGCCGTACTCTCCTCCTTTACGCTCTTATCTTTACTGCGGACTCTTCAGACTCTACGATAGGCCGGCTCTCAATCAGCCTGATTGACAGCGCGTCCAGCATAATTTATGTTAAATTTATGACAGACGATTTGAGTGTCGCAGACATTGCCCCATAGCCAATATGCTTGCTGCTTTGCTTTTTTTCGGCCAGTTTTATGAAGTCAGCGCGAGTCAAAAAAAAAGAAAAAAAAATTGCGGCCGTAAACAAATCGAAATGCGAGTGGCGCTCAGATCGCTAATGGGCTAACTCGGTGCGGGCGGCCCGACAGAAAAGGGCGTTGCTTGACTTGTTGTTGTTGTTGTTAAACAAATATTACTCATGGTCCGGCTCTGGCCTGAGCTGGCTTGGCCTGGCCCGGCCTGGCCCGGCCTGGCCTGGCCTGGGCTGGCCCGCTCATGTTGTACAGCATGGCTAACACCTAAGAACAACGTGACGACGTCCCAAACTAAACGAAACAAAAACCAACAACAAAATGAGAGAAAAAATAACAACAACAACAACAACAGCAGCAACAACAACAACAACAACAACAACAACAACAACCGAAAGCCAAGTCAAAAACGCGTCGAAAACGCAGCCGCAGCCGCAGCCGTTGACTGATTGTCACGGCACGATAATGAAATAACTTGTTATACGCTGTACGATGCGAGTGGCAGGCAATCGGGTATATAGGTTTTCCTGCTGGCCTGCAGAGGTCGTCACGTCGAAATGACTCTGCATAAAGCAGAGTTTCGTGTGACCCTAAACCTCTGTAGGTTTACTATCTAAGGGATCTACTTGGGCCTCTTTCCCTTACAGTTTGAGAGTCATTTTGATTAATCAATCTTATACATACATATATGTGTTTCAAATATATATGTCAGCAAATATATAACTACGAGTATATATATTTATCTTGCACAGTTCTAGAGCTACTAGATCCATGGTTTTAGAGTCACTGCAGAGACAACATTTGCTGCATGTGTGCATGTATAACAGTTTGAAAGCCAGTGTAGTATGTGGATGCAGCTTGAAAACCATATTTACATACACCTCCTGCCCACATATTCATTTCCCATTTCACTGTCAGAGCTCTCAAAGTCTTAAAGTCACTCTCCAACTGTAGATAGCCCACGGCAAGCAGAGTATCCTGCAGTCGAAAAATCTTCCAAATTTGTCAGATAATTTTTGTTCTGCGCTGTGCCAAGTTTCATTTCGACAAAACAGAGAAAAAAAAAAAAAACAAAAAACAAAATTGAAATATTGAGGGTATAAGGTAGGGGGCAGGTGGCCGGCAGGAGGAGGGGCTGGCGAGCTATATTTAAGGTGCATAAGCGCGTATTTGTGGCATAGTTTGTTGTTGTTGTTGCTCTGGCGGCTGCATTGAAACGTGCAACAACGCGCCGCATTCCTTTTGTCAAACGACTCCGAAGCAGCGACGGCGATCCGACTGCTGCTGCTTCTGCTGCTGCTGCTGCTCTGGGATCTTTAGAATGCAAACAACGCAGCTTTTTTCAGAGTTCTACTCATTGTTGTTGTAGTTGTTGTTGTTGCGCATTGGCTTTAACTTTGACTTTGGCATTCCCCCTTTACATGCCCTGCTCATGCGCAGCGTCGCCGTCTGCAGCCTGAAAAAGTATCATAATCATATTATTTATGATTGTATTTGTTTGCAGACGCCGCTGCAGTCCAACCGAGCCAGAGACATTGCCACGTCTCGACGTAATTGCTGCTGCTGCTGTTGTTGCTCCTGCTGCTGCTGCTGCTGCACTGGGCATCTTTCGTGCCAAACTCAACTTACCACACTTCACTTGGCAAATGGACTGGGTGCAGCAGCTAAAAGACGAGCATGTGTTTTTTCCATTTTCAAGGGCACTTTGCCCGACTGCCACAGCCCAGGCTATGCGGTGGCACAGTGGGACAAGACTATGAAGTCAGATACAGCTAAAAGACACAGATACACCTAAAAGATACAGATACAGATACAGATTCAGATACAGATACAGATATAGATACAGATACAGATACAGATACAGATACAGATACAGATACAGATACAGATACAGATACAGATACAGATACAGATACAGATACAGATACAGATACAGATACAGATACAGATACAGATACAGATACAGATACAGATACAGATACAGATACAGATACAGATACAGATACAGATACAGATACAGATACAGATACAGATACAGATACAGATACAGATACAGATACAGATACAGATACAGATACAGATACAGATACAGATACAGATACAGATACAGATACAGATACAGATACAGATACAGATACAGATACAGATACAGATACAGATACAGATACAGATACAGATACAGATACAGATACAGATACAGATACAGATACAGATACAGATACAGATACAGATACAGATACAGATACAGATACAGATACAGATACAGATACAGATACAGATACAGATACAGATACAGATACAGATACAGATACAGATACAGATACAGATACAGATACAGATACAGATACAGATACAGATACAGATACAGATACAGATACAGATACAGATACAGATACAGATACAGATACAGATACAGATACAGATACAGATACAGATACAGATACAGATACAGATACAGATACAGATACAGATACAGATACAGATACAGATACAGATACAGATACAGATACAGATACAGATACAGATACAGATACAGATACAGATACAGATACAGATACAGATACAGATACAGATACAGATACAGATACAGATACAGATACAGATACAGATACAGATACAGATACAGATACAGATACAGATACAGATACAGATACAGATACAGATACAGATACAGATACAGATACAGATACAGATACAGATACAGATACAGATACAGATACAGATACAGATACAGATACAGATACAGATACAGATACAGATACAGATACAGATACAGATACAGATACAGATACAGATACAGATACAGATACAGATACAGATACAGATACAGATACAGATACAGATACAGATACAGATACAGATACAGATACAGATACAGATACAGATACAGATACAGATACAGATACAGATACAGATACAGATACAGATACAGATACAGATACAGATACAGATACAGATACAGATACAGATACAGATACAGATACAGATACAGATACAGATACAGATACAGATACAGATACAGATACAGATACAGATACAGATACAGATACAGATACAGATACAGATACAGATACAGATACAGATACAGATACAGATACAGATACAGATACAGATACAGATACAGATACAGATACAGATACAGATACAGATACAGATACAGATACAGATACAGATACAGATACAGATACAGATACAGATACAGATACAGATACAGATACAGATACAGATACAGATACAGATACAGATACAGATACAGATACAGATACAGATACAGATACAGATACAGATACAGATACAGATACAGATACAGATACAGATACAGATACAGATACAGATACAGATACAGATACAGATACAGATACAGATACAGATACAGATACAGATACAGATACAGATACAGATACAGATACAGATACAGATACAGATACAGATACAGATACAGATACAGATACAGATACAGATACAGATACAGATACAGATACAGATACAGATACAGATACAGATACAGATACAGATACAGATACAGATACAGATACAGATACAGATACAGATACAGATACAGATACAGATACAGATACAGATACAGATACAGATACAGATACAGATACAGATACAGATACAGATACAGATACAGATACAGATACAGATACAGATACAGATACAGATACAGATACAGATACAGATACAGATACAGATACAGATACAGATACAGATACAGATACAGATACAGATACAGATACAGATACAGATACAGATACAGATACAGATACAGATACAGATACAGATACAGATACAGATACAGATACAGATACAGATACAGATACAGATACAGATACAGATACAGATACAGATACAGATACAGATACAGATACAGATACAGATACAGATACAGATACAGATACAGATACAGATACAGATACAGATACAGATACAGATACAGATACAGATACAGATACAGATACAGATACAGATACAGATACAGATACAGATACAGATACAGATACAGATACAGATACAGATACAGATACAGATACAGATACAGATACAGATACAGATACAGATACAGATACAGATACAGATACAGATACAGATACAGATACAGATACAGATACAGATACAGATACAGATACAGATACAGATACAGATACAGATACAGATACAGATACAGATACAGATACAGATACAGATACAGATACAGATACAGATACAGATACAGATACAGATACAGATACAGATACAGATACAGATACAGATACAGATACAGATACAGATACAGATACAGATACAGATACAGATACAGATACAGATACAGATACAGATACAGATACAGATACAGATACAGATACAGATACAGATACAGATACAGATACAGATACAGATACAGATACAGAAATATTCACCCATTTCAAATAGACTTCGTCCCACTGTGTCCCACATAGTCATGATTTTGTATGCTGAATCGCTCTGTAGACCTATGAATCATTTGCCAACTGCTTTGCTTTGAGCGGTCTGATATTGTTTTTGACTTAAATTTTGGGCAATCGAGTGGCAGTCACAGTCACAGTCACAGTCACAGTTTCAGTCACAGTCGCAGATGAATGCAATAGAACAGAATTACAACTTTCAAAACCTGTGCGAGTGGGTGTGAATAGGTGCATTTGATGGCTGGGACAATCGCTGGGTGAATGCAGCTTAGAAATGCGCAGTGGAGACTCTCACAAGCCGAGTGAAAGATACAAATGTATCTTATGGATGCGCTAGCCAGGCAGCTAGTTACGCGGCTTACTTCAAGGGCAAGCCGTGCCGTGGAATGCGGCAGGAATGAAGGCTCAAATCTGCAGACGGGAAGGAGGCGGTCAACGCAAGAGGTGGTGTGCAGGGAGTAGGAAGCGGGAGAGGCGGGAGGAGGCGGCCTGACCAGGCGACAGGCAGTTATAGTTATGCAAATATGCTAGGAGATAACGGTGCGCGTTCCATGGCCAAGCAAGGCGAGCAAGGCCAGCTCAGCTCAGCAGTTGGCAGCGATCGGAAAGGGCACACACACACACACACACACACATTAGGCATTTGCCTTCGCTTTTGTGCACAGCTCATTTCGTAGCCGCATAGATTGAAGGCCAGAGAGCCAATGCAAAGATAAAGCTTCAGCCACAACGATTGTGCCTTGGCCCGTCTCCTGCCTTCCGCCCTCTCCTGCTTCCTCTCTGCCTCTCTCTCTCCCTCTCTCTCTCTCTTGCTCTCGACTGACAACTGTCGGCTCTTTGGCCATGGTCAAAACTGCTGATGGCATCATGCTGTTAGCACAGCAGCAGCTGCTTTAACATTGCCTTAGGGCAAATTCAAAAGAAAAGAAAAAAAATCTATACATATATGTATAAATATATATAAAAGATATATGTGTGAGTATTTGTATGCATATGTGTGTGTGTGCTCATATTGAAAAAGCGTATTGCACTACGCTTTCGACTTTGTATCTGAATTTGTTTTTCCGCTCAACTTCTTGTGTCACTATCGAACTTCGACTCTAATCAAACAGCAGGCGCTTGCATTCAATGCAGCTCCACTCCGACTGCTCAGAGTGCACAAAGCCGTTCACTTGCTGTCTGTGTATGTGTGTGTGTGTGGCAGGTAACATTGTGGCATGAATATTTCTTTGAAGCAAATGGGAATCAACTTGTAAGCTCTTCACATGCAAATATTTGCATATATATGTATATATATATATATATATATATATATATATATATAAATATTTTTGTTTTGTTTTTGTTTTTGTCTTTATACATACATAAATCTATTTTAATATAAATGATTTGAGTTCTCATAACCTAAGTTATTTTCCATATCACATTTCACATTTCTATTTCACAAATTTTCACTACAGATATTGCAAAATTTGCCAGAGACGTGATAACTTTTTTAATTAAATATTGTTTGTGACTAGTTTAAGTCAGCTGCTGATATTTGTCTTAATATTAATTGTCTTGAGATTAAGTGAGAGAGAGAGAGAGGGAGAGCGATGGTAGAGAGGAAGAGAAATGAGTTGAGTCTTGGAACTTATCAAAAGCCCAAAGCATTCCATTCGAAAAATTAAAAAAAACTATTTCGGCAGGCAAAGAGTAAACATGCAAGTGCCCATCAGTTGAGTGAATTGCATAGAAGGGCGCTCTATGTGTTTATATATGTATGCTAATAACTTTGATTGAATTTTATGTATTTACATATATATCATATATTCATTTCGTCGTTGCCCAAACCTTGATCTCTTATGATATTCCATTCCTTTGCCCGTTTTCTCTTCGCTTATGCTCTTGCTCTTTGTCTCATGTTCTCTATCTTTCTCTCTTTCTATATCTATCTCTCTCGCCGTCTCTGTCTATCTTTTTCGCTATGTCTTTCTTTCTTTGTCTCTATCTATTTCTCTGTGTCTTTCTCTCTCTGTCTCTGTTTATTTCTTAGGTTTTCTATCTCCCTCCCTATCTCACTCTATGTCTTCCTCTCTCTATTTCTGTCTATTTCTTAAGTTTTCTATCTCTCTCTCTCTCTATCTCTCTCCCTGTCTCTTCCTATGTCTTTCTCTCGCTGTCTTTCTCTGTCTATCTTTCTCTCTCTGTCTTTATCTCTCTGTGTCTGTCCATTTCTTAGGCTTTCTAGCACCCTCTCTCTCTTTCTCTCTCTCTCTCTCTCTCTATCTCTGCTACCAGATCCCCATGTGCCGAGAGAGTTTTGAATATCGTATGCTAAATGATTTTAGCTTGATTGTGTGTTAATCGTTAAGCTAGCTTCAAGACAAGCGCCTTCCTTATAAGGCACTTGCTGTCGGGGCATGGGATGGAGAGAGGGGGAGCGAGTGCTCCAATATATATATATATATATATATATATATGTGTATATGTATATGTATATGTATATATGTATATCTATATGTATTGTAGCTGTGAGTCAATTTAGTGAATGGCACTAAAACTTCTCGAGTGGAAGCTATGAATAAGACTCAGTAAAAACTAAAAGGCAGGCGCGTAATTGAAACAACAAACTAATGACAAAAGCGGCTGAGTTTTGTTGTGTTCGCAGCAATTGTTGTTGTTGCAGCAACTGTTGCTGCTGTTGGTGTGAACGTGTCTGCAGCACACGAAGCCAGCGAGTCAGTGTTAAAGTTGAGAACGAAATTTGAATTTATAAATACCTTATGCTGTTGCATGCTTGCATATAGAACGTAAATAAGCAAGTACACACACACATACACACACACAAACACACACACACATGCACAAATTTATGTAGACTGGGCGTTGGCTAGTTTGTAGACACATTCACAGATCGTTTAGTCTGTCAGTGCAGCGGAAATGGCAGCGCAAGTGCAGCACCTGATGCGAGTGATGTGTGCCAGAGTCTCAAACTCAACTCCAACTTCAACTTCAACTTCAACTTCAAACTCAAACTGAAAGGTAAGCATGTGGCAGCAACAGCAGCTAATCAACAGGTAGGTGAGTGACTCGTTCTCAAATGTGGCAAAGATCACAGCCGCTATTACAGCGGCCTCTGCCTCTGAGAAGCGCAGAGAGCGGCAGTTGTAGTTGTTGACTGGCAATTGCTGATTATTATAATGCTAGACAAAATGTGGCTCAAACTAATAATTGAAAAAGGTCTCGCCTATTTTCCTGTACCTATGTATCTTCTAACAACCGCAGATCAAGTTGAGTTCTGCTCGCTTTCCTTTAGCTGTCGCTCTTCTACGAGATTCTCATGAACTCAAGTAATCATTTTGCCCTTTACATGGTAATTTATAAATGATTTAATAAAATATTATATACGTTATATGTTAACACTTTAAGCTTAACTTTAGTCATTGTATTATGTATTTATATATTCATATACTATATAGATTTAGTGTCAGTGTTATTGTCGTGCTCTCTCTCTCTCTCTCTCCCACTGTTTGTTTCTCTACTTTCCGTGTGTCTACTTTAGCTGCTTCATTGCTTTTCAGTCTAACCATCTCATCCCTTTCTTACTGAATTTTCTGTTTCTCTCTTTTCACTGTCCCTCTTGCCTTACCTTCTCTCCGCCTATCTCTCTTTTGCTTTCCGTCCATATCTCTATGTCTTTTCCTTTCTCAATTCTACTTTACTCACCAGTTATTTTTATATAACTTCTATTCCCTTTCCCTTTTACTCTCTCTCTCCTTTCTCTTCATTCTGTTTCTATCTCTCTGACTCCCTCGCTCTCTTTATCCTCCCTGCCACTCTCCATTCTCTACTTATCCACTGTTCCTCTGTCTTTCGTACTTGTACTCTGTATCTCTCTTTTCTTATTCCTCTGTTTCTTTTGCATTCTCTCAGTATCCTCTCTCCTCTGTCTGTCTAGTTATCTCCCTCCGTTTCTCTCTCCATCCATCCTCTCCGTCACTCTCTCCTTCAAAGCGTGTTCTCTCTGATCTACCATTCTCTCTGTATCACAATCTCCTCTGTCTTTCTCCTATTACCTCTCTGTCCCTCTCTCTCTCTCTCGCTCTCTCTTCATATTTCATTCTTGCTTCTTTTCTCTCTCCCTCCCTCTTCCCCACACTGTCTTCCTCCATATCTTAGGGCATATATTCTTTTCACTTTTAATCGACTCATAGCTATAGATCGCATATGCGTGGGAATCGAAAGGCCTCCTCCATCCATTGGGCTTAACTAGATATTGTTGTTGTTGCATTGCAAAGCGTCTGTCGCCTGGATTGAACTGCCAATCGCTGGCTGATTATGCCAATTGCCTGAGCGCCGCTTAATTGCAGCCAAATGCGGCAGTTGCTGTTGCACCTCCGCCGCCTCCTCCCCGTGGCAGGTCCATAAGTTGGGTGCCCATAGTTGGGTATCGCAGTTGCAGTTGCAGTTGCATTCGCTGTTGCAGTTGCAGTTGCTGTTGCAGTTGTCTAAATTTGACAGTTGTATGAGATTTATGACGCCGCACACTCGATCATATTTGACTTAATTGACAGCGGCAGCCACGACAAACTGCCACCAGAGACACGCCGACTCATTGCTAGAGCCGGCGAGCCGAGCTGGAGGCGTTTGCCACGGCGTCTGGCGGTGGGCACGGCCAGCAACAGAACAGAAAACAAAAGCCCCGAAACAGGGCTCGCTGTGCGGGCTGTGTGGGCTGTGTGGGCTGTGTGGGCCCAGGGCGTACGCCCACTGCAGCAGCTTCAGCTCCTGCTCCGACTCTGACTACAGCTGCAGCTGGCATATGGTCCATACATATGTATATCCATATATACGCAGCCCATGGGCATCCTAGTCCTGCAAATGTAAGCGATATCTTTATATCCATTTTGATTTTCATTCGTTTTTCATTTGACTTCATGCATTTTACAACTCTTTCGCTTGGCTTTGCCTTGCAGCCAACTTGTTCCGGCAGCAGCCCGACTGCTAAGCATTTGCACCTCCTGCTGAAGGGCTTCACAGTCCATTGAGTAGCACTAATTCTCGCCGCGTTTCAGCTACAGATTTTGGCAATCAAATGACTCATTTGAGTCTGCTCAAATCTATTTGGAATCAATTGGAAATTCGATTAGAAAAAAAGATTAAAAAAAAAATAGATAAAAATAATTTTTTTAAATTAATATATATAAATTTCTCTTTCTCTCTCTGCCTATCACTGATTACTGATTATTTTATTCTATTACTATGTTATAATTGTCGATCCTTCTCACTTACTCTCTTTCACTCGCACTTTCGCTGTCTATCTCTCTTTCTCTGTCTCATTTTCTGTCTCTGTCTCTCGGTGATTTTATCCATCCTTCGCTAACTCGCTCTGATTATGTCAGTCCCACTGTCCCTTTGTCTCTCTCTCCCTTACTCTCCCTCTCTCTTCCTCTCGTTCTCTCTCTCTCTCTCTCTCGGTGATTTTATCCCTCCCTCGCTTACCCCCCCCCCCTGATTTTTTCCTCCCACTCTGGCATTCTATGATTCTCTTCTACATGA
The DNA here is from genome assembly GCA_037075325.1 of Drosophila mayaguana. NCBI lineage: Eukaryota > Metazoa > Arthropoda > Insecta > Diptera > Drosophilidae > Drosophila > Drosophila mayaguana. Next base: position 2,281,445 of record JBAMCG010000077.1, read on the forward strand.
ATTATTTGTTATCCCTGACTCCCTTTTCTCTCAGTGTCGCCCTTTCTCTCTCTCTCTCTCTCATTCCCCTCTCTCTCTATCCATCTCTATCCTTCTGTCTCTCTTTGCCTATCCCGGCTTTCTCACTCTTTCCTTCTCAGTTTTTTTCTCTCACTTTCTTTAAGTCTCGCTCAAGTCCTCACTTCAGCCCAAATATTTCTTGCACTACATATATTATGAATCATTATATATATATATTTATATCTGTGTTTTGCGCAAATGCTTGCCTAGTCTATCGAATTTCGCTATCTATCAGATATGAGAGACTTTCTTGCCAAATGGCTTGCAGTTATATGCATATAATATTATATATATAACAGATTAGGATGAGCGACTAACTAAGAAGGCGGCGGCCTGCCTAACTGGCCAAGTTTCTCAACGCTCAATTACCCAGCAGCAGCAGTTCTTCTATCTCTCGTTGCACAGCGCCTTCTCTCTCGCTCCCTCACTCTCTCTCTCTCTCTCTCTCTCTCTCTCTCTCTTTCTCTCATCTGTATATATGTATATAGAATCGCATTAGCCGTTGTGTTTGATGCGATTCTGTTGCGTCTCTTGGCTTATGTCGCTCTTGTTGCCACTGTCTGTATGTGGGTGTGTGTGTGTGTGTGTGCTGTGTGCTGTGTGTGTATGCGTCATTTGAGCAGCATTTATGCGCCACATTCAACATTATCAGCATTTATTTTTCTTGGTTTTTATTTCGCTATTTTCCAGCGTAATTTCATAGCCGCAGCCAGAGTCGAGTCGAGCAGGAGTGGGAGTCCAAGTAGGAATCAGAGACGCTGTTGGCGTCCACGTTTGGAGTCGTGGAGTTGGAGTGAGGCAAGTGTTGCTCTTGTTGTTGTTGTTGTTGGTGCTGCCGCCGTCACTGCTGATAACAATGTTGATGATGAAAGCCATTGATGTGAGCTGTGAGCTGTGATGACGACGCTGTTGCTGATGTCGCACTCGCCGCACTCTCTCCCTCTCCCCCCCCCTCCCTTCCTCCCTCCACTGCCTCCCTTCCTCCCTTTCGCTTCACACACACTCACACACATATGAACAGCTTCATATAAAACATATAAAGTTGCGCTTTATCAACAATGTGTCCAATTTATGGGACGCTGCCTGCCGTGGCTCTCGGCTACGGTTCGGGCTTTAGCCGGGCGCATTCTGCTCTTCTGCTTCCTCTTCTCTTCTTTTTTATTATTATTATTGCTTGCCGCGGACGCACTTAGGCAAAGTGCAGTCAACCCGCTCGCCACCCGAACCACGCTTCAGCACCGCCTCCTGCGCCTCCTCTGCCTCTCTCTTCTCTCTCTCTTCACGGCATAGCTCATCATCAGCTCCTCAGGGCCGCTTCATTTGTCACGTGCACCGCACGACCCAAAAAGATAACAACAATGATTCGATCGTAATTGATTTCAATGCCCAAACGCCGCGACAAGCACTTAACACCTTTTCGCCGACGAGCGAGAGTGCGAGTGCGCCACTTGCAAGCGTAATTATGAACCACAACTGCTGATACCACAGCACTGAATCAGTGACTATATAAAGGCATGCCTCTCTCTCTTACTCTCTCTCTCTCTCTCTCTCTCTCTCATCATATATATATTTGTATATACATAGTACAGGTGTGGAAAAAAGTAAACAGCCTGGGAGTTGTTCCCTAATGAAAACACATCGAGAACTTAATGGAAAATATCAAATAGTTATTCATGCAGCGCGAAAACTATGTGAAAAAAGAGCTCAGCGTACTTAACAAAAGTTTTTGCAATTAGGGTTTTTTTTAGGAATTTCTATAAAGGAAAAATACGCTCCTTAAATATTACTCAATCGTATGTACTATATATGTAGGTATTTATATTATATATTGTATTATTATTTAATTATTACTAATTAATCAATTGATTTAGTATTTTTGGGACAATTAAAGGATGTATTGTAAAGACAGGAAACGTAACGCCCCGACATATATATCAAGCGGAATGTTTAATACAAATTTTTATTTATTCTATTTATTTTCATATTTGTATTATTAGAAAAACTTTAAAATTTATTCTATTTCCTTTTTACGACATGAAAGTCACGTACCAAAAATATATAGAGTAAACAAAATATATATATGTATATACGAAATATGTTAATAAAGTCAAGCCAAAGACCTTAGTTGCCAGATCACAATTTTTATTAAGTTAGTCTTAATTTAATACCAGCTCTAATCTCTATTAAATCATTTTTAAAATATTTAAAAACTATTGCACACTTTGATTAAATTCGTTTAATCATGTTTATATCCATTGAACACGTTGAAGATGGAAAATCGGGGTATATAGCTTGGTTAAGATATATGTGATGGACAGCAGGAGGCGTGGCAGACTCCAGATCAGGATCTGGGCGACGAGCTGAATATAGCTCTGTCCGTCCTGTGCGTCCGTGTGTCCTTTTGTCCCCCTATTCGTCTGTCTGTCTCTGCGTCCGTCTGTCCGTCTATCTATCTCTTACTCCGTCCTTTTGTCCGTTCGTCCATCCGTCCGTTCGTCCATCCGTCCGTTCGTCCGTCTGTCCATCCGACCGTCCATCCGTCCGTTCGTCCGTCTGTCCATCCGTCTGTCCGTCCGTCCGTTTGTACGTCACTTCGTCCGTCTGTCCGTCCACCTGTCTCTCCGTCCGTCTGTCTGTCCGTCCGTCTTTCTGCCCGTCCGTTCGGTATATATCTACCATGTATACTTCTATTAAACACTATTTTCACATACGAGGCTCGCTCAAAAAGTACAGCGGATTTAGACTTTTAATTCCAGCGCATTACGTTCGCACTCATGTCCCTGACCTATGGCCAGAAGTTCATCCTTATGAAATGTACAATTTAAATCTGGAAATTCTTTTGCTTGGACGTGTTTTCACTATTTTTCCACATCTAAAAAATGAAAATATTTTGTATAAAATTATTGATCCAACAGGAACCACAAGAAATGCCACAGTCAGCATATTCCCCGTATTTTTGACATATTCGCAATATTTCGCTCAAGTCTAATAAGCATTCACTTTTCATTATCAGCTTACAAAAATCCCACAAAAACACATCATTTTTTATGACAATACAAAACCAAGCAGAGCTCAAATACATACGTAAAAACTGTACCTCTACAAAAGCGATTATTTATCTTCAGTCATTGTCGGTTATTTGATTTTTTTGTTTTTCATTTAAGCCTAACAGCATGGTACATTAAGTTCCCCAACAGAAATAAAAAATAAATAACAAAATAACAAAATACAAAATACAAAAATATTCAACAACATATTTATCATTTGTTTCACTTGTGTTTATTGCGGATAATTCATATTTGTTATTTAGCTCAATGAGCGCCGGCCAAGCGCGTTGGGCTTTAATCCCTTTATTTTTGGCTTTTATTTAATTGGCAAATTTAAAAAACACACACAAGCACGCATTTGTGTTCGTTTTTATGAATATTTGCAGAAATTCCTTTGGCAGCTGCAGTTTTTCCATACCCTGTGCACAAAATGCGCTTCGCCTCTGCTGTAAAAAAAGAAAAATAATTAAACAAAAAATTGCAATTAATTGATTTCTTTTATTGGCTTATATAAAACACCTATTTCGCAGTCGAATTTATGCAGCAATTGTATTGTTATAAAATGAAAGGAATTCAAAGGGTATTACTTAATAATTGTTATAAATTGTTGTGCAGCGTCGAGAGCCGAGTCAAAGTTTATTTTATGGAGTATATGTATATTATATGCGATACTTATTATGAGTCCTCCTATGGCATTTATAAATGACATTGGAATAAATAATTTATCCTGGCACAGAAAATATATATTTAGCGTACTTAAGTATATTTAACCCATTTTCCTAAACAGACGCATCAAGAGTCATAGTTTATTTAAATCTATCCCCATATACATATATATAGATCTACAGTTTGACTACTCTCTCTACAGCTCTACGTATAGATCTCTTTATAGGCATATAGCTCTATAGCCCTACAGCTATAGATCTATAGCACTATAACTCTATAGCTCTATAGCTCCATAGTTCTATATCTCTATAGCTCTATGTTCTATAGCTCTACAGCTCTATAGCTCTATAGCTCTATAGCTCTATAGCTCCATAGTTCTATATCTCTATAGCTCTATAGTTCTATAGCTCTACAGCTGTATAGCTCTATAGCTCTGTAGCTCTATAGCTCTATAGCTCTATAGCTCTATAGCTCTATAGCTGTATATCTCCATAATTCTATATCTTTATAGCTCCATAGTTCTATAGCTCTATAGCTCTATATCTCCATAATTCTATATCTCTATAGCTCCATAGTTCTATAGCTCTATAGCTCTATAGCTCTATAGCTCTGTTGACAGCTCTATAGCTATGTATATAACTCGAAATTCCTCTCTAAAGACAGCTCTGTTATTTCTATTTCTATATTTTCATATACAAAAATTGTACTAATTTTTTACATAAAACTAATTTGTGATTTCTTCAATTTGCTTTATTAATTAATATTTATTTATATTATTATATTACATGTATTATTGTTATTATTATTATAATTATTATTATATTTTATATGTACTATATTTATTTTCGCTCTACAAAGCAAATGCAAAGGGTATTCAATAGTCGTGCATATTAGAATACATTTTTAAATCATTTTTTGTCTATATATATTTATATATATATATATTTTACAGTTATTATTTGCTGTTGTAAGTCTTCTTTTTTTTTGCCATAGACGTGAGCCAAACCGCTCTCCGCCAACCCGCCCATAACTGCCTCCCCTCCCCTTCTCCCCATCGCATTCCATATTGACGATTTTTTTTGCGCCCGCTGTGCTGCTTCCTTCTGGTTTCGGCTGCAGGCGTTTTGCCAGTTGATAGATTGCAGCTGTTCTTCACTCTCTCTCTCTCCTCCTCTCCCCTCTCCCCCTTCTCTCTCTCTCTCTCACTCTCTCTCTCTCACTCTTTCGCTGAGAGCAATGCAAGTGCTACGCATGCAAAAACATTCAACGAACTGCTTGTTGTTATTATATACAAACACACAACTGCATACATATATAGATATATATACGTATGTATGTGTGTGTGTGTGTGTGTGTGTGTGTGTGTGTTTTAATGGCTATTAAAACATCTCCAAAAGTCCAACTCCAAGACGCCATTCAGTGCAACGCAATGCGTTTTTCCCAAGCCAAATTGCATTTGTCGCTCCCGCTCGCCGCATTTACAGTTTTTGGGCTAATTTATTATTGGGATTCGGCTGGATTTCTTGGGGCGTGACAAGAGGGCAACACAGAGAGCGAGAGAGAGCGAGAGCGAGAGCGAGAGAGAGAGGGGGTGTCAGTTTAAGAGCGCGCGCTACTTGTTCTCCACGCTATATTGCAGGCGGGCTCATCTGTCAAACGAGCTGTCAAATTATTAAGCGCTGCCAGACATGTGAAATATGTTTGGTAAGGAGCCGGGCTTAGCCGCAAACAGAGCGACAGAGTGAGAGCGAGAGAGAGAGAGAGAGTGTGTGCATGTGTGTGTGTGTGTGTGAGCGAGAGGCAGACATAACTGCAAGCTCTTAAGATTGATCACCATTAGCTTCTTTGTTGTTGGTTTTGCCCCTCGCAAAGCGTTGCACTCGATTTTTTTTTTTGGCTGCACTTCACTTTTTCAGGGGCAGCACAGCAATTCGTCACTTTCTGAGAGGGTGTGCGTGTGTGTGCTCGTGGTGTTTGCCATTTGCTTGGACTACCACTTGACCAAGCTGCCGGCTTGCCACGCATCGAACGCTTCGTGTAATTCATCAGCCACGCATTCTCATTGTTTAGTTTTTCACGTTCTTGAATTTCTCTGATCGCTGACGCATGACACCCTCCACCTCCGCAGCCCCCCACCGCCCGCGGCATGCACCGCTCAGCCCTTGGCTGCGGATGCCACTGCGGATGTGAGCGCGAAACACGCATCCGAGGCGATTTGCTTAATTGGTCTTTAACCAGAGTCTTTCTCTGGCCCCCAGCACGGCCGACCACAAGACTTTGCATGCACTCAACCAGGCAGATGCAGGCCGCCGCCGCGAGATCAAGCGCGACTCCAGCTCTGCAGCCAGGCGAAGAGCAAAGACTTTGCTGCCAGTTGAGCATTCCCTATGAGTCTTTCCCAGTCCTTCTGACTCTCGCTGTGCGTCTCTCTCTCTCTCTCTCACACTCTCTTTCTGTCTCTGTTTCTTTCATTTTTTCTCTAGCTCTCTCTCAGTCACGTTCACTTTCTTTTTCTCTATAAATCATATTCTCACTCTCTCTCTCTCTCTCTCTCTCTCTCTGAAAATCATTCTGCCGCTTGCTCAATTTGTCTCTTTCTCTCTCTCTCTCTCTCCCTCTCTTTCTATAATAAGCTTGGCGACTCTGTGTATTTCTCTCTATCTCTCTCACTTTCTTACGTTTGCCATTTCTCTCGCTCTATCTCTCTCTCCCTCCCACCCTTACTAGTCTCTATCTCTCCCTCTCTTATGTCTCTCTCTCTCTCGCTTGTTGATTTTGTGTATTTCTCTGTATGTTTCTTTCTTTATTCCCTTCTTCCGTTAGCTCTCTCTCTCTCTCTGTTACCCTAAATTCACTCTCTTTCTATGATATTCTCAATCTCGCTCTACCTCTCTTTCCATCATGCTCTGTCTCTTTATCACATTCACTATTTCTCGCCTACTCTCTCTCCCTCTCTCTCTCTCTCTCTTCTTCCCCCCCCCCTCCCCTTTCCCTCGCTCTCTCCCTTTCATGCGCTTATGACTTATATTAGAGACATCGCTGGAAACTTATTTCTCAGCTCTATTCAAACAGGGCCATTTCTCGAATGAAGAAGAAACCAGACAAAAAATAATAAAATAAAAATAAAACTAAAACCTAATCAGATTTTGGGAAATCACAAACTATTTTTAGCGTTCCCAAAAAACTTTTACACACAAAACCAGCTAAAAGTACGCATTTCGTTTAATTAAAAATAAAGAAGAGAAAAAACGAAAAGCAGCTAGAGTAGACGAGAGACAGGAGAGAGCGAGAGAGAGAGAGAGGGGGGGGGGGGGGGAGAAAGAAAACTTGAACTGGTTGAGGGCGCATCGCATTTGCGTTGTGTCATGCTGGATATAAAATTTCTTTTTGCTGCTTTTACGACCCGCTCTTATCACACTTGCCGCTGTCGTCAATCAAAATGCGGCGGCGACTCGCTTCGAATTGCGTGGGCTTGCCTCTGGCCTCTCGCCTCTCGCTTCTCGTCTCCTGCCTCTGGCCAGTTGGCAGTTGCCACCTCATGCTGCTGCCCCCGTCCAGCTGGGCAACCTTTTCTGGGTTTTTCGCTGGGTGCGTGTGAAGTTTTTAATTTTCAACTTTAATTTAGACAATTCTTCTATTTCGCACGCCGGCGCACAGCGGCGACGAAGCGTGGCGACGCCAACTTCGGCTCGGACACTCCATATACAGAGCACACAGTGAATAACAATAAAAAATTAATGAAAAGACAACAATAAATAGTTGTCGGACACAAAATCCACAAAATGTCAGCGAGAAATCAACAAAGTGTCAGCTGAATGGCCTCTAATGCTCCAGCACCTGCCGCAGGAGTCCAGGGCGTCAGCAGGCTGATCTTCAGTCAAGTGCCTCAGACTTAACACACGCATACACACAGTGAAACTTTTGTATGGATCGGGAATTCGTTCGTCCACATCGGGCCAACTGCCGTGCGTGTTGGCCCAGACGCAATTTGCTGTGGGGCGTGGCTGCAATTTGGCCAAGATGCTCAGGTAGCCGGCAGAAGCTGCACAGCATCCAATTGCAGCTCGAGTTCTTTGCGGCCAGAGGCACGTGGCGTCGGCCAGCACTGCGAGGTCAATGCCTGCTGCGGCCCAGCGCAGCACGTATACAGTTAACTCGGCAAGTGGGAACGGCTTTTGGCCAAGCAAATCACAGACAGCTCAGCCCCACACTCTGCACACGCATTTGATGGCCGAAGTGGGAACACATTTCGGGCCAAGCTGCAGCTGCAGCCAAATGTGAAAAACTATTCGCTTTTAATGGGCTTATCGATCAAGCGACTATTTGAGTCGAAAGCTATTCGACTCTGAAATGAAAGCACTCCAAGTGTTGATGGAGACAGATGAGTGGAGTGGGAACACTTTTAGCCAAGTAAGTTTAAGCTATGCGGGGCTGTGGGAACAGTGTGAAAAGGCTATTCGACTGCAAAGCAACTATTTTGAATGGAAACAGACGGCTAAAGTGGGAACACTTTCAGTCACTTAAATTTGAATTGTGCAAGGCTTACGGTCTACGGCAGTGGGAACAGTTTGCAGAGGCTTGAGTTCCTGTGCAATTTGAGGGGTATTCGGGTTAAAGAACAGCTAAATTTGTGGATTAATATTTTTATAAGTAAAAGAGATATATAAAAGACTCGCAATTGATCAGTTAGGTTCTGCATATATAACTGTATAAATTTACTTCTTACATATAACAGCTGTATTACATATCATATATCATATATACACAACTGTTCTATATAACAAAAAAATTTCTAACAGTATATACAGAAATATGCATATTGTATATATAACAGTATAATAGACTGAACTGCTATGCTAGTATATACAAAAATATTCCTGTTATATATAACACTATAACAGTCTGAACTGCTATGCTCGCCTAAAGGCTTTACTCTTCGCTTCTCATTCAATAGCGTGGGCATATTTTATATTTTATATATATATATATATATACATATGTTGTCACATATTATATATGCTGTTACATTATATTGTCATATGTTAATAAATTAAAATATAAACATACATATATACAAATTCCAGTTGAAATTCTGCTTAAGGAAAATCAATTAAAAACGTTTTAAAAATATATGTAAGAAATTTGGAAAGTACATTAAGTAACGCAAAAACTTGATTTATGTAAGAAGATGTATTCTATATATAAATATATCCATATATATATATGTATCTGTATACATACAAATATCTGGGCAGCATTTTGTGTGCCTCGATCGCACGTCGAAGATACAAATGTAACTTAGAGATGCTCTGTGCGTGAACTGTGCGCCGGAAATCGAAGCTTACCAAAGCCAGCCGCAGCCGCAACGCAATGCAACAACAAATGCAACAACAACAACAATAGCAACAACAGCAACAGCAGCACGCAGCACTCAACATTCAACATTGGAGCGTCGAAAACGAAACCCAAAACTCGTTGCGCATTTTTGTTGTTGGCAACTCGAAGTCTGCTTCATATCAGCATTTTGTTCCATTGGCCTGGCCAACTGCGGCGATTGCCTTAGCTAAGCTGAGCGTTTGGTAACGCGACTAGAAGGAATCAGAAAACAGGTGTAACATGCTGAATACTGAAGTATATACTGAATAATATAGAAATAAGTTAAATATTTTATTACTGTCATATATATGTATATTATTTTGAAATTTATTTATTATTAATATATTTTATAAATATTCAATTGCAGTAATTTAAGACACTTAAAATATTTCATTGTCGTATTTAAATATATGTATTTAAATAAACGCAATTTTATATAATAATTTTTATAATAAATATTAATAAAATATAAACAAAAAAATAAAATAAAATATAAAATATATAAAGTATATCAACTATTTTATATATTTGATATACTTTATATATATATTTTTTTTTATATTTTATAAATATATAATTTTATTGCTAAAACTGAAATTGTGTTTCTTTAAATTTCATATACAACATTTATTATTTCCATTTATATTTTCCCATATATTTTTATGTTTTTATATATGTATACCTATGTATATTTTAGCTATTTATCTATTATTTCAGTTTTTATTTTCCCATATGTTTTTATATACCTATATATATTTATATTCACTCTTGGACATTTTATTTATTTTATTTAGTTAATTTATTTAATTTATTTTTCATTATATTTGGATCACAGTCTTGAACTTCATCACAGAAAATTTTGCCTTAAGTTTGTTCAGTATGTAATTTAAATATATATTTAAATATATATTAGCAATAAAGAATTTCTTTGTTTAATCCTGGCTTCTTCATTATTTCGATCTTTAGCTAGCCTAGAAGCTTTTAGATCATCTATATATTGATGATTTTTCGCCAATATTTTTAGTTGCCGTCTTTTATTGATGATTTAAATAAATGATTCAGTTCAACTATAGATTGAGATGCTATTAAGTAAATACAAATATTACAAATTTTTACACAAATTGTGCATTAAATTTTAATACCAAAAATGTGCTTAATTGTATTAAATGCAGGTGTTAAAATACTTTTAAAAATCATTTTTAATTTAAAAATGAAAAAATGTAATTGAGGGTCTTACGAAATGCTACTACTTAATGTTTATAATATCGACATAATCTATATCTATATATACACTGTGTACAAAATATAAAGAGTATTCACAATTCGTTGCCCTTTTTAGCATTTGTTTAACCAGTCCGTTGCAGTTGTTGGGCTGTCAGACTCGCAGAGACCGTCTGACTGGCTTCCTGGATCTGCGTTGGCATGAGTTCTCTCTCTCTCTCTCTCTCTCTCTCACTGTCTCTCTCCGGGCCGGGTCGAGCCGTGGCTGTTGCTATCTGCCTGTAGATTTATTGTGTGAATTGGCATTGACAAAGTGCATTTATTGGCGCTCGTTGCTTTTTATAATGTGTTTTGATAACAATTCCATTAAAGTGAAGAAGTTTATAATAATTTGAACAGTCAAGCCAGCCAGAGCGGAACAGGGGCGAGGAGGACCAGGGGCGAGTGAGGGGAAGCAGTGAGAGCAGTCAGCACAAGTTTGTTTGGCTGTTCAGTTTGCTGTTGCTGCGGCGCATTCGAAATCGACAACGGCAACAGCAACAGCAGCAGCAGCAACAGGAGCAGCAGCAACAGCAGCAACAAACTGCATTGATTTTTGCGTTTTAATTGATTGTTGTCAGTCAATCACATTGTTAATGCACATGCCCAGAATACTACAACTTTCTGTATCTGTAACAGTGTGTGTGCGTGTGTGTGTGTGTGTGTGTGTGTGTGTGTGTTGCTTTATTGCATTCAATTTGCTGTTGTTTGTCAATTAGTTGCTGCCTCTTGGTGTTCCTATGTGTGGGCGGCTGCTGTTGTTGTTGTTGTTGTTGCTGCTGCTGTTGTTGCTGCTGCCGCTTGTTGCTGTGCGTGCCAAGCAAACAGCCAAAGTTTTAATTGGCTGCATTATTTATTGTTTTTCACTTCACCGAACTGCCAGCGGCGACCACAGACCCACATTTTCAAACCGTGCCACAGTCGACAACCTTAACCAGCCAACACCCACCAGCAGTCACGCCCCCGCACCGCCCTTTTTATCAGAGCACTGCGTGCAGTGCTGCAATTTGCTGCACTTCAAAAATTACATTTGATATTTGCTGTGTGTGACGACGAGCCGAGCTGTGTGTAAGCCTTCAAAATCTTGGTCAAATTACAAGCTCATAATTTATATTGCCGCAAACAAGTTTGCCATGGGTAGGGAGCGAGGGGTAGGAGGGGTAGGGGGGTTGGTGGGGTGGAGGATGCCTGCAGTTAACTAGCCGTTAATACAAACATTGTACTACACATTCGATAAACACCTTTTATTTAGGCGATTTAAGAACACCCGGCCAGAGAGCTTGCCAATATTTTGTTATACTTGATATATACCCTGTAATTAGCTTTAAACTGGCCTACTCTTATATTTTTAGTTTTATACTCGGCGAGAGTGCAAGTCTGAACTGCTATAAAATCTTCTCTATTTCCATATCCTCTAATAGTTCCTCCTTGATATAAAAGCTAACATTTTTATACGCATAAGGCAGCCGTTCCGGACAGCAACTGTTAGATTTGAAATATAAGTAATAGACCTTCGTATATAATAGTTTATACATATACAGAGCTCTCCATATTCGAGTCACCCATCTGGCAGCCCTAAACCTTTTTCCAGAGACGTGCACTATACGCCGTAGTGGCTCAAGGCGGCCATTTGAGAGATATCATATTCAAAGAGTAATGTCAACAAGTCCACTTGAACCAAATAATATGATTATTATCGACAACATCATTAAAATTGTATAAAATGGGTCCTTCGAATATGAGCAGCCTTGTAGGATTGTCAGATGTATATGACCCTGTATGTATATACGAAATCTTGTAAGTACAATAAGCATGCTAGAAAAAAATTATAGAACACAAGCTCATGCCAAGCTCAATTCAACATGAAAAGAGAGCATGAAGGCTGCGCTTTGCTGCTGATGCCTAGTATACAATGAGCAATCGATAGCATATTATGTATCGATAACTTATCTTAAGCCCCTTTCGGCCATTTCAAGCAACCTTATTCTGTCAAGTCCAGGGTATCCATTGCTGCCCAGTATTGTGCTTATATATACAAACAAACAGAAAATCAACAAAAACAAAACCAACAAAAAATCGTTTTATCCCACATATATAAATAAACGCTTTATAACTGCCATAAATTGTCGCAAATTGTCATATTAATTTGTTTATTGGCTCGGCTCTTACGAAGTAGAAGCTTCAGTAGCCAATGTGACGATAATTTATGCACTCATATCTACATACTTGGATTTATGTCTCTGGCACTGTATTTCATCAAGTGACTGACTCAGCATTTGCACACAGTTCAAAGAGCTCTCATGTCATGTATGCATATTTATATATGCATACATACATACATATATGCACATTTGTATATTAAAATCAACTAAATGAAACATAATATAAGCCTTTAGGTAGGTATTAGGTATAAGGCCTACTTGTTCAGAGGGTTCTCCATATTCGAGTAACCCATCTGGCAACCCTACAATAACCCATGTTTTTTTTAATCAAGGTAAAATACAATTTTGCTGATGTTGTCGATAATAATCATATTATTTGGTTCAAGTAGACTTGTTGACATTACTCTTTGAATATGATATCTCTCAAATGGCCGCCTTGAGCCACTACGGCGTATAGTGCACGTCTCTGGTAAAAGGTTGCCGGATGGGTCACTCGAATATGGATAGCCCTATACTTATTCACTTATTATACAATTAGTTAATTAACTAATTAGTATTAACAACATTTCTCAGCAATTTTTCTTTGGCTGCTCTCTTCTCTCTTTCTCTCTCTCTCTCTCTCTTGATTTTTTGCTCTTCTGCTTGGCTTAAGCGTTTGATACTTGGCTTGTTTTTAGGCTCTCTTCTAAAACTTGCATTCTGTTGCTTTAAGTGATAGGATCTGACTCAATATAATTCTTATATAGTTTTTTACCTTAGGCTTTCCATGCAGCAACTGAACTTTATTAGGCACTGTATTAAGAACGATCATAAATTACTCGACATGGTAAATAAAGAGACGTGAATGATGTGGTCTATAATGCCGTGTTTAAGCTCGAAAACACTCATTTAACCCGGCCAAAATGTGCTCTGACTAAAGGTTGTGAATAGTTGAAAGACTCATATACAACACAATACAAATACATATACAATATATATATAAGTATATATATTCTATCTAAATATGCCAATGGATGCTTTCGATATAGCCTTTGTTGTTCTTAAATTTAGTCAATTGCTTGGCTCGAGCAGACAATGGGAATGGAAAAGGAAAACTGTTTGCTTAACGGTATGCTAGTTACACTCACACCCACACACAGAGTATATACATATATGTGTATATATTTGCATTGCCATTAACCTATCCAGAGAGAGAAAGAGAGAGATAGCACCGTATGCAGCTGTTGCCTTTAACTATTTGTTGAGCTTAAGGACAATTCGAATTCGGATGCCAGCAACCAAGGGTAGCTGCCATCCAAAGGGAGTGTGTGTATGTGTGTGTGTGTGTGTGTGTGTGTGTATGAGTATGTGTACTTTTATTATTTCAACTCTTTTGCATGGGCCCCAGCTTGGCACTGGGTGCTGCCCCTTGTCTGCCTCCTTCCATTTAGCTCAGATGAAGATTAATTATAGGAAAATTCGTAACATTTTTCATGCTTAATCTTGGCGCTCATCAACGCAACAACTCCAACTCCAACTCCAACAGCCACCCCAACCCCAACCCCATGCCCAAGCCCAATGCCGTTTGTCGACTCGCTACGCACGTGGAGCAAAACTAACTTATTAATAATAATAATTGTTTCATGTGCGTTTGGCCTGGCCAACAACTGCTCGTCTATTTGCTGGCCCGGGACATGTGTCACAGTTGCCGCCCCGGTGCGCACCGCCCCGCCCCTCCACATCCACATCCACTCCACGCAGCGGGGCTTAAATGTGTGTATTTGAAAAATGATTTTTAGCAGCTTAGCCCAGAGAACTGCACTGCAATCCATATGGCTGGGAAAAACCCGACTTCAAAATGCCAACCCCCCAAAAAATAAAAACGAAAACAACAACAACAACAAAACTAAGCAGAAGAGAAACACAAAATAGTTAACGCCGCTGGAGACCCTTGCCATTTGACCAGGCTAAAATAGTGCATATGCTCTATAGGCAATAAAGTTGATGGACTACCTAAGGGGAGATATATGTATGTATATTAAACAGAATAAAGTCTTTTAGGCGAGATCAGTGAGTCAAGTATTCTATATAGTTGAGCATTAAAATTCCAGTTCTCTTACACTCTCTTCTCTGACATCACTCCTTGAATATGATATCTCTGAAATGGCCGCCTTGAACCTCTACTGCGTATAGTGCACGTCTCTGGAAAAAGGTATAGGGCTGCCAGATGAGTCACTCGAATAAGGAGGAGGAAAAATCGTATAATCTTAAAGGACAAGTCTCGATATACTTGCTTAAGAAGCCTAATCTAATTAAAATATGAATCACATATATATGTACATATACATTATATATAATATTATTGAAAGAGCATTCCTAATTCGTACAGCAAATTTTTTTCCATGTACAAATGCTCAACTGGCCGACTGCTCGGCCGTCCACCCGTCCATCCATCCATTCATCCATCCGTCCGTTCGTCCGTCCTTCTGTTACTGTTGTTGTTTAACGACTCTCCGCAACTGCTACCTGTTCGGCAATTGGAATGGAATAGAATGGAATGGAATGGCAATGGAATGATGGTGTGCGGGTCGCCTAAGTGGACTGCTGGTTGACCAGAGCCGCCGGAGACATTAATTTTATTGTTTAGACTGCGCGCGCGAGATCGAAATCTCGAGTCTTGAGTGTGTTCTGTGTGGCGCGCGGTTATTGATAGTTTTAAATTAGGGTCAACAATGCGCTGGAGCAGCCAGGTTCAACAGTTGCCCCGTTGCCCAGTTGCACAGGTTGCTCAGCTCTTGGCATGCTCCAGGTAGCAATTTCTTTTAATTACAAGCTCGGCTTTAAGCAGTCGTCGCCGCTGCAGGTGTTGCTAGGCAGTTAGCAGGCGCAACTAATGTCTAGATAATGGCTTCTACTGGCCCCGCCGACCCCTGCGACCCCTGCGACCCCTGCGACCTCTGCGACCTCTGCGACCAGCGACCCCCCAGCTGACTGGCCTGACACACGACCAAATCCCAGAGAACCTCATCCAGAAGCAATTGGGTTTACGGTGGCAATTTGTAAGTATGAGCCACAAAATTAAATTTTAAGCGTTTTCTCAGTTGGTGGCGGAAGCTACCAAAGAGAAAGAGAGAGAGGGAGAGAGCGAGACAGTTGCACACATGCATCTTGTTGCTTTAATAGATTATGAAATAAAACAAAGTGTCCATCAGGTGAACTTATGTCTTACAACATGTTTGATAATAAAAAATGTATGTGAGGGGCAAGAGAAGACGGCGCCAGCCTCATCAGGTTGCCTAGGCGAGCTGATCTAACTCTGTAGCTCTCTCTGTGTGCCTCTGTTTATACGTCTATATATATGAAACCTATTACAGTGACAGATTTGAAACTTTAGACCTGCTTCTACGTAAATAAAATCTTAAAATCTGAAATTAAATGTTACCTTTACCAATTCCATGAAAATCATTATAAAGCTAGCCAGTAAACTGAGTGCATTGAAAACGTTTTCACAGCTAGAATTACGATATTCGGTAAATAGATTCTCCTATGGCAAATTTGCTTCCTATCCTATGTTCATACATATGTATATTATATACATATCTTATCGACATATGCAGGTCTTCTTAATTTCTTAAAAATCAATCAAAATCGATCTTAAACCATAGTTATATAATGTCGACTATATTGGATACATTCATAGAGCATTTTCATAGCATGCACAACACTTTGAGTCCCATCACAGAACTCTGCTAACTTTCATGAGTATCTGCGAATCAGAAACTTCCAAGTTGAGTCTTGTCTTCTAGTAAGATTGCTTACATTCAAGTCAAGTCACTTATCTAACTATCTTTATCTATTTGTGTATTCATTCGGTTAAAATTAATCTCATGTTCGCATCTTTAAAAGAAAATATCATTTATGTAACTCGTTCAATGTAGTTTAACAGAACTCAAAATATTTCTGTGCAGACTATATATCAAATAATTCAATCTTGCTCATACGAATTTAAAATGCTTCATATAGTAACATGATATCACAATTTGATTTCTTTCAATGTAATAAATTTAGAAAGGCTTAGTTAAATGTTTATAATATTAACCCAATCGGGTGTGCCCGACTAAGGCGTACCCGAACCATCACTAAATGCTGAGCCTCAATATTCTACCCATTTATACATAAGTACATCGACTATTATAATCAGTTGTATCCAGTTTTATGCAAAATAACCCAAGATATATCAAGATGTCGTTCGGATATAGCATAGTGCTATATATAGAGGACTACTTACTATAAAATTACCTTAATCAACAAAATCTTGTAAAATCTTGTATAATTTGTTATTGGTTTTTCTTTTTATTAATCACTTCTTAGGACTAGTTTAGTTTTTCTTCATTTTTTTTCATGTCAGTTTTCGTTATTCTTTTTCTTTTTTCTCATATATGTTCTAGAAAATATGAATTTATTTTTATTTCATTTTTTAATATTTTGCTTTTCTTGATTTGTTTGGTTTTTTCTCTCATTGCTTTTATACAATTTTGGATGTTTGCTGGTATTTTGTTGTTGTTGTTGTTGTAGTTGTTGAAGTTGCTGTTGTTGTTGTTTGTTCGTTAGCTTTGCTATTTCATTGTACAATAGTTGAATATATGTGGGCAATGGGACATGCACAAACCAATATGCCCGCTTGTATATATCAGTGTAATATAGGGTGTGTACAACGCATATTGTATATACTAATTATACATTATACAGATTTCTATATCAGTTGTCTCTGCAATATATATGCATCTTGTGTTCTATACATTGTTTCATTGTGTTGTTTCTTCTTTTATTTTCAGCTCTTCTTATATGCCAAAGTGCATATACGCTTAAGTTATATATGCTTGTATGTGGGCTATATATGCAGGTAGGACATGAACCGTAAAATAACAAAGAGTTGCATACAAAAAATATCATAGGAATACATGTATATCAATATATGTGTATATATGTTTCTAGGTAAGTTCTATATATATATATTTTTTTGTTCATAGTTTTCATTTTTTTTTTGCTTGTTTTCCAATTTTTATATTCGATTCTCTTCTATATATTGCCTGTTGTTCAGATGACAGCTCGAGCCTTGAAATTATTGTTACGTCATATTTGTAGATCCATGATCTATGCCTACGCAGCTATGTGCTATGGGTAGGGAGGCAGCGAAGGGAAGGGGTATACATGTGTCTCTCTCTATATGGGTGTATGTGTGTGTGTTTAGTAAGTAACTTGATACTCACTAAATGTACGTACGATCGTATCGTATATATATATATATATATGCATATACATATAACTAAATTTCACGATTATACAATTTGTTCTCAACAGCTTTTTAAATATCAGAAGACCAAGTTACCAGTAAGTCGTTAGTTTTTTTTTTAATCTTTATAAATATATTAGAACAACGCTTGTGTGTGTAGTTGTAGGTGTGTGTGTGTGTGTGTGTGTATTGCACCCATATCGTATATTGCATTTATATGGAACTGTGGCAAAATCTTCAAAGTGCCAAAGGCCAAACAACTTTTATTCAGATTCGTTTTATATATATGATATATATATATATGTATATAATCACATACATCGTCTGTGTGTATGTGTGGGTGTTTGTAATTTGGTTTTTATAAATCTTAGCAATACAACAATTCATTAATTTCAGCCAATCATCAGCATACCGTTTGTCTTAGCCTAGGCATAGTACATATACAGATATACTATGTGTGTGTGTGTGTATATATATATACATATATATATCTTTGGTTGTGTTGGGTTTTTTGTTAAGTTTTGAATTTGTTGTTATAGTTTTAGTAGGGGTAAAGATTTTTGCGTTTCAGCTCCATATCAAGATCGGCCAGCTGCTGCAGAAAGCCATCATTTGGTCGTATTTCACGGCGCATGCGCACCGTACGTATCGCGTCTACGGCGGACATCTTGCGGCAGATCATCAGATAGGCCAGCACACAGGTGGCCGAACGGGACATGCCCACCAGGCAGTGCACCAGGATCTTGCCTAAAGACAGACAGAGAGAGAGAGAGAGAAAAGTTTTAGGAAATTTGCATAGAGTGCTTGCGCTTAGTTCCGCTACTCACCGCCGCTGCTGATGGCGCTATCTATGAATTTGGCTGCCACATAGAAGTAACGGGATATATCTGTCGTTGGCGCATCGATCATGGGGAAGCCCATATATCTAAAAAAGCAATCCTTATGTTGACGTCTGGACACACAACAACAACAACAACAACAACAACGACAATGGAGCACACAGAGTGAAGGATGAAAGATGCGTGTGTGTGCGTGTGTGTGTGTATGTATGAACAGTGATGTATACATATATACAGAGAGAGTGTGCAGTGGAATAAATAAAAAGAGAAAAAGAAAATTTCGATTTTTGATTGATTTTAAGTGATTAACCAAAAAAAATGCCAAAATCAATAATTAGCAAAGAGAAATTAATAAACTACTATGGCATGGCATGTTATGCGCCTCTACACTGAATTCTGATTATGATCTCACCTGACGCTGGGCATATCCCGATAGTAACTGTGTCCAGTGTCCACCTGGCCATAGCGACAGCCCTCCGCGGCATTCAGCACGTGTGTGATGCCCGCCAAGCGCAAATAGGTTTTGTTCTTGGCCGCCGCGCTAAGGAGCAGGAGAAAGAGTATTAACAGAGCTCACAGAAAGGGGAGAGAGAGGGGCAGATTGAGAGAGAGACTCACGCATCGCCTATGTAAATGCCCGGATAGACCTCATCACAGTCAACATCGTGTATGGCACACTCCGCACGCCTCAGGCCCGGTAGTGTCCGGCAGGGCGCCATCGAGTAGTGCAGGACGCGCTGCAGCTGCCGTCCCGTCGTCTGCTCCGAGGTTTCCAGGCGGCTGGGCGACTGCAAGCAAACACATAGGGATTAAACTCAAATCGGTCAAGCTTGCACTAGTTATCATGCGAAGTTGAATGAGAATAAGCAGAGAATAATCTCAATTGTTAGACTGTGTTAAGGATCAAGCGCAGCTCCCAATTTTACATGAGTTTTATATAAATCTAGATCTGAAAGTTGAAGAGATTCGCCACTAATTTCTTTCCTCATAAAAAAGAAAAACATTCAAAGTATTTGAAAAATATGTAGTTAGTGTTGAAAGCTTACGCCGATATCGACTAAACAACACTATATAAATTATTTAATAAACTCATATATTATTTCTAATATTTAAAAAAAATTATTGTAGCCAAAAACATGTATGAAATATTTTTAGAAATGAAAACTAATTTAACTAGAAATTTATATGAATTAAAAAAAATTTTTTTTAATCAGAAAAACTCTATATATGTTTGCTGATATATAGCTAAACTATATATGCCAAGTACAACCAAACTCAGCATGAACTATATGTTCTCAGTGTATATAGTAGGAATTCGGAGTACAGTTGGCTCAGCATGCAGGCCATGCACATTTGCTCAGCAGATCTGAAGTATGATGAAGTATGATAGGCATAATTTGTGCTCATCTGGAATCTGTAGTTTATTTATTTTGATATGTAAATTTGCGTGTGCTTTGGCAGCGGAGATTATTTATGGGCATCAAGTTCAGGCCGGGCCTTTGGGTCCCTTTGGGCGCCAGAGCAAAAGCTTGGCCAAGCAAATTGATGGCAGAGGCGAAGGTCACGCCTGCTTTGAGCCGCCCTCGTCCTTGGCGCGTTGAGCTCGTTTGTCAATTCCAGGGACAGTCGCCAAAGTCAATGGGAAAAGTGAATGTGAAAGTTGTTTTCTTCTTTTCTTTTCCCCCATACATATTTATATAGATATATTATATTTTTTCCATTTTTTTTTAGTTTAGTTTTGCTTATCGGTTGTCTGCTTTGTCATAACATATTCAAATAAAATCAGCGACAGCAAGGCGCCCAGCGACAGCAGGCGGGGTGGGGCAGCAGGCGGACCAGGAACTGTTAGTGACAGTTAAAGAAGCAAGAGAGAGAGAGAGAGAGAGGGAGAAGAGAATGGGGCACTGCGATTGGGGCTGGTCCACGTTTCGTATGAAAACTTTTACTTTTTGTCGTGGCATTCGACCCTGAGCAGAAGACAGACAGAAGCCGAAAGCAAAAGCGAAAATCATCAGAGCAAAAGTTCTTTCACTTTTCTGCTTGATTTTGATCTATTGTGACTGATCTTTGGCATACACATAAATACATATATACACGGCACGACAACACAAATATATATATATATATATATATATATATATATATATATGTGTGTGATATATACATATTCTTTAATAGATACATTTGCATATGTTTGACGCTTATTTATACACAACATTTGAACATTTTATATGTTCAGCTAGAAGATTTATGGCTAGCACAGCTACAGCTATGAGTCTATGGAATATTTATCTTCAGTTAGATGTGGCCAAGGCCTCTCTCTCTATATATAAATATATACGTATATATGTACTTAAATGTAAACATATATAGAGATATATCGCTTTTTGTTGTTGGCTAAATGTAGTTGCAAGCATCTTAATGGAAATTTTTTAGTTGGCCAAAGCAAGTGTGCTGCACACACAAACACACGCACACGCACATATATGCACATAACGAACGACATTTCACAACACTGGACAGCATGCTTTGCGCTATGGATCGCAGGCAAAAACAAACCTGATAATAGTGCGGACTATATCTATCGCCAATGCTGCTGCTGTATCTGTCGGTGAGTAGCTGCAAAACAATTGATGAAGATCAATAGTAAAAATCAACTAAATCAAAACTAATAAAAATAGTGTTGGAAAACGAATAATAATATAGGTAACATTTACAAAAGAAAAATATTTGTATATCTTAAATAGTGTGGAGAAAATATTTATCCATGATAGTGTTGATAAGCGTAACATAGTTAAGTTAGAATATATGGTACTCTAAAATCTATATATAGTAAATCTTTATATAGTATTATGAATATGCATTATATGGAAATAAGTTGAGACAGCTAAAAAAACATCTAACTAGTAGTACTGATAGCCTTTGGAATAGATTTTAGTATGTTGTATAGGTAAATGATAAAATTCAAATTTCTTTTTTTTTTTTTTTAGATTGGAAACTGAATGAAATTTATAAACATGAAAATGTTATCGAAAACGAATAGTTATTGGGGCGTTATACTATAAGAGAAAGTTTGGTCATCCTACAACTCATTTATTGTTAATATATTAAAGCTCTTTATATTTATTTTAAAACTCAAATTGTTATATATATATATATATTTTTTTTTTCTAATATGAAACAATTTTTGATTTAGTACAGAGCATAATATAGCATAATAATATAAAAAGTCATAAAAAATATATTATTGTAGTTTCATAAAATGAATAATATAATTTCTATGTAATTTAAAAGCAGTAAATGAAATATTTTTAAGAATCTATTGTATAAAATAATAGTTTTTTTCTTATTTATATATTAGCTCACATTCATATACACATACATTCATATGTGTTTACTTAAACTCACTTCAAACACAGTTTGTAAATTAAAAATTATAAACGGATTTCAAATTAGATTCGGCTATAGAGTTAAAAGACAGCTGAATACTGACAAGCGTAGCTAGATTTAGCAACAAAAAAAAAAAAAAAATACATTAATCTTTATCAATGAGCATTACGAATGCAGCGAAAATTCTATAATTTATAGCTATAATTAGAGGCAAAATAACAAGAAGGCCGCGAAAATAAACAGATATTTCTGAAGTATTCTTCGAACATATTAAATGTGATGAGCATCCATGTACGTAATGCCCGCCCACAGAGTAGTCTAGTAATAGCTAAATTTAAGTCAATTTCGCATAGATCACCTATAATATAGATAGAAAATGTTTCGCTGAGGCCAAATTGCAGGAGCGGGGCGGCTGCTGCTGCCAGGAAGATGAGGGAAAACCAAAGGCATTCCTTGCCTTCAGGTGTGTTGAGAGAGGTGTGCAACGCGTTGGCGTTGGCGTTGGCTTTGCTTTTTGGCCACCGCCGACGCCTTGACCTTGTTACGGTAAACACAAACAACATGATATATAAATACATATATGCATGCATATATACATACAGATATACATATATGTATATGTATGTAATGTCTAAAAATACACAATCGCACAGCACTGTACATTTTCGACACATTCTTTCGAGTGCTTGGAAATATTATCAAAAGTCCGAAAATTGTACTTTTCAAAATGATTTGATTTCTTTGTTCTGCCACAGCATGAGTCATGGGGTGGGGGTGGGGCCGATGCTGGAGCTGAGGCCGTTTGCATGCCAAGGCAATTAGCTGGATTTAGTCAGTATTTAAGAGCCAAATGGAAACCCAATCAACATTGTCTCTCACTCAATCTAATCACGTATATTTAGAATTTCGTTTTCGTATTTTCTGTACATTTTTATTGGCTCAGCGCCGCGAGCCCAGTGTCTATCCAAGGTGTCGTTCGTCTCTTGGCGCTTTTAATAGACACACCTGTGTGTGCATGTGAGTGTGTGTGTGTGGCATAGTTGATTGCTGTCGCAAATTGAGATGCTTGCAACAGCAAGGCGACACGTGCATGGCCACATTGTTGCATCTATTAGTCAGTGGGTCGCCATGCCGCCATATCGATGTGGGTTAGCATTTAACCCAAGTCTGACATCATTCTGACACCGAGCACATCCTGCACACCAGCCAGAAAGTGTGTCAGGTCGGGTCAAGCGTTGACCACTTGCTCAACTGCAGTGCAAACTGTTGCAACGCTCTCTGGAGGCCAAGCAATGTGTGTGCGCCACCTGACAACACCAGACGCCTGGCCTGGCCTGGCCTGGCCCGGCCTCATCAGTCCAAACGAATTTTATGGTAGGGCCAACTACGTGCCAACATCACTGAGTTCATACTGCAAGTTGAGCTAACGAACAGTTCCTTTGGACTATCCTTTCAATAAGCGATTCTGAATCTTAAAACTAATTTGCCAGACTCTTCCTTGAATGGCCTACATCACTCGTATTGCTAGACTGTAGATTGTCGATAGAGGCTTCATAGTTGAGAGAAATGGCAAAGACCATTAATAATGGCAATTGGAAAAGGTAGAGAGAGCGAGAGCGAGAGCGAGAGCGAGAGAGAGAGAAAGATATAACTATCGACTCAGTCTTCGATCTGAGAATTAATCAAACATCGGGTATTTCGAGTCGGATACGAATCAACACCCAATGGATCTACAATTCATAAGTGATTGTACAAGTATATATTTATTTTATATATATATATATATATATTTATATATTATAAAAACTTTTGAAATTGAAATATAAATTAGCTGCCACTCGACATATAGAAGTGAGCTAATTTACCAGCTATCTGTTCCACTTTTAAAAGCAATTTGAATGAATCTTATATATATAAATATATATACAAGTATTTAATTTATATATATGAAACTACTTAACACTTTTGTGGAATTTGTATATACGTAAGTATAAATGGTTCGTTTCATTTACTGTTGGCCTTATTTCACACAGAATGGGAAATTCTTAAAAATGATTTCTCGAAATTCTTGAACAAGTGTGAAAATTCATTTGGCATGCTGAAAAGCCAGGCGCATACTATTATATTAAGATACATATTGTATTGAGCTATGGACGAATGGCATTAGCCTAATTATTCGAAAGGTGGGCTAGAATTCGTCGGTGAGGAGAGGCAGAGAGTGAGAGAGGGAGGAAAAGAGACAGAGACAGAAAGAGAGAGAGAGAGGGAGAGAGAGATAGAGAGAGACAGAGAAAGATCACGAATTATATCACGTATATTAAGCCAACTGCAGTCTAGTGCGCTACAGTGGGCTAATTGGAAATTTTCTTACTGAAAATCGCATAGCCAGAAGCATTTTCCTGCTACAAACTATTCGGGCAAAATGCCTTACATATTGTAAACTAAATATAAATTGATTTATGGCCAACTTGAACAGCTTTTAGCCCACAGTGCAGCGTCGCAGCTGAAAGCAACAAGAAAAGGACAATTGAAATTGCATTGACATGCAAGCTTGCAGACAAATTTATTGATTAAACAGGCCGTCCGAAGACGAGCCAAAGGCAATAAATAAGTAAACAAACAAAAAGCATCGAAAATTATTAAAAATGTTGCCAGATTTGTTAATGCGACATCACGTGCTGCGGACAGGGAATCAGCGGCCAAAAGTTGGCAGCTATAAAAATTTGTGTCGCTCATTAGCTCAATGAGTCAGCGACTCGGGAAAACATCTGAAAAACTTGATGAAAACTGTGCAAATTTAATGCGCAGTAGTTTCTTTTTAATTTGCCATTTAAGGTGTGCACGCGGCTCAGGCAGTCAGTGGGAGAGGGACGGCAGCACGGGATGGTGGAGGGAGGGGGGGGGGGGGGAGTGCTAGAGGCAACTGCTCATCAAATTATCTATTATTTGTTGTTCAGCAAGTTATTTGTTGTTGAAGTGGCTGCTATTGTTAAACAATCTATTCATAAAATGCATTGATCAAGGCCAATAGGGCGCCCAAATGGGGAGCGCTCGAAATGTGACGTTGAAATGATTGAATGGCTGAAGCTAGAGATGCGCACGTGACACGTGAGTGAATTGAGCCAATGAGATAGTTGAGCTATTGTCAGGTAATACAAGTGTCAATCATGGATTGTTCTATATGATTGATGGAGAGTGTATGCTAATAAAGTATTCGAAGTACATTTTCTGACAAATATTAATTTCATTTCAACTCAAATAAACTTTTTGTAAGCAAAATATTTTGTATACATATAGATGTATAATAATTTATACATTTTGTTTCAGTTACAAAAAAATTAGTTTGATATTGATATATAAACTATTAATTTTTATATGTATATATAAATTTTTAATTATATTATTAAATAAGATGTGATTATATATATATATATTTTTTTTTTAATTTTTTATATAAATTATTTTAATATGATTTTTTACTATATATTAATTCTTTGTTTATTTCTTTTCTTTATACCTTATCAGAATTAATTAAAACCAATTCATTATTTTTAATGAATTGTTTATAAAAATTTATTTAAATTAACTGATCACATATTTATATAATTTTTATAAAAAGTTGCTATTAATTCTTAAATATAAAGTTCTTTATTAAATCTTAAATTTTGGCTCATAATTAGGTAAATAGAATTTTTCGTTTCTTCAGATTATTATTCATAAATTTTCGAAAAATATAAAACTCGATCCAGACACAGATTTCACACTGATTTGATTGATTTGCCATAAACATAAGAAATCTGAAGTATGTCAATAATTAGCGTACTCGAAGCACTCTGAATAGTTTTTGAATGCCCAGACACTGTAATACACAACTCTATCTTGAGCATTTAAGTGCTTCGAGTACTCGAAATACTTCAAAGACGCAATGTGAATATCTGATAAACAGATGCGTTTGACATCTTTGAATGCTTCGAGTACTTTGAATACAATGAGTACTGTGTTCACACACCATAGCTGTGGCTTGGGAAAATACTTGTAGAACCTTGAATGAATACGAATTACCTTTTCAGAGCTATCGATGTCTCTGTATGTGAAGGTATGTGTGTGTGTGTGTGCGTGTGTGTGTAACTAACTGATTACATTTTTGGTGATAATTGTTGCTCTTTTCTTGTTATTTTTATTATTATTATTATTATTTCAATTAGACAATGGCTGGGGCAATAACAATAGCGACAACAATTCGCTTTTAAGTGGCCGCTCCACAGTTTGCCTTTCGCTTTTGCTCAATGAGGCGCAACAGCTGCCAATCGACGACCGTTGGCGATGCTACACGCCCACATTGAGCGCCCACACGATTGTTAAACGTATATAGGCCATATATAGGCAGACATACTATACTGTATATGTACATATGTATATAGCTGCATATGTATGTATATATAGAACAGACTGCCAGTCCGGAGATGTACAACGCTCTATCGATCGTTCAATTAGCGCGCTCAGCGCCTGACACTGAACCAAGCCAACCCAACAACAATGCCAACAACAACAACAACAGCATTGACAAGCAGCACTGACATTGACATTTCAGCCAAAGCGATTGGGCTTTACACATACATATATAAATATATATAATCTCTATATATGTATATATATATATTTAATGGGTTTTTTTCCACACTTTTGCTATGTGCTTTGGATGCCTTTTTAATGCACATTACACGGAAGCAGCCAGCGGCTGCCCAATTAAGTGCACGCCCCTGTAAAAGGTGGGGCACTGCGCCCGCTCCTGCCAGGCGAAATCTTCATTCGCTTCGCTGGCCACCGAAACGCAAATTCTGATTTCGTCTGCGCCCGCGCTCAATTTAATTAATTTTGCATTCGGCTGCCTCTTTTATTTTCAAGTTCAATAGCTGCGACTCCAAGTCGACGCCAAAATGTTTGATTCATGCTGTGTGCGAGAGAGAGAGAGAGAGAGTCTGTATGTGTGTGTGTGTGCTTTGGATTAGCCTTATTCGGCTGCCTGCTGCCTTCGCCTTCCTTCTAGTAATAGGAATTTTCTGCTTTTTTTACAGCAATTTTCGTTTGTAATTAAGTTAATTGGCCCACGCGACGTATGAGTAATCTGCTTAGGCTTAGCCCCAAAAGCCTATTACATATATCCGTTTCTCTTCTTTTTTTTGTGCTTTTGGGTCAGTTCACAATAGCTGCAATGGCTATAATGCAGCTGAGACCCAGGCCGTCCGTGGCAAGTGAGCTGCCATAATTGGCAGGGTAATTGAGTAACACTTTGCCCCACATCCAGCTGCACGGACACGTTGAGATTGCTTTCAGGTAACCAATTTTGGCACGGCGCAAAATATTGAAGAGTTTCTATTAATATGTGCAAGTATACAAACATATATTTATATATGCAAAGATACAAATACATTATATTATATGCATTTTAGCTCTTTACATCAAAATAGAAAAGTAAATTAAAACCGAAAGTCTAGCAGACCAAGTGATTCTCTGACTACTAGACTAGAGCAATCCTTGTAGCCTTTGGTATACATTAAATGGAATATTTCTGGTTTGTATTTCGCTTGCGAAGAATTTGAATTGGCATTAGCTGTAGCTCTTGGAATAGGCGTAAAATGCACAAAGAGCTGAAGCTGCCTATCGATTTTGATTTGTTTCCTGATCAAAATGGGAAATCGATCAATTCGAAACGAAATCTAGCGAGTTTTGTTTATAATATTTGTCATTTTCTAATTGACTTTGAGACCACTATGTTTATATAAAGGGGATCGAAAGTCAGGTCAGACAGATCAGCGTACGAATAAACAGAGAGATCTAAATTGCCTCAAATTTTAAGCCTGATTAAAAATATATATATATGTTAGCTTAATCATTTATCTGTTAAATTTAATAGGTTAAACTGACATAAATATATTATAATTATATTATTAAAAATTGTAAATTAAAAATTTATGAAATTTAACTTCTTTACATTATTGTTTTAAGGCAAATTTAACATTAAACAAATTATTTAAAGCAATAATATAACGAAGTTGAGCTTCATCAATTTTTAATTTAAAATTCTGAAATATATATATCAAACATGTTCTTTATCAGAACAGGGTCTTCAAGGTTCGAAACGAAACTGAAAACACTTGCTCAGAGCAATGCACACACACACACACATACACACATACAAGAGCATTGCTGGAAAACCTTTTCGAAAAATACTGAATAAATACTAAATATGATATATATGTATAAATCGATTCTGATCCTTGCTGAACTTGACCTCTCAGCTTAATTTCAGATCAAAATTTGAGCTAATTTCAGACTAAATAAATATTAAATGACTTCAAATGACTCACAAATTGGTAAAGGAAAAAACAAAAATGGAAATGAAATTAAAAACTTTTGGCAAGTTTTAAATGTAGTGGAAATGTATATATATATGTAGTGGAAATGTATATATATATATATATATATATATATATGTGTGTGTGTCAAGCATTGTGCTAAAGGCACTTGAACTTTGCATTTGCATTTGAGAGGCCTTGCCTGACTGAGAGGACTAAAGGGCTGTGCATCACACGTTTGATGGCCTGGGTGTGTGCCAAGGCTCTGCATACAAGGTAGTGGCTGCTGCTGCCAGCTGGAAAATGGCACACACCCACCCACACACACACACACACACACATTTATGTATATTTTTATGCAGTTTATATGCAGGTGAAGTGGGCAATGGCTATGTGGAAATGGCCTTTGCCTTTGCAACAACCAACACAGCCTTCAAATTGGGTCAGCCACAATGAATGTGTGAGCTCAAGGTCATCCAGCAGCTGAAGCTGACTCTGCAGCATCCTAATCGTGCCCAGAGTTGTGCACAGTCTCTGGCACAATTTGGGAACAGGTTGTACTTGAATTTTTTGAATGTTTTGCTTTGAAATTTACTTACCGCATATCTCCATGACATCTTAGTA
The DNA here is from genome assembly GCA_037075325.1 of Drosophila mayaguana. NCBI lineage: Eukaryota > Metazoa > Arthropoda > Insecta > Diptera > Drosophilidae > Drosophila > Drosophila mayaguana. Next base: position 2,310,497 of record JBAMCG010000077.1, read on the forward strand.
AATTGCTCAGTGTGTGTGTGTGTGTGTGTTTGGGGGTGTTGTGGGTGTCGTAGGTGTGCGTTGGCCTCCTTGTCAGCTGCCTCGTTTTCCCACTCCTGCTGCTCCTGCTACTCCTGTTGTTGGTCCTGTTTCCTGGTCGGCGCGTCGTTCGTTGCTCCCGCTACGCGTTGCTGTGGCTACCTTCCGCTGTTTGTTTGTGTTCAGGTGTTGAGTAAATATAAATAATAGATGATAATCGTTAACAGCAACAGCAACAGTCTGCACTCGCTTCGAATGACAACAAAACAATGTACTATTCGATGCACACACTCGAAAAAAATATTATTGAATTGGACCAAAACGCACCTTAACGAAAACACACGTCTTGAACTCTTATATGTATATATATGTATATAAAGATAAATATATATATGTGTTATATATGTATATACGTTTGCGTGTGTTTGCCAAATTCGAATTGAACAACTCAATTATATAGGATTCTCAGTAAATATATTATACTTTTAATTTCAATTTAATTTCTTGTCTATATATATATATATATATATATATATGTATATATGTATATATACATATTTTAGATATATGCATATATATATATATATATATATATATATATATATATATATATATATATATATGGCGGTCTGTTTTTCTCTTGAATTCTTCTAGCAGCGTTTCAGTTCTCGGTTTTATTTATTTTTTGCGTTCTGGCGACGGACTTTTTGCGACTGATTTGCAAAGCGGCTTTCGCTTTGGGGTTGGTTTTTGTAGGCGTCCAAAAGCTCCATTCGGGCCACCTCCGGCCCGAGCGTCGGTGACGTAGACGATGAGCTTTTTGCCGACGCGATTTTTTTGCTGGCTGCACGTGGTGACGCGGACGGACCCTACATACACAAAGATAGAGAGAGAGAGAGAGAGAGAGAGAGAGAGAGAGGGAGAGGGAGAAGGAGAGGGAGGCAGCCAAGGAGAGGTAAACACAAGCACAAGCAGAAGAGAGCCGCCCACTTACGCATATGTAAATATTTTGAAGCGAGTATTTTAGAAATGTATTTGTTTTGCTCGCTAATGAGAGAGCAGATGCCTCTGAGTGAATGAAAGAGAGAGGAGGCCAGTCATAGGGCGAGAGGTAGATAGGGGAAAGGCAATGGAAAAGCTTTTAGCAAGCAGCAGTAACAAACTTGGTCAACCATAACGCTTAGCTATATACATACATACGTATATTGCATAGATGTTTGTCTGTTTGTGTCAAAGTTCCGCAACGCAATTCAAGATCAACCCACAGACATGATTCACGGCATAGGAAATCTCAGGGCAGAGCTTTGCTGTGACTGTGAATGAATACATTGCTATGGCACTGAAAGCACTTATGGAAATTTCATCTATAGAATATTTACTATAGAATCTGCGCCGCGATTAACTGCTGCGAAAATAGATTCAGCAGTGCGCGGAAATAACTCAAGCCGCATTAGCTAATTGAGTCATTCGGATTAAGTGGATGATTCAGAGTCTATGAATGGAAATATGAGCCTGATAGATATCCTGTGGTAATCAAGATATATAAGATCTTATATCTTATATCTTATATCTTATATCTTATATCTTATATCTTATATCTTATATCTTATATCTTATATCTTATATCTTATATCTTATATCTTATATCTTATATCTTATATCTTATATCTTATATCTTATATCTTATATCTTATATCTTATATCTTATATCTTATATCTTATATCTTATATCTTATATCTTATATCTTATATCTTATATCTTATATCTTATATCTTATATCTTATATCTTATATCTTATATCTTATATCTTATATCTTATATCTTATATCTTATATCTTATATCTTATATCTTATATCTTATATCTTATATCTTATATCTTATATCTTATATCTTATATCTTATATCTTATATCTTATATCTTATATCTTATATCTTATATCTTATATCTTATATCTTATATCTTATATCTTATATCTTATATCTTATATCTTATATCTTATATCTTATATCTTATATCTTATATCTTATATCTTATATCTTATATCTTATATCTTATATCTTATATCTTATATCTTATATCTTATATCTTATATCTTATATCTTATATCTTATATCTTATATCTTATATCTTATATCTTATATCTTATATCTTATATCTTATATCTTATATCTTATATCTTATATCTTATATCTTATATCTTATATCTTATATCTTATATCTTATATCTTATATCTTATATCTTATATCTTATATCTTATATCTTATATCTTATATCTTATATCTTATATCTTATATCTTATATCTTATATCTTATATCTTATATCTTATATCTTATATCTTATATCTTATATCTTATATCTTATATCTTATATCTTATATCTTATATCTTATATCTTATATCTTATATCTTATATCTTATATCTTATATCTTATATCTTATATCTTATATCTTATATCTTATATCTTATATCTTATATCTTATATCTTATATCTTATATCTTATATCTTATATCTTATATCTTATATCTTATATCTTATATCTTATATCTTATATCTTATATCTTATATCTTATATCTTATATCTTATATCTTATATCTTATATCTTATATCTTATATCTTATATCTTATATCTTATATCTTATATCTTATATCTTATATCTTATATCTTATATCTTATATCTTATATCTTATATCTTATATCTTATATCTTATATCTTATATCTTATATCTTATATCTTATATCTTATATCTTATATCTTATATCTTATATCTTATATCTTATATCTTATATCTTATATCTTATATCTTATATCTTATATCTTATATCTTATATCTTATATCTTATATCTTATATCTTATATCTTATATCTTATATCTTATATCTTATATCTTATATATTCTTTATCATAGATATTACATATAACATCCCATATCTTAAATTTGTTATTCAAAAATTAAAAGTTCAGGTGGAAAACATAATATTTCTAGAATATATATAATTAAAATACAAAATTTTGGTATGCCTTCCCCTCTAGCCCGACTCGGCCTCCATTTTAGGTTTTTCTTTCTTCTTCATGCCAACGAGCATCTGCTTCAATTGGACGATGGCCTTAGCTGGATTCAGGTTCTTGGGGCACGTGTTTGTGCAGTTGAGTATGGTGTGGCAGCGATACAGTTTATAAGGATCTGTGAGCATGTTCAAGCGCTTTTCGGTCTCCTCGTCCCGTGAATCGATAACCCAACGAAAGACCTGCATCAGGATGGCCGGGCCCAAATACTTATCACTGTTCCACCAGTAGGACGGACATGAGGTCTGGCAGCACGCGCACAATATGCACTCGTAGAGCCCATCCAATAGTAAACGATCCTCAACCGCTTGCAGATACTGCACCTTGCCGACTTCCCTGTTCGCATTCTTGCGCTGCAGCCAGGGCTCAATGGAGCGATACTGATCGTAGAAGCGCGACAGATCCGGCACCAGATCCCGCACCACATACAGATGCGGCAGCGGATAGATCTTGCACGACTTGCCCAAGTTCTTATCGATCGGCTGGATGCAGGCCAGCGTATTGATGCCGTCGATGTTCATGGCACAGGAGCCGCAGATGCCCTCCCGGCACGAACGGCGAAACGTGAGCGTTCCATCCATTTCATTTTTCACCTTGATTAGGGCATCCAGGACCATGGTGCCGCACTTGTTCAAGTCGATCTGGTATTTTTGTGTCTTGGGCTTGCCGCCGGGATGCCAGCGATATATTTCAAAGGTCTTGATGCGTGGCCCCTTCGGCTGCTCCTGCTTGGGCGGCGGCGGCGGCGGTGGTGGTGGAGCGCCGGCTTTTGGTGGTTCATCTTTGCCTGCAGGTTTGTCACCCCCGCCTTCCTTCTTCATCTCAGGCGCCTTGCTCGGTTCGCTGGGTTTGCTCGGCTCGCTCGCCTTGGCCGGCTCAGTGGGCTTGCCCGACTCAGTGGGGTTACCCGGCTCGCTCTTCTTGTCGCACGTATCTTTGCTGTAGACCACAGAGATGGGTAACACGGTCGGAATCACATATTTCATGATCAGCTGCTTGTTCAGCACGGACGCCTCCAAGAAGCGCAATCGTCGTTTAAGCCGGAGCATCATTTTATCCCACGCCTCAGTTAGTCTTCTGCGTGTTCACTACAAAAAATGTTTCTATATTTATTAGAAATTTTGACTAAATTTGTTTTTTGTGTATTTGTGAAGCTGTTTAACGTAAGACTGTGTAGTAACTAATGAATAAAGAGAATACAAGCGAGCCTTAAGTCACTTCAGCAATGTAGTCAAGGCAAACTAGATGGAAAATATATCTCATCTGGGAATCATAAAGAGCCTGTCCGAATTAGCCATCTACCTCTCTCACTCTCTCTTTCTTTTCTCTTTGTCTTTCTCTCTCTCTCTCTCTCTCTCTCCCTCTCTGTCTGTCTCTCTCGCTCTCTCTCTTTCTCTCACCTAGATATACCCGGATCTAAGTTCAGCAACAGCGAATATATCAATAAATATTTAACATATAAATATTTAATATATATATAATAAAAAAATAGATAACATTTTCAAATTTGTATAATTCATATAATTCATTCATTCATTATCATCTTTCATAAAATTCTATTTAGTTCATTAAAATATAAAAAAAAATTTTTAATGCATTAATATTGATCTATAGATTCGATTCTTGGAAAGAAGTTTATAAAAACAATTAAAAAAAAAGCAAAAACAAAAACAAAAAAAAAACAAAACAATGAAAGGTAATTCCGTTGACTATATATACACATATCAGGTTTGCTTCTTGGCATTACGTTTGCAGCCAGCCTGATTTATGTCTGAGGTTTGTAATCTCGAATGCTATTTACGATTGACACAGCCGTGGTCGGCATTCTAAAATGTTTTCGCTTGAACCGCTGAACTTTACAAATCAGCAAGACATCAATATGCGCAGACGAAGACAGAGAGAGAGAGAGAGAGAGAGAGAGAGAGAGAGAGGAGAGGGAGAGGGAGAGCGAGAGTGAGTGAGCACCAAGTGTTTGTGATTTTCAAATTAAACGCAATTAAAGTAAAATATGTTGTACAAGTAGAGGCAACTATTCCGACTAACAGCGGGCACATTAAATGGAACAAACGAAGGGGCGTCGACACATGCAAAAGATCAGGGAGTCGTTGCCGCTGGACGTGAGCCACAGGCCCATTGAATGAAGCCAACTGTGAAAACGGCCTCAGGGCCAGGTCTATAAATACAGAGCAACAACAACAGCAAATGCGACGCAATTGTTGTGGAATGGTGGGCCTCCTCCCTTCAAAATAAAACTCAACAGCATATCAGCAGGAGAAGCAGCAGCAGCAGCACCAACAGCCGTCGACGTCGTCGTCATCGCCGTCTTTGGGATCGGGATCTACGCGCGAAAAACAAAATATTTTCACTTGCTCGAACAACACGCATAGAAGCTCCCCCACCCTACGCGGTTGCCCCACTCTTGGCATAGCATGCACTACATCTACTTCTTCTTCCTCTTCTTCTTCGAGTTTTATTTATTTTGTTTCCTCTTCGTTTTTGGAAACACTCGTGAAGTGTCGCGGAGCGTGCCTGCATCGAGATGCAATCGATGACACTCGGTAGAAAAGCGCCCGCTAAGCCTGCCCAGATTAACTGCATCAACTTTTTATGCCACGGACTCGGCAGCAAACATCAAAGCAGCCAAAGACAATTAAAAGGCAATTCCAGCAATGCGCCTGTTTGCACCTGCCGTCTGCACATCACCGGCAACATTGTCAACGTTTGCTCACAACACTGTCCGACATGCGACAGATCTATTGGAGCAACTACAAATGAAAGTGTGCTGCAGACATTGTGAAAGGCAGGAATTTAAAAGAATAAATCTATGAGAATCACGTAGTAAGGCGTTCGGCAGTAGAGCGACAGTGTGAAGGGTAGTAATAGAAAGAGGAAGATTCTATGTCTGACTGACAGAGAGAGGGTTAGTCCAAAGAGAGCCAAATGAGTGAGAAGATATAGACTGAGTAAGGTGTGAAAGAGACGAAAAGAGTGAGTAGGATATAAATAACGAGAAATTGAGAAAAGAAGAGAATAAAAGAGGTAATGAAAGGCATATTAAAGTCAGAAATGCAGAGAGAGGCTATTCTCAATGCAATCGACGAAACTGAGAATTATTTATTCATGTAGAGCGAAAGAAAAAAAGTCAGAAAAAGACTCGGAGAGCAAGCAAGTGAACGAGAAGGCAATGTGGATGGGAGAATGCATTTGAAGGAGTTAGAGAATGATGAATGATGAGTAGAAATAAGGTAGTGAGAATGAGAGAGCACAAGGAAGTGAGAGAGAAAGAATCGAAAGAAACGGTCCAAGGGTTTCTGCATCATCTGCATATAGATCTATACCATATGGATATAATACATCGAAATACGTATATGTATGTACAAAGCCCACTCATCTTCAATAATTTTGCTGTATAGTGTTATTAAAAATAAATACTACATCACATACAAATACTTGAGGCAAATTATGTTGGGTTGAGTTGTTGTCGCTGCCAAGGTGTTGACGAGGCTGACAATCTGGAGCAGCAGCTACCTCCTGCTTCCTCGCCCACCCTCTCTCTCTCTCACTGTCAAACACACACACACACACACACACACACACACACGAGCTCTATCTCTGTGCATTGCCGGTTGAGTCATTTAAGCTGTTAAGCCGTCGCTGACGTCTGACAGGTGCCATGATAGAGGCATTTGGCGTGTACATTTCGTCATACATGCGAGAGTTGTTTGAGACGCGTGCTGGAATTAGTTAGCCATGCTGGCAGACGAGATGACAACCAATTCCAATCTGCACAAATACACGCACTGAAAGAGGCAGAGCAAGAGAGGGGCAATTCCATTCATCCATTGCAATCCCAGATGAGCCGAACGATCAACGAACCGGACCGTCTCTTCCTGTTTGATGAAGCTCTTCTGCTCAGTTAATTTGATTGCCACGCTAGTGCGATATAAAAACGCAAGATTTATGGCTTTTAAATTTTCATTCACATTCGTGTTGATTTGTATGTACTTAAATGCAATCACATATATACACACGTATATACATATATGATGTGTGAATATTTTGCAGATTTGCTCTACGGCAAGCGGATGCACAAATCAATTACAATTCTTGCGAATATGGGAAACACTGGCAATGCTGGTGACCAAAGAAAATCCAATTACAAAAGGTGCCATAACTTTTATTTATTAAATCTCTGCCAACTGACAGCATTTAATATCGTCACGACTTCAATTATATATACATATATAAATAAAAATTATAAATATATATTTGTATTTAGATGTTCTTTCTTCCCCTTTTAACATTGAGGCAAGCAGACTTTTTCAGTTCCTCTTACAACTACAAAGCAGAAAAAAGTGGATGGTGTTCTAGCTCACATTTACAACTGCATTTGTAATACCAAAAACATTTTAATTCACTATAATAAAACTTAACTATGGATTACGAATACATCATGAATGCTTGAATCGATTTAATATTACTATATTGAAAAGCTAATTTAGTGAAAGATACTATAGAATATATAATAAATAAATTGATAAAAATAAAACTATATATTATATTGTTACTTATGCTACAGTATATTTTTCCAAAATATTTATTTTTCTTTTTTGTATGCAATTTAAATTCAATTTATTTATACATTTTTAAAAATATTTCTCTTTCAATATTGTCACACAGATTCAATTTTGCAATTAAATCTAAAAATGTTCTTTTAATTTTCTGTAATTCAATTTGAATTCCACAAAATACCGCCCAAAGTATCGATTGTTCGTGGAATGAGTACTTTTTGGCACAAGTCTTCTAACTAGTAATTTCAAATATCGATAGGTCGATAGTTAACTGTGTGTTATTTACGTTTTGAGTAGAGTGAGGAATAAACACAAAATGCAGCAAATTGCAATAAAATGTGAATGAAAGTATGAATAAACTAAAGCGCCATGCACTTGCAATGGATTCTGAATCGAATTGTGCTGGGCGTGGCCTTTGTTTCTGTTCTGATTGCGATATATGCATATAGTCCTGCGAATCCGAGCAGTGAGTATACAAGCATTAAGTAAAAGGATATTGAAATATTTAATAATTTCTATGGCAGGCAAGCGAGATGCAGCAAGAACTCCACCAGACCCTGAGGAGCCTTTGCCCGCCTCCAGCTCTCCGCTGCACCGCTTCCTGCGGGCGGGCATAGCCACAGATAATGAAGCCTGCAGCCAGATGGCCAGGTATGGGTCTCTATAAGTTATGAAATTCCCACTGTTAATGTATTTGTAAATAGAGAAGCACTGCTGCTTGGAGGCAGTGTAGTGGATGCTGCACTAACTGCCTTGCTCTGCAACGGGCTCATTGGTATGCAAAGTATGGGACTCGGCGGCGGCATGATTATGAACATTTATATGCACAGCGAGCGACGGGCATATACGATACTAAGCCGGGAGATGGCACCACGCTCTCTGCATGCGGACAACTTTTCGACTATTGCGAGCGAGCAGCAGTTAAAGCAGTCCGGCTGGTCAATTGCTGTGCCCACCGAACTGTTGGGCTATGCCTTGGCCCACGAGCGTTTTGGCAAGCTGTCGTGGTCGGAATTGGTTCGACCAACGCTCTCGCTATGCCACAGCGGTTATTCGCTCTATAAACATCAGTACGATGCGCTCATACTGAATGCGGACATGATCAAAAGCGACGCATTATTGCGTCAAATGTTTGTGGATCCGGCGACAGATCAGTTCTGGCCCATTGGTCGTCACATTCAGCCGCCCAAGCAGCTGTGCGATACGTATGCGCACATATCTGTAGCAGGACCTCGCAGCCTTTATAAAGGAACGCTGCTGGCAAGGCTGCACGCCGACTTACAGGACATTGGCAGCGCCATAACCAAGGAAGACTTGACGCACGCCCAAGCTGAGCTAAGAGATTCCATAGTCATACCCTTGGATGAGTATGATTTGCACCTGACGCCGCCACCAGGCAGCGGCCACATCCTTGGCCTCATAATGAACATACTGCATGCCTACCGTGCGGACTTTGCAGCAGGACACGATTTAGATGCTTTGGCAATCCATCGTATTGTCGAGGCTTTTAAATTTGGCTTTGTTCAGCGCTGGCAATTGGACGATAAAGCTGATGAAGAGGTGAGCACTACTGCTTCACACATAAGAAAGAGATAGATGTAGTCCGTTATCTCTGTCTTTCTTGTGGGATCATTATAGTATCTCTTTCCAGCTCAATGTTAAAAAGTGAACATCATTAAATAATATAGATTTGCACATATTTATAATGATATTAAACTTATCATAGATCTATTATATATACCATAAGGCCAGCTATTTTACTTATATGTCTCTCAATCACTCCAAATTTGACTCATTAAGCATTTGCATTCCAGCTCCTGGTCAAGCTGACAAGCCCAAGGTTTGCCGCCGGCATTGCCAAGCTGATAGATCCTGCTACAACCTATAACAACTCGGAACACTATGGAGCATCTGAAGATATACAGCCCCGGGATGAGCATGGCACATCGCATATTTCGGTATTGCACAATAATGATGCTGTTTCGGTAACTAGTTCCATTAACTTTTAGTAAGTGCACAGATATTTATAAATTTTAAGACTGGCTCATATTCAAATCCCATTTGCAGTTTCGGCAGCGGGCGCATGGGCAAACGCACGGCCGTCCTGCTCAACAATGCCATGTCCGACTTCTCAATGAAGCAGCTAAGGAACTACTTCGATTTGCCGTATATCGATGGCAGGAATATGATATCCGCAGCAGCCCGTCCCATGTCTTCAATGTGTCCGACCATTGTTACGGAGCGTTCGAGCGGGCAAGTTCGTTTGGTTGTTGGCGCTGCTGGTGGCACAAAGATTATATCGGCTCTTGTACCTCTGCTAGTTCGCATACTTTGGCAACGAGCAAGCATCAAGACGGCCATCGATGCCAACCGGTTCCATCATCAGATGCTGCCCAATGTGCTGCAGTATGAATACGGTATGCTGCAGGCACACGTACACAGCCTCCGGGCCAAAGGACATCAATGCGAACGCTATCGAAACCGTGGCTCAGTCATTTGTGGCATGGCCCAGGACAACGAGAGCATTACCATCAATTCGGACTATCGTAAAATCGGTGGTGTCGCTGGATTTTAAGCAAGGCACCATAATGCTAATAAATACATAGCTTGGATGAGAACCTTAGAATATATAAAATTGAAAAACTTGTTGTAAAACTTATAACTAAAACTGTTTTGAGACACGTACAAATTGAATTGTCAGTTTTATCTTGACTAGACTCAATTATAATATAAAACAGCATCTCCAGGGCTTAACATCAAATATGTTCTTCAAACAAATATAATCTTTAATTTTTTATCAAATATTTTTTATTAAATTGTAATAATTGAAATTTGTTGAGCTAGGCCATTTCGTAACATGCAATTTAGATCTTGAGCTATGCATATATATAATATATGTCTATATATAGATGTAGATGTAAATGTAGCTGTAGTTGTATATAGGTATGTAAGTATGTATAAATTGCATATCATTTAAATGTAGGGATTATGTGTGTGCATGTGCTGTGCCTAATCGAATGCTATCAGTACATTTCATTTATATGTATTTCATTTTTAATAATTAATTAGATTAGGATGTGGAGGCGTAGCTCTCTGTTCAATTAGCTGCTCATACTCTGTAGGAATTCATATTAAGCTCTATTTGTCTATGCGTTCATATATGTATATATGTATATATGTATATAGTAGGAGTTTTTAGTTGCTGTAACGTATTATAATGTGTGTGCGTGTGTGTGTGTGCTGAGAGAAGGAACCGTTTCATAGTGTGCGTATTGTTCGATTTGTCTGGTGTATTATTGCATTTAATTGAGCACTGACGTCACATGATTACGTAACGTATCTTTCTCTTTACATAGCTATGCAAATACTATATATGTATATATAATTGAGTGTATATATCTTCTATGTATAAGAACAATGGTATGTATAAAAAAATGCAATCAACAATATCAGTCTGTTGCCTAATACCGCAGCAACAACATCTCTCTCCCTCCCTCTCTCTCTCTCTCTCTCTCACTTTGACTCTGTTTATGCCTTTAGGGCCAGGCGAAGTTAATGCCGGTCAGCTGATAAAACTTATTATTGAACGGCCTGTAAAACTCCCGTAGCCGTTCAATTGCATTGGCATCGATATGCGGATGATTCCTACCCTTGGTCTTGCCCAAGCAATGGGGCGTGGATCGTGCCTCCGATTTGAATAGACAGGGAAATCCTTTGGTGGCATTGAAATAGAAATGCTTCTCGGTCACCACACGTTTCAGACCCAGAAAGTCCTGAACACGTCCAATCTCATAGGCCGGATCCATGATTAAACGCTCGCCGCTAATGAAGAGCAGCTGCGACAGCGGAAAGTACAGCAGCCAGTGCTCCAAGTAGCGCGCATAGACGCCAATCTTGACCGGCCCCCAATTGGTGTCCACCACCGAGTAGCTGCCGTTGACAAAGGCCAGTTCCTCGAAGCGCTTCATGTCCGCCTTCTTGCTAGCTGCCTGCGTATAGTCCGAGATGGCGCGAGTCACTGGATCTCGCACCACAATTAAGAGTCTAGGTGGAAAGAGAGAAAGAGAGAGAGGTATACTTACATTAAATTGAGTTACCATGTAGTGCTAAGTACTAGGAAAGGATTTTTGATTCTTATAGAAGGGACTTTTGATTCTGTACTGAACTTTCGTTTCAGAGACTACAGGAAACATCCTTTGCTATACTGATAAAATCAATGTAGAATGCAGAATCTATATATATCATTCCCACTCACTCTCGCTCTACGTAAGAAGCTTCGGTTATTTTCGTTTTGTTTCTCCCCCTGAGCGCCTCTACCTACCAATACATATACGAACCAGCGGAAAAATAGTTTCTGTCCGATCGAACTCATTGAAAACCCGACCCAATCAGTGGCTCAATCTGCCCTCCTCGTCTCAGACTAGCTGTAAAAAAACACTTATTTGTAGACATCGAGAAATGGTCAACAGTTATTTGCTAGCATTGATCATCTATCATCAAAATTACAAGCCTCTCCCTCATTCTTAATGACTCCTGAAGCCTTCCCAAATTCCTGTCTCCTATGCTAGCATTAATATAGCTTTAACTATATATAAATTAACTACTGTTAATCAATATTTGTAAATAAATATTTGAAAAATTTAAACGCTCTTAGCTATTCTTAAACGATCTTGGATAGCTGTACTTAAATACTATATATAGTAAATATGTTTGCGAGGAGCCCTACAGTCTCAGCACTCACTTGGTGGACGTGTTCATATGGTAAACGCGCTGCGGCACCTCCTTGGTGACAAAGTAACTGGGCGTCTTCTCCATGGTGATTTGGCCCTCGATGGTGTAGGGCATGTGGTGGCGATACCAGCGCAGTCCACGCTGGTAGTGTCTGTCGAAGAAGTGCACCTCGGAGCCGGCGGCGCGCACATCCGGATGCAGTCGTATGAACTCCAGCAAGGCCCTCGTGCCGCTCTTCTTCACGCCAATGATTAATGTGTCGGGCAGATGGCGAGAGGGACGCAGGCCCTGCTGGCGCAGCATTTGGTACTTGGGCGCGCCATCCACGCTGGCAACGCCATTGCTAACGGTGCTATTCAAGATAGCTGTCGTGCTGGAGCTGGAGTTGGGGCTGGCGCTGGTGCTAGAGTTGGAGTTGACGTTGGAGTTGACGTTGGAGTTGACGTTGGAGTTGGAGTTGGAGTTGCCATTGGAGCTTCTGCTGGTATTGGTGACTCTGCTGGTCTCGGCTTCGCTGCTGGCGTTGCGCTGCTGCAGCGTCAGCAAATTGCGTAGGTTGCTCTGCTAGAGATAAGGTGAGCAATCAGGTGAAGGGATTTTCCGACTATCAGAGAGACTCACCTGCTGCAGGGTGCGACTGATGCTGGCCAGGAGGCAGGCATTGAAGCTGTACGAGAAATAGACGAGCGTCACGCAGACCACCAGAACAATAGCCAGGCTGCGGCTGCTTAGGTTCAAGCTATGGCACCAGATGCTCACATACATTGCGCTGCAACACACACACACACACACACACGCACACACCGGTACTCAAATATACACAAAGCACTCACTCGCACACACACACAGTCACACAGACACAGAGCCGTTGGCCAGTTAGCCGCTTTGTATATAATTTCGTGCCATGATTCGGATAAATCAGGATTGGCTACAGCCCAGCGGCAGCGTTCAGGATCCTACAATGCGATAACCATCATTCAGTAACGAACTAATTCACCTGCACCCTTAGCCACTGCCGTTGTATGCAAAGTTTCCGTGTTGTTGTTCAGCGCAGCGAAATTCCGGAAGTGATAGCAGGCGGGCAAAGGCAACAAAGTCCTTGTTACTGGGTCGACTGCTGGGGTCACAAGCGCAAACGCAGGCTCTCACTCGCTCTCTAGCTGTGGCTATCTCTTACTCTTGCTGACTGTCTCTCTCTCACTCGCACACTTCCTTTCTCTATATATGTCTTGTATGCCTGCGTGTGTCTTGTTGCACCTGCACTCGGTCCTTTGTCTGCCCCAAAAGGTAGGCAACAATTTCTTTCGACTCTCGCATGACGTCACAAATTTTTGCTATTATTTTTGTTTATAAGTCTGCAAGTAATTGAATGGCGATTTGGTTTGATTAATAATTTAATAAATACATTTAATAATGATTAATAAATACAGTTATTAAGGCTTATCATTTTTTTTTGCTCCCTAATATATTTTTATTTGCTGAATTGATCAAATCTCAAGTAGCTTTATGATTCCAGAAATTATAAAAATCAGATAAGTAATCTCACAGTACTCGCATATACACATTGATAAGAATAATAAACTGATTGTAATTCAATTTGTACATAGATATGTATACTTTTGTATGTATATAAGAATGTTTTGCTAAGAAATCGCAAAGAATATCAACCTTATCGATACGTCTTCCTTTTTTTTTTTTTTTTTTGCTCTTATCTGTTCAGTTGTCTTTGCTCATTTTCCACTCAAATTCTATACTATTTTCTTCTTTTCTATTCTCTTCTCATATTTTATTCTCATTTTATCTGTTATCAGAATTGGCAATATATTTGTATATTATTATGTATATTAGTATTATTTGGAACCGAAATTGAAAAATTAGGAATATAAATTAAATATTCATACAATATTTCATAAAATGGAAGTATGTAATTAATTCTTATTAATTATAAAATAATTTTCAATGTATATATTTTTTAATATTGCTTAAATAATTTTATTATTATCTGAGAGAGTTGCTAAAATCTGAGGTAATCTTCGTTTTTTCTATACCTGTTATCCTCTCTCCTTCTGTCTCTCTCTCTCAGTGTCTCTCTCATGGACAACCCTTGAACAGGCTTGTGCTCAAAAGTAAACAAACTGATAAAGCCCCCTAAACAGGCGCCCACCCACCCCTTGGGGCCCACGCAGATGGCAGCAGATGTTGATGGGTGAATGGGCGCTTAGGTGGGCTTTTGTGCCACTTAAGCAGCGCACACTTTACACGCTCTCGGGGGAGCTTTTAGCTGCCGGTGCTTACGGGCATTATCAGAGCTAGAGCCAAGGAAATAACAGAGATTAAGCTAATTATCAGCTGCTTCGAAGCTTTTCACTTGTCGCCCTCTCTCTCTCTCACACACATGCGCTCCCGCTCTAACTTGTGAGGCAAATGTTTATAAATTTGAATTGGAAAGCTGCTCTACTGTCCGTTATCAGTAGAGGTTGGCATCAGTTTATCCACGTCGGGGCCCCTATATCACTCTAGTTGGGATTAGTCATCATGCAGGTGCTGCCTCATTGTGTGCCCTTATCTAATCAGAGGAATCAACGCCGACTGATTTGACACTTGACTAACTGGCTCACTCGCGCTTCTAACGTCAACGCTGGCATTAGCTGGCCCACAGGGAAACAATAACCAATAGAAAAACAATTAAATTAGTACATCGACTTAATAATTATGCATTAGACAGTTACGCATATCGAACAAATTTACACGAAAATGACGAATTTATGGAGCACCTGTGTGCACAAATTTTTCAAATACGCCCCCAGCTATGTGGGTGAGTGACAGCCGACAGCCGACAGTCCACAGCCGGAAGATTCATTATATAAAGCACGGCTAATCTAATTCGATTATTCTGCGCAGTTTGCCTCTGCTTCCTGCCCTGCGGACTGATCTTTGGTTACACGCTCTGCTCCTTTGTGGCCGAGCGGAATCTGAGCGTCGACCTCATTGACTATGGCCCCCTGATACTGGGCGCCTGCCTGGCTCTGCTCTGTGCCGCCGGCATTCTGGTCATCAAGTATATCAATCACTGCATCCTCTACTGGCATCCTTTCGTCCTTATGGTCGCGGGCGTCTTCCATCTAATCTCCAGCTGTTTCTACTTTGTCGATGGCCTTGGTGAGTTTTCGTTCTAGACTTAATTGGGAAAAGCTGAAGAAGTGGAGTTAATTATATATAGGGTATATAGGATAAAATAAATATATATTGTAGTTTGGATTATTAAAAATTGATCGAATTAGATTGCATGAATTGTCAATCTCGATCAATTTTAATGCTCCTAACATACACATATACATTTAATCAATTTTTACTGATATAGTCTTTAAGTCTTCAGAAGGATCTATCCAGAACTGATTCACTTATTAGTCATTCATAAAAAAAAGTTTGCCAGAAAATTAATATTCTCTGAAAGATATCTTTGAAATTTGAAGAGTCTTGTAAATAGATGTTTTAAAACTTTTCTATATGTTTTTTAATACAATTACATTTTTACTTATCTATATAACCATTTCGCATATAATAACCTAACATTTATAAAAGAATAAATCCTCAGAAATAATGCAGTTCTATAAAATCAACTGTAAACCATATAAGTTTCAAGATATTACATCTTAGCCTCCACCTCTGAAACATTAAAATATTATTTTGAAATATTTATTTAAAAATATATATTTTTAAGACAGTGAACATAAGTGCAATATATATATATCTTACTAGGAAGATTTACACCGTATATAAAATATATATATCGCTCTTATGATTTAGTAAAACTCATGTATAAAATCAACTAGCGATACATAATATAAAAACAGAGTTTTTGTTCAACAAATACAAACAAAAGTTTTAGGCATATGTACATATACCAAAAGCATTGCTCAATAGGCTTTATGTTCAAATGGAATGATCAAATAGATTATAATAAGATATAGATACGAAATAAAAAGAAAAGCGTGAAAGAAGAGCTAAAATAGAATATTGTATTGAGAAATCACTGCAACGACATTGGCAACGTAATGTATACCTGCCTGGGCACTGCGAGTGATTTCCCTAAGGTAAGCTAAAAGCAAGGATTTTAGTTTAGGAAGAGAGAGCTCTAAGGAAAATACATGATAATATTTATTAAATTTAACATATTGAACATGTTCTATGTGTTTTGCAATGCACTATGCAAAGAATAATCCGTAGTGCACACAGGTAGATGAAGCGGACGATAGCGGAATTATATATAGATAGATTATAATAAACTCTAATCATATAATTTAAATTAAAATTGATCTACTACTTTGCTTATGCTAATAACCCATCTCCCTCCCTCTCCCTCTTTTTCTCCCACTTTCACGCCCATGTTAATTATGTGTCCGTCTCACTGCATCAACGGTCTGATGGAATGGGAATTGTTCTATCGCAGATCATGTGGGCGCCTACATGTCGTATGTGTCGCACAGTTTGACCTTTGTGGCCGGCTATGGATTTTTGCACACAATCAGCTCGAAAAACAGCCGGGCCTTGATGATATCTGGCTGCTGCAGCTGCTATCTGCTGGGCATTGCCTCGGCGGTGAGTTTGATTGGAGCCAAATATGTGGAGAATCTGGAGCATTATAAGGGTCAAGTGGCGACCCCGGCGCAGCTAATCGATGGCATCTACGTGAACTTTGCTGCCACCTATCTGTCCATAGCAATTGTCATGCTGGCCATTCTCGTTGGGCTGAAGGTGCTGCACGTGCTGGGCTCGGTGGACATGACCAACAGTCTGGACAATGATTTGCGAATTGCCAATGCGAATGGCAGCATCTTTGAGGCACGCTCGGAAGTGATCAAGCGTCTGCAGTTCTTCTACGTGACCAAGAATCAGCAGTGGCACGTGACGCTCCTGCTACTCTTTGTGGAGGCCATCCAGTATGCACTCTTCATATTTTTAGTCTTCTGGTTTGCCCTGAACGATGCGATGCGTCTGAATGATTTGGCCCACATCGATGCCATGTTCTGGGTCATCTTTGCTGGCAGCGTTTTGGCCATCATCTGCCTGTGCTTCTACTCCGCCAAGGTGCACTTTGTGACGACACAAGTGCTGCTGCTGGTGCTCACGATGCTGGCCATGATTATCTATGGGGCCACCGGCTCAAAGGTGACCTTCTGGCTACTCCTGGTGCTCTTTGGCCTGGGCTATTCGAGTCTGCAAATTGTACTGCTGGAGGTGACGCATCTACGCTTCACCGAATGCATCATCTTTGCCTCCTACACGCTCAAGCTGGTCAGCACCAGCGTCGTCTACTACTATTTCGTGGCCAATGTGGAGAACTCGTATTTCTATACCAAGGACGAGAGCACCTTGATTGCCCAGGGCTTTGTCTTCATGATAATCACATCTCTGCTGGCGCTGGTCGTCGGCATGAAGGTGCCGCGCACCCATCGCTCCAAGCTGCTGGACATACAGCACGAGGTCTATGGCATTATCTTCATGAAGCACCAGATCGAGCAGCTCAATGTGCGTTGGCTAAACGATGGAACGATCCCAACCATCAGTCAATGATGCAGTTTCTTTCATTTCTGTCTGTTCTTCTTGGTGTTGTTTATGGTATTATTGTTTATTTACTAACTAGTTTTAGCGCTTAATGCACACGATTTGCACGGCCGCTGTGTGATCCCGGCAAAAATGACTGTTGCAAGCCGAGACATTGGCACAGGGCGTTACCTGATATCCATGTTGCTCTACAATGCAAATAATAAAAGCAAATAACAAAACTCTCATTAGCTATGAAGGATATACTCACCCAGCTGCACCATAAAATTGTGCAGGGTATCCACATTGCGCACCGTGCTGGCCAATAGCGCTTCGCAGCGATTGCTGCGCATATCGTAGACAAAGTCAAGGGCTGCAAGCAGCGAGGAGAACTGTGTGTCATCGTAGATGACGTCGGCGGCCAGCAGGAGATCGGGTTCAGCGTATTGTGACCAGGGAAACTCTTTGACCTCATGCCAACGCAGCTGGGCACACTTTGGCGTTGCCTCGTCACTGTCATTCTCAAAGTTTAGGCAAATATTTTCATGCATGAGCTTAACGCAGGCGCTGCTGCCATCGGTGATGACCACCTGGCCCACGGGCAGCTTCAGTGCCTTGTGCTTGAGCAGAATGCCAAGCAATCCAGTGCCCGCTCCCAGTTCTAGCACATTTTTGCCCTCCAGTTGACTGGGATGCTCGAGCAGATAGTCAGCCAGTGCCAAGGCCGCCTCCCACGTGCACAGGCCAGTGGTGCCCTCGCAGACGAAGCTCGTGGACTCGCGCAGAGTGATGTGCTCCTCCGATTGCAGCATATAATGCTTATAGGCATATATGGAAGGGGCTGGCGCAGCATCCAGTGAGGTTTTGGCCAGCTGGCCACATAGGCTGTTGTAGATGTCGTCGTGCAGCTCATCGTGATCCTTGAGCACATGCATCAGACGCTTCACAAATGCCTCCTGGTAACTGCGACGCACAGGAAACCGTTGATTAAGCGGATGCCCGCAGGTGGCGGCAATCAAAGCACGTTGCTCGTCCAGTTCCAGAGGCAGTTGCAACGTCTACATGGCAATAAATCCAGTACAATTCCCAATTGACAAATACTCGACATCCACTTACCGACCAGGCCATCTTATTGACGGGATAGCAACACAGAAATTGCTGCCGCAGTTTGGCAAACTTGTTGCTCTCCATATTTAGGAATGTGAAAAATTCAACATGCGCAAGTCAACGTGTAGAATCGATCTGGCAGCGCTGTCAATCATTGCGGCTAGTTGGCAACTCAGTAGCTGTTATTTCAATACTCTTTTCAGGCCAGCATCGATACTTTTTCGCAGGCTTGGTAACAGAAGAAGATAACATAACGTATACATATATGGACAATATATATCAAATCAAAATTTGCAGCATCTAAAATTGATTATATAACAAAAAAACATATTTATTAAATATAAAGCACTAGCTTTGTACTTTGGCAACCTTTTTTTTTTTATTTGCCATAGGTTAACATAAAATATTTTGCTATAGAGCATTAAATTGTCGACTTGACTCACAACATTCAATTAAGTAGCTTATCAATGTCACATTCAAATTATACGAATTTTCTTATCTACAGTAATTTAGTTATGACTAATCCTATTTGCTTTAGATTGTTGCAAAACATCCCATTTCTTGTTCTCGTATTCATTTGAGATCAGACAAGATACAAATGTACATGTATGGTGTGGATGTAGATATGTATATACATGCATATGTATGTGGACAAAAATATATTATAAGATTAGCCTTCAAGGTCAGTTAGATATGCTATACTATATGTTATGTGTCGCCGTAACTGGAAGCTCCTTTAAATTCTGCATCAAAACTGCATAGTTCGGCCATGAAAAAAGTGAATAGAGTGCAACATTAGCGCCCCATAGATGGCGCCACCAGTTCTTTAATAACTGCAGTCAATCGCGCAGAGCTTTACAGGCGCACACACACACCTTGACACAGTTGTTACGTCGCCAGTTAACGTTTTGACGCAGCTGTACCGCAGACAAGAAAAACAATTTTTGTTTTTTTTTTGGCTTTTTCTCTAGAAAAAACCGTTTATTAAGTTCTTGTTTGGGGGACTTTTCTTTTGTTTTCGTGTTTTTGTTTACGATTTCTATTGTATGATAAAAAAATTAAGTTTTATATTGTAGTTTTTTTTTGTTTTTTTTTTGTATTTCTGTTTTGAATGCAACAAACTATGCAAATGTCTGTACGTTTAAGTGCATTATTGGAGGGGTTATTTGTCTGTTATATATTGTATGAATATCTTGTAAGTTCCATAAACATTTATGTAAAGTTAAGTGTATATATATATAGAATAGATCATATTCGTAATACATTTATATATATATTTAGATTGTATACATTTTAAGAATGTATTTTATACTATTTTACGATGTTGTCATTTTGCATGATTTGTTTCTTTTTATCATTCTGTTTGCTGTTTTCTCGTATATTTTGTTTTCTGTTATTTTTTGCCTAAACGTATAAAATGCATGTAAATCTAAAACTTATTTAATCAACTACCACGCCCAAATGGGCCTCCTTCCACATTTAAGTTGTGTCCTCAAAAAAATTATATTTATATATATAAGGTGTGAAAAAATAAAGTATTATATAAAATAGATGCAGTATTATTGTGTACTCATTTCTGATGTGTTCAATGAAATGTTTGTTGGCCTATTTGCGATGTTGGTCAATTGGCCCGATCGCCCGCTGTCCGCGTTGCGCCATGCGGCAACCGCAACACAGTTGCAACGATTGCTGGCATCGCGCGCGTCACCTTGCCGCACATGCAACGCTTAAGCGCTGCCACAGGAAGCGTTGCTCTCACTCGCCCAAGGATTTGGTTTGGCGGCCGGCGAACGCACAGCAGCTTCTTTCGGTTCTGTTTGTTTGGTTGTTGTTAATGATGTGGGGGACTGCTGTGCACTTGCCGGTTTAGAGCTCAACACTGCCTGTGGCAGCACGCTGCATGCGCTGTTGGAGTTAGGGGCGATGTTCGAAATGGCGGCCCGATGCCAGCGATCTGGCTGCAACGGCATCTACCGTAGGTTCGTGTTTTGATGGCGGCTGCCGACGCAATGCGGCCAGTGGGCGATCTACAAACTTACAAAACTAAAATACAATTCTAATATAATCATAATAATAATAATAATAATAAGTATTACAGTTATTAATTATAATATTCATAGATTATGTTTATATATGCGTGTGGTTATATAATAATGCTCTCTATATGTAGATAGTATTTATATTTATGTTGTGTAAGATATTAAATGAAATCAAGCTCCAATTGACAAATTTTGTTAAACTATTAATCAAACTATGCACGTATATATAATATGAATGTGATTTGTTGTGTAATCTGTTGTTGTTTTTTATCATTATTTGTTTTCCTGTCGCTTAAGCACGCTCGCCACGGATGCGACGCGCCAACTGAATATCCTTGGGCATAATGGTGACACGCTTGGCGTGAATAGCGCACAAGTTGGTGTCCTCAAACAAGCCCACCAAATAGGCTTCAGAGGCTTCCTGCAATCGCGAGAGAGATTCGTATTAGTTATTTTCTATTTAATTAGATACAATAGCGTTTGTTGTCACTTACCTGCAAGGCACCAATAGCGGCCGACTGGAAACGCAAATCGGTCTTGAAATCCTGTGCGATTTCACGCACCAAACGCTGGAAAGGCAACTTGCGGATGAGCAACTCGGTCGACTTCTGGTAGCGACGGATCTCACGCAGAGCCACTGTACCGGGACGATAACGATGGGGCTTCTTAACACCACCTGTGGACGGGGCCGATTTACGGGCTGCCTTAGTGGCCAGCTGCTTGCGTGGAGCCTTGCCTCCAGTGGATTTACGGGCGGTCTGCTTGGTACGAGCCATAGTTAATTAGTTCTGCAAGATGGATTGTATTCGATTGATGGATTAACCACACATTGAATGTCACTGTTAGAGCTCTGCGACGCTCAGCGCCGAAGCGCTGGCGCGCAACTAATGCGAATGTGGCAAATGTCGCTGCAACGAAGGCCGCAGCAGCAGCAGAAGCTACAACATCTACATCAGCAGCTAGGGTTGAAATCGTTTTTAACTTCTCAGCAGCTGCAGAAATTTTCTTTTTATTCAGTTTCACGCTGTGCATTTTCCTTAGCCATTCGGCTTGGCTGCCTTCTGGGAACACTTCAAAACTTCCACTTCAATTGCGACGTCGTCGTCGTCGTCGCCATCGTCTGCTGATGCTGTTGCAGCCCACAGCTTTGAGTGCCCCCACTTGAGCCATTGTGTGAGTGCATACATTTTTTTTTTTTCTTTTTTTCCTCGTGCCATGAATCGCTTTTTTTACACGGCCTCTGCATTTCTTTTTCTTTTGTGCTCTGCTACCACTCGAGCGTCGTGAATTTTGCGTTTTGTTTTTTATGCGCAGAATCAATCAAGTTGAAGTAATGAGTTGTAGTTTTTAGTTTTAGATCTACAAATCGTGCCACACGCATACAAACACACAAACACACACACGCACACTCGGAGCAGTCGTGTGGAAAATATGCACAAAAACTTTCTAGTGGGGGGGCAAACGGCAAAACCGATACTCGAGTAAACATAAACAAAAAGTAAAAAGCATAGATATTTTTGAGGTCGAAAGCTTACACAGATCTACCAAAATTTGAAAGTATATCGATGCTTGCAAATACATAAATAGATTACACAAAATAGATTTATTTTCTGTTCGTTCCACCAAAAGCTTATCTTTGATCACAATATTAAGGAAAGTTAAAAAAAGATATAGCAATGAAACCAATCTTTTCAGGTCGAGCATAAAATTCGTAATGTTTAGATCATAGTCTTGTATTTGCTATTTATTGCTATATTACAGAATAGAGTCCGATATTTCCTGTTTGTTCAACATATGATGCACGACTTGTCTTGGATTTATATAAAATATAATTTGCATACATATGCACAACTTTCAAATGCAATTGTCCCAATTCGCAAATGGATTCAGGTATCTATACCGCTGTCATATATGTGTAGCCAATCACAAAACGTATGCATGCTTGATCAACTGCATACCCTCACACACACACAAACACATGCAATTGGACCACATACAGATGTATGTATGCTGCAGGTGCTTCATGTTGTGCTATGCTTATTTCATAACAACCATAAGAAGAGCAATGCGAAGAAAAATAAAAACTTGGCGCCCATTTGAATAGCAAATGCGCAAGCGGGCTGGCAATATTGCGCATTAAGCGCAAATAACGCGTTATTAGCAATAGCAATAGATAACACATAAAGAGCGAGCGAGAGGGAGAGCTGTAAACACGGAGCGAAAGGTGCCCAAACGAAAATTGCGTCGTTCGCATTTAACGCGCGCAAAGCAATGTCATATATTTATGTGTGTGTGTATGTGAAGCAGCTGCACATCTTAAGAGCCAATGCTTACATATGTATGCGCATGTACAGACATTAAAATTTCAGTAATTGGCCCGCTATATTGCTCTCAAATGCGAAACAAAACGAAACTCGAAAAAACAACTGTAGCACACACACACACACACATCCTATAGGCACGTACAAGCTCACGTTTAAATGTTTATGCGCATGTGTCACAAACCGAGTGTTTGCGTGTGTATGTGTGTCTGCCAGTATACACACATACATACAATGAAGTCAAATGAAAATAATAATAATCAAAATATTCGAAGTCAACTATAAAAAACTACAGCATAAATCAGACGACAAAACAAAACATAAAAATAAGCGCACTTCTCCCCCCTTTAGTATATTAACAGTCTTCGAATATTAAAATATTAAAATAAATATTTCGTAATTATTATAAACTTTTTACTTCCAACTTGTCTGCAATGGCCGCCATTTTGAAAAAGGCAACAACGCAAGTACACCACACTAAAGTGTGCCCATGCATTCGTCGTGCAAACGAAGTCACCATCGTTGTTGCGCATTGTGTGTATCCACTAAAATAAAAAAAGCTAAGCTAGCACGGAAAAGTGGTGCTCCGCCGGCCGTCTATTGGAGCGCCCCACATGAAAAAAAAAACCAAAACAACAGGCTATTGCACACACGCCAATTACGCCGCTGATAGCATCAAACTTGCCACTTTCACCGTTTAGCACAACACAAATTTAGCTAACAAAACAAATTAAATAAATGTGAAGGCACACTCACCGTGACGAAAATTAAAAATATTTTTGCTTTTTTTTCTAAGAACTTTCACGGAGAACCCGATCTGCTTCCTACGAAGAACGATTTCACAATGATGCAGTATCGATTTTTGTATAATAACATGTATCGATTGTAGTTCAATTTCTTGCTCAGGAATATATTGGCATGAAAAATATCGTTATTAAATACAGCTAACAATCGATAGATAACCAGATAAATTTAAAAGATAAGTCTTCAATTTAACCGTAAGCAAAAAAAAAAAAAAAACAGCTTATCAAAATTTGTGTGGCGTTTTATCACATTTCGCGAATTTGATATTGAAAATTTTAAGTTGCCTGTATTTAGAAAAATAAAAATATAGTTCTCAAAAAAACAAACGATTTTTACCTCTGTTAGATAAAATTAGTGTTCTGTTATTGTTTACAGTAGTTAAAGTATATCGATATTTAAGCATATTAAGCAAAGTGTGGTCATACTGAAGAATGCCGCCAAACTTTGAATATTCGCAAGCACCAGCACTTACTTTGTATTGACAGACATACATGAATATGTTTATTTACTGCGCAGTTTGCGACTTTTCGCTCAATTCAATCAAATAATTCATCAAAATTTGTTGTAACCCTTGACAACTTTGCCTCTAGCCGGCGCTATGGCCTGGTTTCGTAAGACAGAAGAGGCAAAACGTGAAAAGGGCCCGCAATCATCGGAAAGCCGAATCAGTGAGCCCCAACTACCAGCGACTGCAAGTAATCTATACCGTATCTTTCTTCTATTCTATATTGTATATAACAATAAAGAACTCATTGCAGAGCGGAAGGCTGAAAACGAAGAGGATGACGATCAAGCAGACAGTGAACTGACAACACCGACTTCACTGTCCAAGGAAACAGAGTTATTCAATTCAAGATTTCAGGGACTGTTAGCCCCGGTCTTTACTTGTTTCAAGGACGATGAGTGAGTCTATAAACCATCTGCCGAAAATCATCTAGAACACGCACATGTATATATATATATATGTATATGGGTGCAGCCGTAGATCTCTGGACGTGCGCCCTATCAATCGGTATGCGGAATGGCTACGCAGTCAAATGATTTCGGGAGTCCTAATCAATGGCGTCGTTGGCGAGGGTCCAATGATGCGTGTGCGCGAACGCAAAGCGAACTGTGAATATTGGCAGCGTGCTGCCGTCCGGCACAATCTGATGATAATGGTTCAGGTGGGTGGAGCACCGCTGCCTGATGTCCTCTCGCTAGCCGCCCACGCTGAGCTGGTGCGCGTTAGTGGCGTTGTCACTCTGCCTGAACTGTTCTATCGTCCGCACAATGTAGATCAATTGGTTCAATATTGCCTGAATGTTTCCAGCCGTTGCCCGACAAGACCATTCTTCTACTATCACATGCCCTCGATGACCGGCGTGGAGCGTAAGTTACCGCTGTCGATGCAGTAGCCAATTGCTCAGATTAATAACGTTCACATCTGCTCTGCAGTAGACATGGTTGAGTTCTGCTCAAAAGCCGAAAAGTGCATACCGAATTTTATGGGTCTATACTATGCCAGCGCAGATCTGGAGATGGGTCAGCGCTGTTTGCGCTTCGGACGTGTCGTGATGCTGGCATCCACGGCATTGCTGGCCAGCGGTCTCATGTCGGGCTTCAATTGCTGCAGTCTAGTCGTTGTCAACATTCGCCCCGATCTTGTGCACAGGATTTGCGACGCCTTCAACGATAACGAACTGCAGCTGGCCAGGGACGTTCAAAGGGAGCTAAATCAACTCATCGAGATACACACGCACGACAGCCAAATGGAGTACTGGGTGGTTTCCATGAAGAATTGGTTTAACAAAGAGTTTGGCTCCCGGCAAGTTGGCAACTTTTGCGCTGGCCCGGCACGGATTGTACGCTAGGATTACTTTCACTTCAGCCGTTTATATAATTTATATATTGTGTATCAAAACTGTCGCAACAATCTTAATGATAACTGGACCGATTGACTGATTTGTGTTGAATACTCGAAGCTTTATATCCATATAGAGAGTGAAGACTACAGGTCATGGAAACTAACTCGAAATTTTGTTTTTATGGCTTTCCCTATTCCATTGCTGGTAGTTATTTTCCAATACCAAATATAAATAAGCAACTCGATATATATATATATATAACCTGCATACCGATGGCTTTCATCATATTTCTCTATAAAACTTCTATCAAGTTCTATAAAAATATTCATATGAAATTTAAGCTCACCCGAATTTTCTGTGCAGAGTGGGGAGTGTTGAGTTTCGGCTATTATAAATAATTGTTAAGACAATATGCATTATAATATTAGCTGTATGACAAACAAAGTCTGTTGATATAGTTCAAGTATAAGCTTAACCAGACATCCAGAATACAGTTGTTTCCACAAATTTGTCTATAACTATTCTATAAAATGATGCTATGTAGAAATATGAGCTCTTCACACTTTTTATTTAACAGGAATGTTAAGTTCGGCCTGTCATAGAAACATTTGTGGATTGATTACAATTAAACTTAATTAAATAAAGTTCGCTCTTTATTGCTAAGCAGCTGAGCTTTGCTTTTTTGTGGATTAATCAATATGCTCGATGCGATCGATGGAAGTAAATAAAATGTAAACAAATTGGAATGTGGTATTTAACAATTTTGAATCGAATACATAAGCATGTCATATTATATGAAAGGTGGTTAATATGCTAGCTCAAAATAATTAATATCTATCAAGGTGCAGGCGCTCGTGTCGCAGCTGCGAGGCATGGGTGCCGAATCTCTTCTGGCAGTGGCCGCACTGAAAGCGTCGCTGTCCCTCGTGGACGACACGCACATGCCTGCTGATGGCGCTCTTGTGCCGGAAGAGCTGCGGACATTGCTTGCACTTGAACTTCTCCCAGTCCGGATTGTGAATGCGCAGATGGGTAAGCAGCTCGGTGCGCGTTACCTTGGCAGCACCGCAATGTTCGCATATGTGCGGCTTCTGCTGCGCATGCCGTTTCAGATGCTCCCCGAGCGCATTTTTTGTGCTATATCGGCGATTGCATTGCTCACAGATTAGCTCCAGCTCGTCGTTGGCTGCCTTTGTGGCGGCGGCCACAGCCGGATGTACGTTGCGCACATGCGAACGCAGTTGTTCATATCGTGTGAAGGCTTTGTCACAGTTGCGGCAGAGGAACGGCTTCGGATGACCCTCATGCACACTGCGTATGTGCGCCTCCAGATAAGGCAGTTTGTATACCTGCTTGCCGCACTGCTCGCAGGCGAGCAGTTTCCGTTTGTTGGCAGCAGCAACCGCCGCCGCCGCTGCCGCCTCCTCCGCTTCTGCCTCTGCCTCCTCTGTTGCTGCACAGCTGCTCATGACGGTCTCATCATTATTTGTTGAAGCCTGGCTGCGATTGGTCACATCTACGTCTGCATCAGCATCTGCATAGGCATCGGCATCAGCATCTAAGCCAGCATCAGCATCGGCATCTCTGTCGTGCTCGAAATCGTATTCTTGTTGATGTTCGGCTTCATCTTCCATGGGCTCCGTTTTCACAAGCGGCAACTGCAAAAACGCTAGCTCAGCCCTAAAACTAGCTGACTCAACTGTACAGATTTGTATATACCAACCGAGGGATCAGCATCAGCATCTGCAGCAGTAGCATCAGCGCCCGTATTTGGGATCGGCTCTTCTGGCTGCTTAATCAAGGTCAGTTCCAGGTGCCTCAACATCTCGTTGCTCTGCTCGGCGACGGTGCACAGCTGCTGGAAGTATTCCATGGCATTGTAGCAGAGTGCGCATATTTGCTGCGGAAAGATGTCCGGTTGCTGAAAAATGTCAATGGCAAAAAACTGATTCAACATTTCTGCCAAGTGTGGTAGAGCTTTCGAATTGTAGCTCGATTTGTTCCTTTGCAGATATTGAATATCTCTGGTCGGTGTTGCATTTGGGGAATGCTGTTGTTGTTGCTGCTGGCGCAAATGTCGCAGGCAAATGCGACAAAGCTGCGAAATATTTGCTAAGGCTAACATTTTAACACTAAAACCTCTTTAATCGCTTTGCGCACGAAACGCACAGCCGTTTGGAATTTAGAGTGTTGCAGTGTTACCGTTCTTTCAAACTCAAATAATACATGGATTTTTTCATTGATCAATATGTGTACGTATGAAAAATTTAAATGAAAATAATGTAAAACAAAACAACAACAAAATTGTTGGGAACAAAACTAAAAATAAGTATAGTATGGAGAATAGCCAAATTATTTCAAATTCCATTTTTTTTTTAACCTACAGAAATTTTAGTTGCTTATCGATGTTTTTAATTTATAATCGAATAATCGAATCAATTGAATTATGTTGAAAACAAAATTAATTGCGAATATAGGTGTTGCTCGCTATTGGTCACACTTTCGCCGTGTCTCGCGTTTTCAGTGTCTCTTAGTTTCATAAAGTCAACCAAATTATCTGATAAGCTGTATAGTTAGCCCAAAAATTATAGACAGACTTCCAATTACAATTACATATATAATTAATCAACAAAATGGCACTAAATCCACAGTACGAAGATATTGGCAAAGGCTTCGTTCAGCAATATTATGGCATATTTGACGACCCGGCGAACCGCGCCAATGTGGTTAACTTTTACAGCGTAAGTGGCGTCCCACATTGGGCAATGGAAACTCTTTGACTATTTAATTTCGATAGGGAGCCTAAGCAGCATACACACTCTACATCAATGGCTGCCATATATGTATATATATACACGAACAAGGGCAATATTATTGTTCCTAGTCGCAGAGGTGACGCGCATGGCGCCCTTGACAAAAATGCCTAGAGCATAATTCTTGCTCGCACCGATAAAAAAGAGCGCGCAAATGAATATTTCGTGATTTTCGCCGCTCAAAAAATGCAGTTCAATAATTAAATAAATACCATATATATATATATGCGTGCACAGGTTAGGGTATAATGTGGTTTTCTCGAAATTTCCCATATAAAAGAATGACACACACACGCATACACATACGCACACACAGACGTCTTCATATATGCTAAATTTGCCCGAATAGTCATGTTGTATGTATAATTCGTATGTGTGTGTGTGTGTACATACATATATGTATATACATTGATGTATATGTATATACAGAAACGCACACATACACGCGCGCACACACACACACACAAACTAATATAATTTTTGTAAATGTTGCTCGTTTCTTTTTGCCCAGGCAACGGAGTCCTTTATGACTTTCGAAGGACACCAAATCCAAGGAGCGCCAAAAATACTTGAGAAAGTCCAGGTGAGTAGGTCTAAATTGAAACAAAACCAAATGATGAATTATCTTCTGTTTTTCCTTTGGTAACATAGAGCCTCAGTTTCCAAAAGATCACACGAGTAATTACAACGGTAGACTCGCAGCCCACATTCGATGGTGGTGTTTTGATAAATGTCCTCGGACGACTACAGGTGAGAATCACATGAGAGCGTTGAGCATTAAAACCATATATATAAAGAAGGTTTGCATATATATATGAAACTATATATATATACATGTATGACTATATTGATGCAGACCGATGAGGATCAGCCGCATGCGTATATTCAGACCTTTGTACTGAAACCTGTGGGCGTTAGCTTCTTTGTGCAGCACGACATCTTTAGGCTTGCGCTGCACAATGTGTAGCCAATCGCGCTCAGCTCGACCGAATGCAACAGCTACAGCAAACAACAACAGCAACAACTACAATCAAAATCACACTCAGAGAGCGATCCTGGCCAGGCAAAGTAAACAGCATTCTGTTGCATTTAATCGTAACAAAAAGTTAATTGCCACATTGACCTACTAAATGAGTTTAATAATTTTGGTATAACTGTTCTATTGAACCATGCTAACAATCAACACACACTACTCGCATACAAAACAATACATTTTATGTAAATAAATACAAACATATACATACATATATGCACTCATACATAGACCTAACTATAGCAGTGTCCATCCTGTCGCCGGATGCGCCTATATGCGATCATGATGCTCTACTCTACAGGCAGGTTATTGTCATTGCTATTACTGAAAGAATTAACAAATATTGGCATTGCATGGTTGAACGGTACCTACCATGCAACGATGCTGCATCTATGCACTCTTTGCCTTGGATCAGTCAATGTGGATGGAGTGTCCTTACAGCCAAATTGCAAATTGATGTGATCGATAGGAGCTAAGCGGATATATTATACTGTATACATATCATACTGTATTATATAAGACTGTTAAATAGAAGTTTCTATTTTTTGTACCAAAAGTATTTTCAAAAATAGACTTTCAATGTAAATGAATAGCAATATATATACATATATGTATATTATCATCTTATATGATATATGTAGAATATAGAAATACAAAAATGTTATTGTATGAGCAAATTTATGCAGTGAACTCAGTGAATAGTCGTATAACATTATCTATTAATATCAAGTTCTTGTTTATATTTGATATACCAATATACAAGTCCATATTGTATATGAGATATAGTTTATTTAACTACCCTTTACTACCTGCAAGAGTATTTGAGCTTCGCTGCACCGAAGATAGCCATTCATTCATGCGGCGTATATTTGGTCTATTTACTGTCCCCAACTTATGTTTTGCTCCTTCAACTATCTTTTAATCAATCTCCTTAATTTCGAATTTCTTTGAGCACGTATTGATCCACACATGATACGCAATTATTGCTCTATTTAATATTGATATTATGTACTGCTGACATTTGATATAATCTAAATGCATTTTCAATCGAATTACAGTGCGACGACGATCCTCCACACGCTTTCTCTCAGGTGTTTGTGCTGAAAGCCAATGCCGGTACCTATTTCGTTGCTCATGATATTTTCCGCCTTAACATACACAATTCTGCCTAAGACAACGCAACACATCAACAACAACAGCAACGCCAGAACAGCCCAGAGCCGCAACAACAACAACAACAACAACATCATCTATAGATGCTCCAGAACACGATGATGATGACTTAAGACGACGTGCATATTTTTCTCACGTCAATGAATCATGGAAAACCAACAAAAACAAACACAATAAAAATTTAAATCTAACTACTTTAACAATGTATAAACGCATCCAAGCTACTTTTCATGAATTTCCATGTCAGCAGCTAATTGATGTACCGCTACATGTGAGGGCGTGTCTCTCCCTCTCTCTCTCTCTCTCTCTGTGTTTGTTTGTGTGGCTGTGTATGTGTGTATTATGTGTGTTTAGCCTAATTGTAATCACCTCTAATGCACATTGCGGGCTTATATATATTATACACATGTATATTTTTTTATTGACATGAAATCGCACACAAAATTGTAAAAACTATTTCAAATCAAAATGAAAAGAATAAAAACAAATTATGTATTAGCAATAGAGCAAAATCCCATTTCCTATTTTTGTTTTTGCTTTAGTTTTACATTTGTCACACATTATTTATGATTTGATATCTAACATGTATGTATGTATGTACGTATGTGTGGTCTATTTATGTAGGTATGTATGCATGCAGACAGTAGCTGTGTCTTAAGTATAATACGATTGTAAATGCAGCGCCAAATGCGGGTGGGGGAATCATGATCTATTATTTATCCCGAAATGTAAAGATGGCATCGAAGCCAAACAGCACACCATTCACAATGGACAGCGATGCCTTGATCAGGGCCAGATCCCGGGTGCGTGTACGAAACGAGAACTCCCAGGCCTCGATTATAAAGATCCCGCTGGCCACAAACAGGGCGCAGCCCAGAACGCTAAAGAAGATGTCGATGCGTTTGTGAATGGGTGCACGCATCAGAACGCCTGGACGATATAAAAGCATTTATAATGATTGCCAATAGAGTCATGCATGCATATTGATTGAGATTTACCTGCGAACACTCCGATGACGACAATAATGTAGCCGGTGAATGTGCCTGTCGCCATGAATGAGGTCATAATGTCGCGATCGTTAAAGCTATAGAAGTGCAGCACTAGGCAGGCAACGGAAAAGGCCTAAAAAAAGTCAAAACAAAACGAGAAGTTTAGTCCGGAACGGCTAACATATAATAAGTCAGTTGCAAGATCATTTAGAAATGGAAAAATAGAAAACACCTGACTGTTTACTGAAACGTAAGTATGCTTATAAGACTTTGTGTATAATATGAGAGTATACACATACACAGCTAATAACATAAGCTGCATAAGAGACGGTGCGATCAGTTGCAAGATGATCTAGAAGTGAAATAGAAAACTCCTAATTGTTTACTCAAATTTAGGTAAGTATATGTAATATAGGTATACGTATAAGATTGAGGAACTTGCACAAGTTGAGGACCCATAGTATTCCATCACAGGGAATACGTACTAATTGGAGCTACTTTACTTTAACTTACGTTTTCCATGAGAGTTCGAAGATATGAACTCATAGCATATATAATGAGATATATGTATGTATATACATATACGTATAAAGTATTTTATAAACAATGTTTCTGTTGACCCTGAGAATCCATTGAAAGTGGTTATTCATATATGTATATGTATATGCATATATTTCCTAGTAGATCTTGTTAAGTATATATATGTAAATTTGAATCAGTAGCAGAGTTGATTGAGTACTATATAGTATAGTATATCTGGCTGTTGAACAAGTAGAGACTTGGAATGTCGCACAAAAATACTCATTTAGCAGATCAAGTGTAGAACACTGGTTAGATGTAGAAGCCTAACTATGATCCAATATTCTTTTAAGTGACTCCGCGGAAAACAGCTATTCGGCACAGCAGTTAGGGTATCAGCTAGTCAGGCACTCTATACTAGAGCTTTCTTATGTACTTAAATGTGAGCCGTGAAATTATATTATAATGAAATTTTAATTTGCTTAACTATTGCATTTTTATGGCTCGTTGGCCTTTAAACAGGGTATAAATTTGCTTTACCAATTCTAAAAATTTAACCACATTCAGGCGACCTTTTCGTTCCCCGTGAGACATTTTACGCACAACAACAACAACAACAAAAAATAGAAAATAAAAAAAAATTAAATTGTTCCTTTTTGATATCCTTTGGGCGGAGCCTGCGCCGGAATTCGAGTCGAGTGCGACGCGCGTACACGACCAATGTGGAACGATCACTGAGCTGCAATTGCAGCCCCATCCGAATGTTATGTAAATTCAGCACATTATGTTTTATGTTTAGCAGCAGCAAACAATGGGCGCATAGTTAAATGAGCGCGAAATTAATTAATTACACTCAAGAATCGTAGGAAGAGGCTGTTCATTCTGAAGAGCGGCTCGCCCGCGGTTTTCTTTACAACTGGGCCCCAGCCCAATGATGAAAAGCGGAGACGATGACGATGACGATGACGACGATGATGATGATGATGATGAGAGATTACAGCGCACTTTAGTTTAAGTAAGACAACAACAAGAACAACTAGGAATATTTCAAGCAAACTTGCAGCTGATTGAGTTAAGCTGCAACTGAGCTTTGCTCACATAAGTTGCCATTTTTAATTTGTTCACAAAATTCTGATGAAGGTCTCTTGAATGAGAGCACTGTAGCCAGTCTTCTGGCTAGATCTTGGCTATGCTCTAGATTCGCTGAAATTACAAATTTGAGTTCATTTTGAACAGAGCTTGTTAGTTCAAATTCTAATCTTTTTTTTTTTTCAATTATGCATTGAACTTTGAACAAACTAAAACAAACAGTTCAACGAGCCACATTTCATGTGCCATTAAAACTGGCTTAACTTTAGCGTATTTGAAAATCTTGAAGGAAAAACTCGATTTAGAGAGCTGATTGAAAGACTTTAAGAGTTTGTCTTAGAGCTTTTATAAGCTAGAGCCGTGTCATAAAAACCTTAGGGAAATAATAACAACTAGAGCCTTGATTTAGAGACCTAATTACTAATAATAATACTAATACTTATACTAATAACAGTGACACCAAGAAAGTCGTATAATCACTATAAAAAATATAAGAGTTTGTATAAGTGTGAGCTAGAGCAGTGTAACACTATCCTAAAGAGAATAAGAGTTTTTAGGAGCGTATTCATAAGCTAAGCACGAGCAGTCCCTTAAAATCTATAAGTATAAAACTCATATACAGTCCTGATTCACAGTCTTATACGTATATGCTTATAAGCTCTATAAAATGATCGTAAAACCTTTAAGGAAACAGCGTCAATTAAAGAGCTACAGCTTGAAGGTCTTATATGCATTATAAAACTCTATCTAAGCGCGTCATGATCAGCGTCAAGTAATACTTGAGGTAATGAAGTTAACTTAAAGTAAACTAGACATTTGTATTACACATTGCTTAATAATTTATTTATTTTTAAATTTAATCAGCATCGATTCTATTTGCAATTCCAAATGATTTCTCACGTAATGCCTTTCAACTAAATGTGCATGCAAGTAATATTAAAGCTGTCAGTATTTCTATACTAATACTAGCCCCCCGCCAAATCGTTGCATCTGGGCTAATTTGAAAATTATTCGCTTTTTGTTTTCAATTCACGACAATTACAGTCATTTTTATCTGAGCTTTTGTCAATTCATCTAATCGCCCTGTTGTGCAGATGTGACGCTGGCAACATTAGAGGTATACTCTAAAATAGGGTTTACCAAACTTAAAATGTAAAGATTACGTAGGAGTATATTAGATTGAGCTATACACATATATATATATATATATATATATATATATATATATATATATATATATATATATATATATATATATATATATATGTATATATATATATAAAACATCACGTAGTACATGACTTGATATCCTGTACAGACTAATTGTTGCTGAAATTAATATTTATCGATTTTGAATTATAAAGCCTAACAATCTCCCAGTTCGACAAGGGTTAAATGTAATCAAAGAACATACATACATATATACATATAAGTATATATATATGTATATATGTGTATATAGTAGTAGTACAACTGACTCTGTCACACATGTTCATTAGGGGGCATTAAATGGCTGGCTAAACCGGTTCATTTATAAATCGTATATTGAGTAGTTATATAGTTAATGTTATGCCGATAAGCTGTTCGGCCCCTGTAGGTAGAGTCGAATTGACATCCCACTAGAAATGCAAGTGCACTATGTGTGCATACATACATACATATATAGCATATAGCTAGGGCTAGGCAATAGAATGCGAGTCAATCGCCAAGTGAATGTCAAGCCGAAACAATGCTGCATCCCGAGCTAATCTCGCTGGAAAATGTGGTGTTCCGCTGCTATATCGGCTGGACGGCGTTGTTGGTGCTTAAAATATATGCGATGAGCCTATTGACCGGCCTTATGCGATTTATAACTTTGGTAAGTTTATGTCTATGTGAATATGTGTGTATGTATGTGTGTGTGTGCATGTGTGTGTGTGTGTGCTCTTTTTGTTTTGATAGCGTCAGTCTGACTCAGCGCTTTCTACATAAGCATACAAGCGATAGAGACTGCGGAGTGCACAAGCGAGAGGCAGAGAGAGAGAGAGAGAGAGAGAGAGAGAG
This sequence comes from Drosophila mayaguana, assembly GCA_037075325.1. Taxonomy (NCBI): domain Eukaryota; kingdom Metazoa; phylum Arthropoda; class Insecta; order Diptera; family Drosophilidae; genus Drosophila; species Drosophila mayaguana. The sequence goes on from JBAMCG010000077.1 coordinate 2,346,210, forward strand.
AAAGGCGCACAAGAGAGCGGAGCACATGCCGGCATATACACACATGCATATAATAAGAATATAGGCAGCGCTCACGGCAGTTGATAGTTTGCAACGTCCGAAAGCGGTTCACTCACTACTAGTTGACAAAACGTGTAAATAAATCAAATTAGAAAGATGAGCCTGGAACTGCTTACCTTAAACAACCCGGTGTTCAAGAGCTTTACGTTCTGGGCCGGCGTGTTGGTGGTCAAAATGTTGGCCATGTCTTTGCTTACGGCCATTCAACGTTTCAAGACCAAGGTAAGCTAGAGTGGAGCCGTTGCCATTAGGTCAAAGTCCGGTCAGCAGGTGAAAGTGCATAGATTATGAGAGCATTTATCAATTCTTCTTGTTGCTATTTCGTTTGGATTTCTAGACATTCGCCAATCCGGAGGATTTGCTGTCACCAAAATTGAAGGTTAAATTCGATGACCCCAATGTGGAGCGTGTGCGCCGTGCGCATCGCAACGATCTGGAGAACATTCTGCCCTTCTTCGCTATCGGCCTACTCTACACACTAACGAACCCCAGCGCCTTTTTGGCCATCAATCTCTTCCGTGCCGTTGGCATCTCACGCATTGTTCATACCCTGGTCTATGCCGTTGTCGTGGTGCCTCAGCCAGCACGTGTGCTTTCCTTCTTTGTGGCTCTGATTGCAACCGCTTACATGGCTTTCCAAGTTATTGCAGCTGCTGCGTTTTAATTTTTGACAATAATTGTCGTCTTAGCTTAGCAGAGCCTTTTTTATATACATAAAAAAATAGCGCCAAGTGTAAATTGATTATATTTAACGGCAAATATATTAAAGTTTTATACATATTGTACAGTCTTCTTGTATTTCATTATAATTTCCTACACCGCTAGTCACAAATTATTAATACAAAAAAAAAAAAAAAACTAAATGCCTTATAAAATTGAATGTTAAAATTGGGAACGGAAAATAGCGCACCATTATATCTTATCGATAAATCACAAGTACCTAATAAAAACTAGTATTTAAAAAGTAATTAGAATTTAGGTCCAAAGGTTGTAAAACGTTAAATATTATTGGCATTTATATTTAGCATCCCATGGAAGTGAAACGATATCATTATTGTATTTTTGTCATTAATGGTAATTGATATTCATTTGAAACAAAAGATAAATAAATATGCAAATTATCGCTTTTATGGTTATTTTCCCACATATCGATATCTCATCGCAACAGCTTTGTACTTATCGATATAAACTTTAATAATTATATATCGATGTATTTAATAGCGCTTTCTCGATTGTCGCCGCCAGTCAAATTAGAGGTATATCGCTATCGCTGTGGTTCTGACCACTTAATATATTTTTTTTTGCGAACAATACAGATTAGTTGTAAAAATATTGAATGTAGTATAATTAGTTGTCAGTGTCAGTTTTATATACACATATTGTTATAATCCAAAGAAATTACGTGGACATATGAAACGTTATTTAAAGGTATGTATATGTATGTGTGTACTTGTACATATGTTTTTTTATAGTATGCCAGGCCCAACCAGTTTCGCCTTGAGGAAAATCAAAATAAACACATACATTTGTAGCTCTAGCAAGTTATTAAAAATCTCTGCTGTTAAATCAAAGACTCATGTGACGCGGTAAATGGAATTTCATGTGAGTGCCAAATATTGCAAAAACTATTTGTGTGGCAGTTTGACCAAAACAACCAAACAATAACAGTGTAGAAGATACATGGATTTGCGCCTGTGTTCGTGTGTGTATTTATTGTGCACATACACGTATGTGTAGGTGTATGTGCGTGTTCTTTTTTTGCATATGTGTGTGTGCCTACTTATCTGATAGGGCATTGCTACATTCGTATGCACCATACATACACGCACACACACACAGACGTGCAACGCTTCGTGTATTTACGTATAGCGAATACACATATAAGAAGTCACGTATGTATATTTGTACGTCAGATGCAAAGTACGCACATAGCTGTTGAAAGCTTGCCTGGCGGCTCTGCCTTATATATTTACATACAAACATGTGCACGTACATGCATACATACGCTTGTTTTTGTTTGTACAATTTGAAAAGCATTCGTGAATAGCAGAAAACGCAACAGTAGCAATAGCAGCACTGCTTAAGCCTCTATCAGGTACGCAAGTGTTATATCCGGAGTCGATTGAAACTTCTAGTGCCCGGTGTAGTTCGTTATCATAGCATCACGTGATTCATCATAATCATGTTCATTATCTCTTCCTCACTCTCGTCCTCTCTCGGTCTGGCTGATCTCGATCTGATTCGTTTTAATAATCATAATATTAATGGTATGCAATCTTTGGACCCTTCGTTCTGTACTTTAGCATGCTCAACACGCAATCGAAAATTCGGAGTAAAAGGCGATTTTAATAACAAATTCTAATCAAAATATTGATATTAATCACAGGGTCACTGCTAGTCACGCCCAAAATTAGTTTGTCAAATTGCAAAATATGAATAGTTTTACATGCGTTTAATACGTTGTTTGTTGTGCAGTCAAATTGCATACCTTTGCACCTGTTTACTGTGACAGTACGGAGACAAATGTCTATAGTGTGTGCGAACAGTATGTGCATCTGTGATGTACATTGGCACACCTATATATGTGCGTAGTACACTGAACATACTATACATATGTGTACATACGAATTAAACTTAAGTACCGCACAATTACCTTTGATTACGTTTGCTGCGATAAACATGCGTACCGAATGACATGCGATATACAATGCCGCTCAACTGAATAGGTTTCCGATTTTTAAAACAACCCTTGTAGCATATTTTTTGCTAAATGCCTTTATCACAGAAGGATTTGACATTTGACAAGCTAATTTTTTTTGTTGGTGTTTTGGTTTATTTTTTTAGCTATTTAAATATCATTCAACGTATTTTCCGATCTATCTTTACAATCATCCAAATGAAAATATTATAAAAAATCATTGAATGCAAATTTGCAGAACTGAAATTTGATTCATGAAACATGTTTCATTTTAAGAGAGCACAAAAACTATTTAATCGAAATCGGCATCGTTCTTCTTACTTACAAACCTATTCAGTTGAGTGTGCCTAATCTAATGTTCAGTTAGCTATAGAAACTTGACCAGACAAATGTTTTTCAAACGGAATTCAAGCTAGCTAGCTTATGTTTCTATTTAAGCCGAAGGCCCCAGAAGTCAGTGCTTAATTTTGGATTAGATTTAATTTGTTATTAACTCGTAACTTCCAATAAATACATACATACTTTAAGTGTATGTATATAGAATCTAGCAGCTATCGTGGCCAGTGTCATATCTGAAGTTTCACTTAAAAATTGAAGTTACCTTTTGGCATAAATTCTAAACAGTATAATTTTTGAATTCATAGAAATTACAAGCAGCGCATCTGAACGGATTCCATTAAGCCTCTGGGCGACGTCTAGCTTCGGCCGCTTATGTTGAGGAACGTGTAGACTATTGATTGGGTAGTTGTGTGTATTTGTATGTTTTCAACTCACACGCACATGCACGTACATATATGGTATTTCCAATTAGCTGCAGTTGTGGGTTCACACCAGGTTGACGATATCTATAATTGCTACGCTGTTTTAGGTTCTGTTCGGTTTTATTCTTGAAATTACCTGCTTTGAAATGCATTTACTAAATTGTATTTTCTTGTTTTTGTTTTGTTTTTCTTTCTTTATTTTTATTTAGATCGCGCGTTTAAGGGACGTTTGAGCAAGCCATCAACCAGCAAAGTCGTGCGGTAAATTTGTTGAGAAAATACAGAGTGTGGGATATGGAAGCGGCAACAGCCACTATGGCTGTGGAGCCACAGTTGGCCACGGCCCCAGAATTGCCTAGCACTTCATCAAATGCCGGCAGCAATGACAATGGCAACGAAAACAATTCAAACAACAATGGCTCGGAACGCGTGGACACTGAGAACATTGGCTGGGCCAAGCAACCCATGGAATCCACATCAGAGCTGCGTCATAGGTCTACATCATATTCATTCACGGGCAGCGCCCTGGCCAGCGGCAATATTGCAGATCTGAATGGTACGGCTGCAAATGAGGCGAATCCGTCGTCGTCATCAACAACATCTGCATCAGCACCAACGGCTGCACCCACTGATGGCAGCAACAGCAACAGCAACGACAAGGAGCAGAACGACGAATCACTGTACGAGTGCAATATATGCTTGGACACGGCCAAGGATGCGGTGGTCAGCATGTGTGGCCATCTCTTCTGCTGGCCCTGCTTGCATCAATGGCTGCAAACACGGCCAAATCGCAAGCTCTGCCCCGTTTGCAAGGCAGCCGTTGATAAGGACAAAGTCATACCACTTTATGGTCGCAATAGCACACGCCAAGAAGATCCACGGTAAGTGCAACGTAATGCAGTTGCAGGAGGAAACTGTTATCATCCAATTAATTTGTATTCTGCAGCAATAAGGTGCCGCCACGTCCAGCCGGCCAGCGCTCGGAGCCCGAGCCAGCACCGGGCTTCCCGGGTTTTGGTTTTGGTGATAGCTTCCATGTATCGTTCGGCATTGGTGCTTTTCCCTTTGGTTTCTTTACATCATCGCTTAACTTCGGCGAGCCACGGCCAGCAGGTGAGCGATAATAAACAAAACATATATTGCCTTCAATAAATACATTATTGACTGCTGTTCTTTTAATTCACAGCTGCTAATCGAGGAACCACACAGTACGACGATGAGCAGACGCTGTCCAGACTGTTTTTGTATCTCGCCTTTCTGTGCATCGGCTGGCTCCTGTTTGCCTAGCAATCTCTGGGCAACACAGCTTTTCAATTAACAAAACAAGCTCCGCTACAGCAATAAGGATATCAACAACTAAAGCAAACAACTCCAAGAACACTACAATTTGCAAAAAAAAAAAAAAAAAAAAAATCAACAAAAAATCAACCAAAAAAAAAAAAAAAAAAAAAAAGAGCAACCTTCAAGCGCTTGATTTTTGCAGTTAGTGTCCTTGTAATTTTATGGCAAGCTGTCTTTAAATTTCATTTCCAACTTTTAAGCCTTTTCCTTTTCAACGTAATTTCTTAAATTTTGTTTTCCCCTTTTGATATTTTGAAATTGTACCTTTTATAAGTTATAGTTAAAAACATCGTTGTTAGGACTGCTCAAGCAATTCAACTTCAGCTCGCAACGCATAGAAACGAATCCTTTCTATATATTTCTATATTTAACGAAAATGAATTGTGTAAATTAAAATTTAAAAATGTAAATTAAAAAAAAAGAAATAAAATTTTTTTTTGAAACGTAATCCAAAAGCAGTAAAAAGAAAAGACAAAATGACAAGACAATTTGATTTTTATAAATTTTGTGTATCCGCGCGGTGTCCAAGCGAAATATTTTACGCAGTTTCTTACTTTTGCGTTCAATATGTATGTGTATATGTATATGTAACAATAAAAATTATAGTTAATGGCAGTGCAATGTTTTGAGTTGTATAAATTTTATGAAAGGGTCAGCCTAAGTTGACTGAATGTCTGTCATTGGCTTGATGGGGTATCTTAATATTCTAGATGTGTTAGTAGTTCATAGAGCTGCTGAATGTATTCACTGGAGAATAATATTGATGTTCCAGACCCGATGTAGCACTGACTGATTGCCTCGTCTGTTTGCTCAGGATATCTTCCAGGCGCATCTTTATCATATTTGAAATACCAAACCAGCTAAATTAAAAATATATAATATAATATAAAATAATTAATTTATGTTTGCTGACGATATCTGCCAGGCGCATCGTGAAAGACGAAACCAGCTAAATAAAAACAAAACGACTCGCAACTTTTGAGATTTTTTAATATATTAAAATTTTTATTAATGCATTTCAGTGTAAAAATTAAAATGACACATTTTTTCCTTACGTAAATTTCACATGTTTCTTTTCTCCCTTATTTGCGCTCGTTCGATTCTAGTATTTTGTTTGAACGACGAATATAAAACAAAATACATATACATATATAGTATATAGTATATATACGTACATATATATATATATATATCGATCGATAGATCGATTTATACATACATATATATATATATATATATAGCTTAAATCGTGAATTGCAATTATTTATATAAATATAATTGCAATTTTATTGTTTTGCATATTCACTGTTCATCCTTGCTTTGTTATTGTTTTCAGTTATCTTCTGCTTTAGAACTATATATAAATTTATTAATAATTGATTTAAGCACTATTATTTTTTGTTTTCGTTTTCTTCTTCTTCTCTTTTAAATATATATATATATATATATATATATATATATATATATATATATTTATATATATTATGATGATGATGATGGTTGCTGATGATCTCATTCTTGCTTATTAAATTACATTGTATTGTCAAAAAAAAAAAAAAAATTAAATAATCATAAACATAAAATAAACATTATTAAATTTTCTATTTGCGCAAAAAAAAAAGAACCCAAACATAACTTAAACTGTAGCATGGAGCATGTTGAATCGAGGGAGTTACAGGGATTAGATTGCTGCATAGTCGGGACAATACACGTTTCCTGCTTTTGCACATAAGTGTATATACACATATATAAATATATTGAGTAATTTATATATATATATATATAAATCGCTTGCTTACAACAAATTGTGATTGCATGTATGTATGTATGTATGTATATTCAAAATAAACTTAAGCCAAAAGTCAAAATCCGAAAAAATACGTAGTACAATTTTGAAAAATCAAATGTGAATATGAAATCTAATTGGTTTTATTGTTGTACAAATCAGATTTATACAAAATATATGCCAAAATCAGTTAAAAAATTTCAAAATAGTGTAAATGGCTCGGCTTTAGCCAAAAGTTTGTTTCGCTTGGGACAGTCTAAAACTAAATAGCTCTCCGATTGCTTTGGGTACAAGGGTCACGGCTTATTGAGTGGGGGAGCAGACGGGCAATATATATATATAAAGATACATATACATATATATATATATAGAGTAAACTAAGTTCGTAAGGTGGTTTCTAAATTGATACTGAATGGATTTTTGTTGTTTTTTTTCTACTTCAGATTCTTTAAAAGTGTTTCAAGTGAGATTGAACGCAAAATATCGAGCTTTATACAGAAAAAATTAAAAGTGTAACACACACACACCTGTATATATATATATATATATATATACATATATATATATATATATACATATACATCAATAACTATAACTGTTTTCTTTAGTTGTGTGAGAGGTGTTTTTTTCGTAACGGGCAAGAAATTTGTGAAACAAGCTTTTTGGCTGTTCAAAACTTAAAAAGAAACAAATAATAATTAAAATCCATTTTCGCTGCCTAGCGTTGGTTCGACTTTTAATACTTTGCTTCTGTGTTAGGCACTATTTTTTATTTTTTATTTCTTTCTTTTTTAAGTGTTTTCATGTTTCATGTGTATCTCTGCTTCTTCTTTTACTTCTCTGCAGTTACACTTACGTTTAGTTTGGTTTTTCATTCTCTTTATATATCTGTTTTGTTGTTTTATATATATATAAATTGGTATTTGTAATATATGTAATTGTAACTGTTTCACGATTAAAAATTTTTAAAATAGTTTTCGATTTGCATTAAATTTATTATTATTGTTGCTCTTTTGTTTACCCCTTTTCAAGTGTTTCTGTATATATATATGTGTGTGTGTGTGTTTGTGTGTATTTTATTTATACTAAATTTTCGTTTCTCTCTTCTTTTGTTTTTGTAATTTTAGCAAAGTTCTTTAATATCGCTTACTATTGTTTTATTGATTTCATTATTGTTTATGCCTTTGTTTGTCGAGAAATGTACAAATTTTCCTTATAGCTCTTTCTCTCTCTTTCACTCGTTTTCTCTCTCTCTCTCGCTCTCTGTGTGCATTCCTGTTTGATTTGATGCATTTTCAGCTGAATTGAGTTTTATTACTAACAAAAAAAATGCGTATTTGTTTTAATCGTACAACAACGAAATACTTTACATATATATACATTTATATGTATATATATATGTATTATACTTTCTATATCTCTATATAGAGTTAGAGTTTAGCCTTAGTCTAACTACATATACATTTACGAAAACGATACTATTTTACATTTACAATACAATTTCTTTTAATTTAAATTAGTATTAGCATTTATTTTTGTTGTTTATATATATGTATATATATAATTTTTTTTTGTATTTGAATTTTCTTTTTTCTTCTCATTATTTTGCTCTTGTATTTCTTTGCAATTATCGGTGTCATTCACGACTCAATGCGCAGAGCAAGCGGCAATCCCACAACTCGCTTGCCTCTATAGATTCGTGGGCGTGGATTCGTATATATATATACACAGATTGTATATGCATACATATAGTTATAGTTTCGCAGCAGTTAATATGGCATACATAGTTCTTTATCATTCCACTTGATCCAAACTTTCTACAGCTGTGCGAACCGCCGCTTGCCTCGAGTGCATTTTGAAGCCAAGTTTCTTGCTCACATTTGAATTTGTTCTTGGTGTATTTTTTTTTTTATTTTTTATAGTTGTTTTTGTTTTCAAATTATTTTAAATTTTTTTTGTTGCATTTTTAAATCAATATTTAATCATTTTAATAACGGTGGATCGTTCGATTCATGCTTAAATAAATACATATATATATATATATATATATGTATATGTATATATATATACGTTTACACTATAGTTACATAAGTATATAGAGAAATAACATTGTGGCTTTTAAAACACACACACAAAAGCAACAGT